>OY751321.1:3006220-3491220 GCA_963564615.1 Rhorus exstirpatorius | reverse complement strand
CCGGGATTTGAACCCGCGATCCTCCGCAGTCAACGAATTCAGCACTTTCGATCATTAAATAATCATTAAAAAAAAAATTAACGCTCGAAAATTGTTTTTTTTTAACGATTATTTCCGGCTCCATAGTCCAGACGATATTCCGCCGAAATTCATTTTTTTCCTACCTGAGATTTTAACTGAGAACTACCTAACGACCAATCTTACGACTGACACGCTACCACTACGCTATCGATTCCTTAGGAATTTTTTGTATTTAAATGGTATTAGTCTACGAGTTCTAATGAAAAAGCGCTGTCTCACCGGGTTGGATATAGAATAGCTTGATATTCAGTAAAAAGGTGATACTTATGTAATATTAAAGATTTATATATATATACTAGGGGTTCGTATGGCTCGGGCGCTACGTGCCCTCGCAGGTATATGTTTGGGTTTGGGTTTGGGTTATGGTTTGGGTTTGTGTTTGGGTTGGTTATTCTTTTCAAATTGGACACCTGGTATAAGCTCCATTCCTTAACAGCGGTGGTGGCAGCGACGGTGTTGGCAGCGGCGATATATCTTTATATTATAGAAAGATATATATATAGAAAGCCGCTGCCGCCGCCGCCGCTGTTTCAGGAATTGAGCTTATACCGGGTGTCCAGTTTAAAAAGGATGACAAACCCAAATCCAAACCGAAACCCAAAACAAAAGATTTGGATACCCCTGAGTGAGGGCGCGTAGCACCCTACGCACCCCTAGTCGTTCTATATTATATAAATATATCGCCACCGCCGCCGTGTCAAGAATACACCCTGACCTATACCAACCAAAACCCAAACCTAAACCCAAACCCAAACTCAAACCCAAACCCGAAACCCGAACCCAAACCAAACATGGCAATGCTTATCGTATCTGCTGAGGAATGAATTTATTATTTGTTTTGGATTTCTCTCAGTTATGTCCTGGCATTTGCCCAATGTCCCAGGAAAACCAAAACTTAAAAACCTGGGAAGGACATGTAAATCGTTACATATACGGTTTACAATACATTTGCTATGTATTGAAATGTCCTTAAATAAATAATTGATCCGAAATAATTTCATTAAATGTTCTTAAATAATTCCATTAAATGTTTTTGTATTATCTAATTTGTTTGAATAACTATCTAAGCCCAGTTTGAGCACGCATAAACTTTCTACCACTGCCGCTACCGTCTCCATTTCCGTGTTTAGACTGGATTCCCTCTTTTGCGCCATCTTTTCCGTCATCGGTCGATCGTTCTATATTTGTTTCACGTTATAAAAATAGGGGAGAATCACAATCGAACTATTATAAAAGAATTATAATAATACTATGTATGGGGTTGTATATATTTTTCTTTTTTTGCTATCCCCAGTAGCTTAGGCCATTGGTTGTTCTCAATTTTATAATAGAATGGTAACGAAGGTAACCAAGGTAACCATGGTAACCATGGTAACGTAGGTAACCATGGTAACCATGGTAAGCAAGGTAACCATGGTAACCAAGGTAACTAAGGTAACCATGGTAACCATGGTAACCATTGTAACCAAGATAACCCGGGTAACCATGGTAACACATATAATCCACGTGACCTAGGTAACCTGGGTAAGGTTCAGTTTGGTTTACGTTGGGTTGCGATGGTCATCTTTTTTAAATTGGACACCCGTTATAAGTTCGATTCTTAGTCATCCTTTTTAAATTGGACACCCGTTATAAGCTTGATTCTTGGTCATCCTTTCTAAATTGGACAACCGTTATAAGCTCTGAAACAGCGGCGGCGGCGATATCTTTATATAATATAGAACGATATATAAATATAATATTTGTCATATACCCTAAGCAGTAAAATCGATATATCGATAAACCCAGACCCAACCCAAACATATATAATTCTTCGTATATAAATTATGACAGAAATTTCCATGTATAATTTTTGACACAAATAATTTTAATTCAAAAGAATTCAGAAGAAAACATAAAATAAAATTTGAAAATTTCAATTCCAAAGAAACTTAACAATCAAAATATCGATATATCGAATCATGTCATGAAACAATATATCGAACTGCGGCAATAATCGATATATTGAAGCGCGTCAGTAATCGGTATATCGATATATTAAATCATGTCAAGTATCGATAAATTGATAAATCGATACATCGAATCGTGTCGATAATCGATAAATTGATATATCGATACATCGAATCGTGTGGATAATCGGTAAATTGATATATCGATACATCGAATCGTGTCGATAATCGATAAATTGATGTATCGATATATCAAATCGTGTCTGAAATCGATAAATTAAAATATCGTACGGCGTCAAGCATTGATATAAACCGAACCGTATTAATATAATCGAACCGTGTCAATATAAATATTCACATATAAATATAATATTCAATATCAATGTTACACTTATAAATAAGCCCAATTAAAAGGAAATGCAAGAATCAATACATCGATATATTGGACCGTGTCAAGAAACGATATATTGTTATATCTAATCGTGTCAAGAAACGATATATTGTTATATCTAATCGTGTCAAGAAACGATATATCAATACATCGAACCGTGTCTAAAATCGTAAATTAATATATTAATATATCCATTTAAAGATTTTAAATACGATCTACAATTAATTGTACTACGTCAAGCATTGATATATCGATATATTGAACCATGTCAAGAATCGATATATCGATACATCGAAGCGTTTTAAGAATCGACCTATCGATATATCGAAATGTGTCAAGAATCGATATATCGATACATCGAAGCATTTTAAGAATCGATCTATCGATGTACTGAAATGTGTCAAGAATCGATATTTCGATACATCGAACCGTGTCAAGAATCGATATGTCGATATTTCCATCAAACCCATTTCAACCCGAACATACCCCAAACCCAAAAAAACACAAATATGTACAATTTTTCATCAAATCATCTTTCCAGAATATTTTTCTCCAACCACTGACACAAACACAAGACGGGGGGTTGGCGCGCGAAGACGCAGGGGGGCGAAGCCCTCCTAGTCTCTCTATAATATAAAGATATATCGCCGCTGCCACTGTTTCAGGAATTGAGCTTATACCAGGTGTCCAATTTGAAAAGGATGACTAACCTTTACCAAAACCCGCCGCTGCCGCTGTTTCAGGAATTGAGCTTATACCGGGTGTCCAATTTGAAAAGGATGACTAACCTTGTCAAAACCCGCCACCGCCGCTGTTTCGGTAATTGAGCTTATACCGGGTGTCCAATTTAAAAAGGATGACTAACCTTTACAAAAACCCAAACCCAACCATATAACTGCAAGGGCGCGTAGCGCCTGAACCATACGAACCCCTATACAGCGTGACCATTATGATGTGGACGGCATTTTTTTGAGGGTTTTGGGAGGTGATATCGGGGTTTTTTCGGGCGCGGTTATTAAATGGTTTTCGAAGCCCGATTAAAAACAAAATACAGTGTGAATGTGATGATTATAGTTTTTACAGCAGAAAAATGGATATGACGAAGGATAATGTCAAGTTGACTTTTATTTTTGAAACATGAAGATTATGTAATTTTGAATACAAAGCGCTGGTGGAAAATTTTTTTTGACGCAGATCGCCTGGAGAAAAAAAATGTTAAAAGTTGCATTTTAATGGGTTTTTATTCGAAAAGGTGGCATAGAACTGTGCCGCGTGAAGTTGCATCACATAAGCTCTGCCTTGGCTCACGGCTGTCAAAGCTTATGTCGCTTGGCCCGAAATGACAGTTGAACGAAACGACAGAGAGAAACGTATTTTCAGCTATCTCTCTCGCACCCACGCCAAGCCGTAGTGTTTGAAAAGTGATGTTAAAAAATATGAAAAAATGAAAAGAAGCTGTGATATTATTTGAAAAAGTGTAAATTAGATGAAAAGTGATATAATAGTATTGAGAGAAAGCGTAAAGAGTGGAAAACGGTTTAATATTTTCCGAGAAATTTCGAAACATTTTCATTAACTTTTAGAATTTCAAAAAAATTGATAAAAATAGCAACATTCGATACAATTTTGATTTTTTTTTTCAATGTCTAGCTCGCGCAAGTTAAAAGATATGCTAAACTTGTTCGAGAGTATCATCTGGGGATAGTTTGTATTCTTGTTGGACAGAATGTCCAACAAGTTACCAGCTGCAAACGTAACTTTAATACGACTGTTTACCGCTTTTTCTAAAAACTTTTTCACTTGGTGCCAAATTTCAAATTGTTCAACATTTTCGCAGCTCAAGTTGGCTTTTACCTTTCAGTACTGTTATTAGCACTTGTTTAGCTTGACTTTTTGTACACTTTGGATCTGTACAAGCTGTGAACTTGCAATCCCTGAGAAATTTAAAAGGTTCAAGCCATCTAGCATTTACCTTTGGATTAAGGGATCATCACAGTGCGACCACCCGAAAAATAGCCGATTTCCGCTATTTTTTTTTGTAAGGTGGATAGTTGTACTAATCAGTCTAATTTTTTTTTATAAACTGAAGCACCGATACAGAATAAAAAATTTATTTTTAACAATTTCTTTATTCATTGTTTAATATTTTTTTAATTACGTAAATTTGCGTGGAAAAAAATTGTGTCCCATGTTGGCCAGGATTGCGACCGCAAATTTCATGTGAAACGAAAAATTCAAAATCATTTATTAATTTGTAAAAAATCCGCTATGTTCTTATCGAGGATTTTTTTAAATGAAATTTTAAAAAATGGCGGCGGTTTGAACAAAAAGTATCGAATTGAAGTTTTTTCGACAGTTTTTCGTAAAAAAAAAAAGGATAATTAAAAAAAAAAAACTTCTGTAAGAGCATAATGAATGAGGTGAAGAATGTTCTGTCAAAAATTCAAACGGATAGGTTGAAAACGCTTCCTTTGAGAGTGGCCACCGTTTCCAAAAACACTATTCCAAGAAAAACGCGTTCGATGTTGAACAATGGATGAAGTCATTTTTAAAAATAGATTTTGTATTCTTGATCGGTGTTTCAATATGTAAAAAAAAAATTAGACCGATTAGCTCATCCTATCCACCTAAAAAATAAATCGGCTCTTCTTCGAGCGGTCTCACTGTGATGATCCCTTAATTTTCCAATGAAGACACACCTTACTCTATGAGAGAGCATAGTGGATGTAAATCCCGAAATGCAGATCGCCAAATCGCGAATCACGAGTACTTTTTTGTGATAAAATCTGAAATGCATGATAAAATCAGAACCTAGCTTGAAATTATAATATGCGGAGAAAGAATAGAAAAAAGAGCTCTCTCGGTATAGCTCGAGGCTTACATGCCTGGTTCGATGTTTTCGCAGTCAAAATAGATAATGGTAATTATACATTATTATAGATTTTGATATGCCAAATCGACTGATGCATGTTAAAATCGGAAGTTAATTTTGCTTGGAATTGTAACGAGCGGAGAAAAAAATGAAGGGCTCTCTTGGTGACTTTTTTTTCAATTTCTTCACGAAATTGTCTCCAAAACAGATCATTTTTCCATCGACTTTTTGCCATTTTTACTTGACTTGTCAACTCGTTGTCTGCTTCTGGTCGACTTGCTGTCGACATGTTGTCGACTTGTTATCGACAAGTTGTCGACTTGTTATCGACAAGTTGTCGATAATGTTTATGCTTATGTTTATGTTTATTATGTTATGTATATTATTATATTTATGTTTATGTCGACTTGTGGTCGACTTGTTGTCGACTTATTGTCGCCTTGTTATCGATTTGTGGTCGACTTGGCGCCAACTTATTAATTCTAACTGCGAGGAAAACGGTGAAAGGACAATCTGCATTTTCACTGCGGGAGATGAAATCCGCGTTCCCGATCGAACTTTTCGACTCGTTAAATATTTGGCTACATCAAATTGCAAACTTGAGACTGATTCCATCTCCAGCGTTTAAGGTAAAAGATCGACAAATAGGGCTACTTAAGGTGTAGGCAAAGTCATTTTAATAATCAACGATTCCCCTCGTGTTTTTTTTAACGAAACGTGTAGTTTAGTTTAATGTTCAAATAGTCTAAATCCCGCTCGTGTTAATAAATTTATCTCCAGAGGAAATTACGAACGCCAACCTGCAATGCCACGCGTGATCGAAATTACGATCTAATTTTGTGCGTTTCCCACTGTGCGAGATCAAATCAACATTTCCGACTGCACGATTCCATTCTACACTATATTTGACTATTTACGATGCCCTTGTCGTGTTTGATTTCATCTGTTGCGGCAGCAGCGAACGTCCACGACTAACCGCATGAAAAACGGCGATTTAACATTCTGCGACTTTCACTGCGTGAGATCTTTTTCGGTCGAATCTTTTCATTCGTTTAAATATTTCACTACATGAAATTGCATATCCGAGACTGATTTCATGAAACGATCGACAAGTAGTGCAGTTCATGGTGAAGGCATAATCATTTTGAAAATCAAAATTCTGATCGATCCTTCTGCTTTTTTCAAATTTTTTCAATCAACATTTCCGTTGGCACGGATCCGTTCCATCGAACATTCGACTATTCACGATGCTCTTGTTGTGTTTGATTTCATCTGCTGCGGCAGTAGCGAACGTCCATGACTAACTGAGAGGAAAACGATGAAAGGACAATCTGCATTTTCACTGCGCGAATGCGCTTTCAGACGCAGAATGTCCTATCACCGTCTTCCATGCGGTTAGTCATGGACGTTCACTGCTACCGCAACACATGAAATCAAACACGACAAGGGCATCGTAATCATCTAAATATTGTGTGGAATTAAATCGTGCAGTCGGAAATGTTGATTTGATCTTGCCCAGTGGGAAATGCACAAGATTAGATCGTAATTTCGATCACGCGTGGCGCTGCACGTCAGCGTCCGTAATTTCCTCTGTTGATAAATTTATTAACACGGGTGGGATTTAGACTATTTAAACATTGAAAGAAACTAAATGTTTCATTAAAAAAAACACGAGGGGAAACGCTTTAAAATGATTTTGCCTGCACCATAAGCTGCACTACTTGTCGATTGTTCACCTTAAACGCTGTAGATGGAATCAGTCTGAAATTTAAAATTTTCATGTAGCCAAATATTTAAACGAATCGAAATGTTCGATCGGGAACGTGGATTTCATCTCGCGCAGTGAAAATGCAGATTGCCCTTTCACCGTTTTCCTCCCAGTTAGTCATGGACGTTCGCTACTGCCGCAGCAGATGAAATCAAACACAACAAGAGCATCGTAAATAGTCGAATGTTCGATGGAACGGATTCGTGCCGACGGAAATGTTGATTTCATCTCGCACAGTGCAAAAAAGCAGAAGATTCGATAATAATTTCGATTTTCAAAATGATTATGCCTTCACCTTCAGCTGCACTGCTTGTCGATCGTAGGATGAAATCAGTCTCGAATATGCAATTTGATGTAGTCAAATAATTAAATGAATCGAATGATTCGACCGGGAACGTCGATTTCATCTCGCGCAGTGAAAGTCGCAGAATGTTATATCGCCGTTTCCCATGCGGTTAGTCATGGACGTTCGCTACTGCCGCAGCAGACGAAATCAAACACAACAAGAGCATCGTAAATAGTCGAATGTTCGATGGAACGGATCCGTGCCAACGGAAATGTTGATTGAAAAAATTTGAAAAAAGCAGAAGGATCGATCAGAATTTCGATTTCCAAAATGATTATGCCTTCACCATTACCCGTGCAGAAATTTGTTAAGCATGGCCTTATGGAACACCAGGCCCTTATAAGGCTTAGCTAGGGATCCATAGAAAGGATTCCTTATTAATATCCAACGGGGGCCTAATCAGGACTTATTGAGGAAGCCTAAATACGATTTTTATTAAGGCCGATCGATGAGGGCCTGATAAGGGTTTATTGAGGAAGCCCAAGTATGGTCCTACTGAGGCAGATAAATGAGGCCCTGATAAGGACTCATTGAGGTAGCCCAAGTATGGTCCCACTGAGGTCAATCAATGAGGCCCTGATAAGGACTTACTGAGGTAGCCCAAGTATGGTCCTACTGAGGCTGATCAATGAGGCCCTGATAAAGACGTATTGAGGTAGCCCAAGTATGGTCCCACTGAGGCTGATCAATTAGGCCCTGATAAGGACTTACTGAGGTAGGCCAAGTATGGTCCTACTAAGGCTGATCAATAAGGCTCTGATAAGGAATTATTGAGGAAGACCAAGTATGGTCCTACTGAAGCAGATAAATGAGGCCCTGATAAGGACTTATTGAGGCAGCCCAAGTATGGCCTTACTGAGGCTGATCAATGAGGCTCTGATGAGGAATTATTGAGGTAGCCACTGAAGTACAGTCCTACTGAGGCAGATAAAGTAGACCCTGATAAGGACTTATTGAGGTAGCCCAAGTATGGTCTTACTGAGGACGATCAAGGAGGCCCTGATAAGGACTTATTGAGGTAGCCCAAGTATGGTCCCACTGAGGCCGATTAATGAGGCCCTGATAAATACTTATTGAGGAATCCTAAGTTTTGGAATGTATGGTTTCGTTAAGGCCAACAGACGAATGCCTTATTAGGAAATATTGTGGAAGCCCGAGTTCCTCAACTCATGGTCATACTAAGGCCGATCGATGAGGTCCTGATCAGGAATTATTGTGGAAGCCCGAGTTTTAGAACGTATGGTGTCATTAATGCCAACAGACGAGGGCCTTGTTAGAAATTGTGGTGGAAGCCCAAGTTTCTAAATTCATGGTCCTATTAAGGCTGGCCGATGAGGCTCCGACAAGGACCCATTGAGAAAGCCCAAGTTTCGGAATATGTGGTCGGGTTGAGGTCTATAGACGAGGGCCTCGTTAGGAAATATTGTGGAAGCCCAAGTTTTTAAACTGATGGTCCTATATTAAGGCCGATTAATGAGACCCTCATAAGGACTTATTGAAGAAGCCTAAGTATTGGAATATACGATCTCGTTCGAGACCCTGGTTGGTTAATTAACAAATTAATTTTCTATTTGCTACAATAATATTTTTTAATTATTTATTTTTTCGTTTAATTATTTATAAAGTCTTATTTGCTAATGAATAGTATTATTGAATTAAAAATATAGAATAACCATTTATATTACAGAGAAAAACGATACGAGGCACGAAAATGAGGCGTGCAATGGAACCCGCGCGCCGATGTTAACTTTTTTCATATATTTTTCAATATAAATAAATAAACTGGTTCTAATCGACTTTATTTTTCTAATGCTGATTAGTTGTTCAATAAATAATCTGGCACCCTAAAGAATTATTTCACCGCTGCGCCAGCTGTCGGGATTGACGCTACACTCTCCCGAAAGTGCGAATGTGTACTACTCGTGTACATGGATACATAGTTGCACGAGTTGTACATAGTTGTAAAAAAACACGAGGGGAATCGTTGATTATTAAAATGACTTTGCCTACACCTTAAGTAGCCCTATTTGTCGATCTTTTACCTTAAACGCTGGACATGGAATCAGTCTCAAGTTTGCAATTTGATGTAGCCAAATATTTAACGAGTCGAAAAGTTCGATCGGGAACGCGGATTTCATCTCCCGCAGTGAAAATGCAGATTGTCCTTTCACCGTTTTCCTCGCAGTTAGAATTAATAAGTTGGCGCCAAGTCGACCACAAATCGATAACAAGGCGACGATAAGTCGACAACAAGTCGACCACAAGTCGACATAAACATAAATATAATAACATACATAACATAATAAACATAAACATAAGCATAAACACTATCGACAACTTGTCGATAACAAGTCGACAACATGTCGACAGCAAGTCGACCAGAAGCAGACAACGAGTTGACAAGTCAAGTAAAAATGGCAAAAAGTCGATGGAAAAATGATCTGTTTTGGAGACAATTTCGTGAAGAAATTGAAAAAAAAGTCACCAAGAGAGCCCTTCATTTTTTTCTCCGCTCGTTACAATTCCAAGCAAAATTAACTTCCGATTTTAACATGCATCAATCGATTTGGCATATCAAAATCTATAATAATGTATAATTACCATTATCTTTTTTGACTGTGAAAACATCGAACCAGGCATGTAAACGTCGAGCTATACCGAGAGAGCTCTTTCTTTATTCTTTCTCCGCATATTATAATTTCAAGCTAGGTTCTGATTTTATCATGCATTTCAGATTTTATCACGAAAAAGTACTCGTGATTCGCGATTTGGCGATCTGCATTTCGGGATTTACATCCACTATGCTCTCTCATAGAGTAAGGTGTGTCTTCATTGGAAAATCAAGGGATCATCACAGTGAGACCGCTCGAAGAAGAGCCGATTTATTTTTAAGGTGGATAGGATGAGCTAATCGGTCGATTTTTTTTTACAAATTGAAACACCGATCAAGAATACAAAATCTATTTTCAAAAATGACTTCATCCATTGTTCAACATCGAACGCGTTTTTCTTGGAATGGTGTTTTTGAAAACGGTGGCCACTCTCAAAGGAAGCGTTTGCAACCTATCCGTTTGAATTTTTGACAGAACATTCTTCACCTCATTCATTATGCTCCTACAAAAGCTTTTTTTTTTAAATCATCCTTTTTTTTTACGAAAAACTGTCGAAAAAAGCTCAATTCGATACTTTTTGTTCAAACCGCCGCCATTTTTTAAAATTTCATTTTAAAAAATCCTCGATAAGAACATAGCGGATTTTTTACAAATTAATAAATGATTTTGAATTTTTCGTTTCACATGAAATTTGCGGTTGCAATCCTGACCAACATGGGACACCATTTTTTCCACGCAATTTTATGTAATTAAAAAAATATTAAACAATGAATAAAGAAATTGTTAAAAATAAGTTTTTTATTCTTCATCGGTGCTTCAATTTATAAAAATAAAATTACACCGATTAGTACTACTATCCACCTTAAAAAAAAAATAGCGGAAATCGGCTATTTTTCGGGTGGTCGCACTGTGATAATCCCTTAATCCAAAGGTAAATGCTAGATGTCTTGAACCTTTTGAATTTCTCAGGAAATTGCAAGTTTACAGCTTGTACAGATCCAAAGTGTACAAAAAGTCAAGCTAAGCAAGTGCTAATAACAGTACTGAAAGGTAAAAGCCAACTTGAGCTGCGAAAATGTTGAACAATTTGAAATTTGGCACCAAGTGAAAAAGTTTTTAGAAAAAGCGGTAAATAGTCGTATTAAAGTTACGTTTGCAGCTGGTAACTTGCGGACATTCTGGCCAACAAGAATACAAACTATCCCCAGATGGTACTCTCGAACAAATTTAGCATATCTTTTAACTTGCGCGAGCTAGACATTGAAAAAAAAAATTAAAATTGTGTCGAATTTTTATCAATTTTTTCGAAATTCTAAAAATTAATGAAAATGTTTCGAAATTTCTCAGAAAATATTAAACCGTTTTCCACTCTTTACGCTTTCTCTCAATACTATTATTTCACTTTTCATCTAATTTCCACTTTTTCAAATAATATCACAGCTTTTTTTCATTTTTTCATTTTTTTTAACATCACTTTTTAAATACTATGGCTCGGCATGGGTGCGAGAGAGATAGCTGAAAATACGTTTCTCTCTGTCATTTCGTTCAACTGTCATTTCGGGCCAAGCGACATAAGCTTCGACAGCCGTGAGCCAAGGCAGAGCTTATGTGATGCAACTTCACGCGGCACAGTTCTATTCCACCTTTTCGAATAAAAACGCATTAAAATGCAGCTTTTATAATTTTTTTTCTGCAGGCGATCTGCGTCAAAAAAAATTTTCCACCAACGCTTTGTATTCAAAATTGAATAATCTTCATGTTCCGAAAATGAAAATCATCTTGACATTATTTTTCGTCATAACCATTTTTCTGCTGTAAAAACTATAATCATTACATTCACACCGTATTTTTTTTTGAATCGGGCTTCGAAAACCATTGAAAAACCGCACCCGAAAAACCCCGATATCACCTCCCAAAACCCTCAAAAAAATACCGTCTACATTATAATGGTCACGCTGTATATAGATCTCTCTATAATATAAAGATATATCGCCGCTGCCACCGCCGCTGTTTCAGAAATTGAGCTTATACCGGGTGTCAAATTTGAAAAGGATGACTAACCTGAACCCAAACCCAAACCCAAACCCAAACATATAACTGTGAGAGTGCGTAGCGCCCGAGCCATACGAACCCCTATATATATCTCTCTATAATATAAAGATATATCGCCACTGCCGCCGCTGCCACCACCGCCGCCACCGCCGCTGTTTCGGGAATTGAGCTTTTACTGGGTGTCAAATTTGAAAAGGATGACTAACCCAAAACCCTAACCCAAACCGAAACCCAAACCCCAAACCCAAACTCAAACCCAAACCAAAACCCAAACCAAAACCCAAACCAAAACCCAAACATATAACTGCGCGGGCGCGTAGCGCCCGAGCAATGCGATGTATATATCCCTATATACAGGGTGGCCCAAAATTAGATGCGGAAAATGATAGGGCTAATAAAGGGCGTCGAGCTGAGTAAATTGATCCCAATAACATGTGGTCTGCGAAGTCGCGTTCGCGAGATACGGCCAATTAAAAAATCCCGCTAACCGCCGGCATGTAGGCAACCGAGTACAGTATTTTAATAACACAATCGGAACAAACGGCAAAACTGAATGATCAACAATCAAACTAAATGATAACGATCGACTGTCGACACAGTCTAGCATGGATGGATGATAACAGGCCATTTCCATCGCTGTTGTTCCATCCATCCTTGTCGTTGTGTTTGGCGAAAATTCAATGCCAAGAGTGTTTTCGTTTGAAATTCGTAAATTTGAAAGTGTTATGTTCCGCATCAGCGTACGCGCGCGCTTGTCAACAAGACTCAGAACCGATGATTCCTGTGTACTCGGTTGCCTACATGCCAGCGGTTAGCGGGATTTTTTAATCGGCCGTATCTCGCGAACGCGACTTCGCAGACCACATGTTATTGGGATCAATTTACTCAGCTCGACGCCCTTTATTAGCCCTATCATTTTCCGCATCTAATTTTGGGCCACCCTGTATATATATGTATTAGGGTGTGCGGAAAAAAAACTATTTTTTTTTTTCGGTTGCATCCACCAAAAAAAGTTGAAGTAAGGTAAAAAAAGAAGAATCCTAAAACATGAGGCCAAAAAAAAATTATTTCGAACGGCGCATTGCATTTGAATATTTTCCATAAAAATAACACAGGAAAATATTGGGATTTCTGAATGTGGTAATGCAACTCGTCAGAAAAAAATCACACAAAGATGTCATTAACATATTCGCATGGAGAATCGAATTCCCTACAAAAAAAGTTCTTACGAAAAATTAGCTCAGAACAACCGTTCAAGTGGAATATAACGCGAATGAATATAGTGGAAATAACGCTGTCTGAAATTGAATTCATAGGAAAAAAAAAATTCGAAAGGCTGTAAAAATCGAATTTTTCCCTTTACGAAAAAACTTTTTGTGGGTTTTTTATAGAGAATGTACTGGTCTAACATACTCGCATGAAATTGTTCTCAAAATATTTCTCTTATACAAAAAAAAATCAAGTACAACAAGAAATATAAAAGAAACGACGTTCATCATTCATCGTGTTCAGAAAAGCTTTATTCAATGAATTTGGTTTGATAAGATAGAATAGATTTTTTTTACATTATAATGCTTAATAATCATCGTTTTTTTTTTAAGAGTCTGTTTGTTACAATCGGTATTTCTATCGATAATTTTGCACTACGCCCAATAAATATTGTAGCTGCTCTTCGTTTTTTTGTTAATGCTTCTATCAAATCTTATCGATCTTCTATCTTTTTTGTTACGCTTATATCAAAGCGACGTTGTTAGAGCAGAACATTCTCTACAAAAAACCCCCGAAATGTTTTTTCGTGGAGCGAAAAATTCGATTTTTACAGTCTTTTGAATTTTTTTTTTCCTATCAATTCAATTTAAGACAGCGTTATTTCCGCTATATTCATTCGCGTTATATTCCACTTGAATGGTTGTTCTGAGCTAATTTTTCGTGAGAACTTTTTTGTAGGGAATTCGATTCTCCATGAGAATATGTTAATGACATCTTCGTGTGATTTTTTTCTGACGAGTTGCACTACCACATTCAGAAATCCCAATATTTTCCTGTGTTATTCTTATGGAAAATATTCAAATGCAATGCGACGTTCGAAATAATTTTTTTTTGACCTCCCGTTTTAGGATTCTTCTTTTTTTACCTTACTTTAACTTTTTTGGTGGATGCAACCGAAAAAAAAAATTGTTTTTTTTTCCGCACACCCTAATATGTATATATATATATATATATATACGATATATAGCCCCTATATATTATATCTCTCTCTCTATAATATAAAGATAAATCACCGCTGCCACCGCCGCCGCTGTTTCAGGAATTGAGCTTATACTGGGTGTCCAATTTGAAAAGGATGACTAACCTAAACCAAAACTAACCCAAACCCAAACCCAAACATATGACTGCGAGGGCGCGTAGCACTCGAGCCATACGAACCCCTAGTATACATATATATATTATAAATATATGTAAATATCATTATAAAAATAATTTTAAAAAATGAACACTATTATAATAAAAAATAAAAAATAATACAAAAACAAACAAAAAATGTAATAATAAAATTTAAACATTTTTTAAAAATATCATTATTAAATTTTTTGTTTATTTTGGTGTTATATTATTTTTATTTATATTTATTTGATTAGTAAATATTTTAGTTATATTATTTGTTTCTTTTTTGTACGATTTCTTATTTTTCATTATCGTCATAATATTCATATTCATTTACTAGGTACATATTTAATAGGTAGATATTCATATATATTTACTAGGGGTTCGTATGGCTCGGGCGCACAGTGGTTCCAAATCCCGAATTGCTGGCCAAAAATAGAAGGTATCATCGAATCGCTATCAGATTTATCACTCGGGGGTTTTTGAGGTCGCTGAACACGAATATGAAGTCAAATTCCCAAAAAACAAAATGGCGGCCCAAAAATGGCGGATAATTTTATTTAAACTTGAATCAATCTTCATGGAATTTGGTACTAGGGGGTTTTTGAGGTCGCTGAACACGAATCTGAAGTCAAATTTCAAAAAAACGAAATGGCGGCCCAAAAATGGCTGATAATTTTATTCAAACTTGAATCAATCTTCATGGAATTTGGTACTAGGGGGTTTTTGAGGTCGCTGAACACGAATCTGAAGTCAAATTTCCAAAAAACGAAATAGCGGCCCAAAAATGGCTGATAATTTTATTCAAACTTGAATCAATCTTCATGGAATTTGGTACTAGGGGGTTTTTGAGGTCGCTGAACACAAATCTGAAGTCAAATTTCCAAAAAACGAAATGGCGGCCCAAAAATTGCTGATAATTTTATTCAAACTTGAATCAATCTTCATGGAATTTAGTACTAGGGGGTTTTTGAGGTCACCGAACACGAATCTGAAGTCAAATTTCCAAAAAACAAAATAGCGGCCAAAAAATGGAGCATTATTTGATTCAAACTTGAATCAATCTTTATGGAATTTGGTACCAGGGGGTTTTGAATAGAAATAATTTATTATTACGTACATGTGTAGGATATAGTAGATGGCTTCACGTGATAATGATTTGCTTGACTTAGCTGGTAGTTTACGCAAACTTGAGATAACAGGGTCAGATGCAACCAAAAGCCGCGCAAAAACATCCTCCATAGTTTGTTTCCTACTAAATTTTCTAGCAAAGTCTAGTCTAAATGATTTTATATATTTATTGCAAGATTCCTGGGCTTCCTCGGACATCTGTCCTATCGGCAACATGGAAACCCCTATTATTTTTGTGCCGTGAATTAAAAGTTTGTGCACAGTAGTCGGCATGTAATACCAAGGATATAGTAGCACGTATCTACGGGCTGTTTCTACAGCGTATTTTTCAAATTCATCAACATTTATTTCAAACCCGCACGATATTATTTGCAAGATCACGTGGAATCTTTTGATTAGATCCTCATCTATTCCCGTTAGAGATGCGGAAACATCGGAATTTTGAAAGAAACGACGAGCAGTATTACCGTCATTCGTGCTACCATATCCTTGTTTTGGTTGATCAATCAAAAGTCCCAATCGTTCACGGAAACCTTTTTGGATGGTCTTTTTCCGACTTTCAATGCTTTTCTTATCGGCCTGCCATTTTTTAATTTCTAATCTGTATGAAATATGTATAAGGCACTCGAAAAGACGAATCCACGCGTGCAGTGGTGACATCCCATATTGTAAATGATCTTCATTTATTTTCCTCTTTAAATTGTTGTCGATGTCGTTGAATTCTTTGGATGTAGCAACGCAAAGATAACTTCATTGACTTGATGCAGTAGATGTTAGTGAATTGCAGACTTTTCCATCAACGATTGTTAAGCCTAATTTGTAGGATACAATGACTTTTTTTCCGTTCACAATCGTATGAAAAGGTTGAAGCTGCTCTTCTTGTTCCTTGATGTTTTGAACTTCATTTCGGGTGCCTTCTGCAGTCTCTTTCAAAAAATCGATTTTTATTGGCCTGCAGAATCGAGGGGAGGAGGGTAGCGGATTTTTCCACACGGTTATTCCTTCGTTATCACCCCCGTCAACAAACACGAGCTGCAGTGGCACGAGGGAAGTGAAGAAAATAGTTGCATCTGTTTTATCTCCGTCGTCATTATCAAATTTTTGTTTGAATATACTTTGCCCAGATGTTCCGTCACATCCCCATTTGCAGATAAAATTCAATTTATAAATTTCGCTGGATGAGAGGAGATGCAAAACTTCACATTGCACTGCTCATATGCGACTTGCTGTATGGTCTAACAGTGCTTGATGTTTGACCGCAGCTTTACCCTCAGTAATCGTGATGTCATCTTTGGGTGGATAACATTTTTTCTTCGCCTCCAACACAGATTTGTACGATGGTTACATCTTCGAATTTAGTTCCAGTGCTCCAGACCGTATTCCCTGATATACATGTTTAGACATGCGGTATTCAATTATAAGAGATAACGCAGCATCAGCGGAATAACGATTGGTCGTCATGTCCGTAACAGTGCGTAAGGCTTTCTTGTATTTGGACGCTTTTGTAGGACTGCCCAGAGCAACCTCTTTCACCACTTTTGCTGCATCCAATTTTCCTGCAGCTCGAAGACTCATGTGGATGGCAAATGCAAGCTCTTCGGCACTGGACTGCTCACGGATTGCTGCAGTTTTTCTCCGTTTCGACCGCTCACTGGAGTCCTCGAAGCTCTGCGAATGTCGACCAGGCCCACGAACTGCATCTGAATCTTTGTTTTCCTTCGAAATTTCCGTATTATTTACAAAGGTGACGATTCTGCTTAGCCAATCCGTATTTTTCTCCATAAACCTCGCCTTCATTCTTCTAGCTGTTTGCCATTTGTCTTTCATATCATATAACAACTTGCGAATTGTTTTTTTTTCATCCGCAGATAATGTGTATGAGCAACGGAATTTTTTAGACTATTCGACCTCCAAGATTTCGTACACGTCATTCGCATTATCATTCAAATGATCAGCGAATAAATCAAACAACTCCTTTCGCGTGAAATTGACCGCCTCACTGCTATCACGAGAGCCTGGAAAATCAATTCAAAAGTTAGACAATAATGGAATATTTTTAAGAATCAGTAATGATTTGTTAATGAAAATGATAGTCAAATCCGGTACGATAATAATTATATTTATGAGAAACAAATCACTTAAATTCGCACCCTACTGTGGTGCACTTCGCACAGTATAGTATACACGCCGCGCCAGCACGCGCCGTGCCCGAATTCCCGCGTCCATTTATTAAAAAATTCACCATTACCAGAGGAGCAACTTGGTGCACCTAATTTTTTGGTGAGGTATTACTCAAGAGTGTATACAATAACGTGGCACTTCACCAGAATTAGAATTATTCAGAATTATTAAATTTTACTCAATGTGAACATAACTTTTTTCCGCAGCGAGCACGAGAATTTACGGTAGATGTTCACAATTTTCGTTGCTTGGTGTATGATTAATATAAGAAAACGCAATGATATAATAAGTGTACTTACGTCCAGGAAGAGACTTCATTTTGCAGAATTAAAATAACTAAATTTTACTTGAAGATATATCACTTTGAATACAACGATATTTTTCTAGCGTAGCGCACGACCGACTATACCTGTTCGAGCGCTCCGTTACGAATGAGATCCCAATGGCAAAATGCAACACCTGCAACCTACCGACCCTTGAAAGGGTTCACCGAAATACCCCTCTACCTGACCCCACAGGTAGAATTCCTTGAATATAAACTTCATTTTTCGGTTTTTGGCCAGCAATTCGGGATTTGGAACCACTGTGGGGCGCTACGCGCCCTTGCAGTTATAAGTTTGGGTTTGGGTTTGGGTTTGCTTTTGGGTTTGCGTTCAGGTATAGGTTTGGGTTGGTCATTCTTTTTTAGTTGGACACCGGCTTAAGCCTAATTCCTGAAACAGCGGCGGTGGCGGTGGTGGCGGTGGCAGCGGCGATATATCTTTATATTAGAGAAAGATAATATATCTAATTACTAGGGGTGCGTAGGGCACTACGCACCCTCACTTAGAGCGCGCATTTAGGTTGGGTTGGGTTTGGGTTTAGGTTTAGTTTTGGGTAAGGGTTGGTCATTCTTTTTAAATTGGACACCCGGTATAAACTCAATTCCTGAAACAGCGGCGGTGGCGGCCGCGGCGGCGGCGGCCGCGGCGGCGGCGGCGGCGGCGATATATCTTTATATTATAGAAAGATATAATATTACGTGAATATTACAGAAAAGATAATAAATATATAATATCCTTATTTTAATTTATTGTGGTTGTCAAAATTCCTGTTTGAGCCTTACCGGGCCCCACTTGGATTCAACAATCAAGGCCCTATTAAATTTAAACTGGGAAACCTGTGATTTCCTTATTGGGGCCTTTTAGGTTTGTCTCCGGGAAAATCATATTAGGGATTCCTAATTTAAACCTGTTTGGAGCCCGATTATTATTAGGGCTTCCCTGATCATTTTCCACACGGGTCTTCTTTCTTTTCTTCTATACATCAAATAAATTTCAACCTATATCAGTAGTGTTCAAGAATCTGAATAGTCATAATTCGTAAGTGCTTCATTGTGTACGTATGCAAACCCCCCTGGGCAAGGCTCCCGGGGGTGGAGCCCCCGAGCGAGGGCGAAGGCACACACACATACACACGGGCACGTGCGCGCGCATGCACACACATTAGTAGCAAACAACTTTGGCGTGTGACATACTTTCCACGTGCATAGCAGCTTTCGCCAAGCAAATTTTGAATACTCCTGTATAGCCCTTCAATTTTTTGAGCTCTGCCACCTAATTAACATTATTGGGACCAAAAAAAAACGTATTGACGCAAAAAAACCCAAAAATTTGCAATATTCAGAAAGTTTGTCGGAGTAAATAATTAATAACAAATGTTGAATATTCATGTATAACCCCTTAATTTTTTCAGGCTCCGCTACCTGATTGCTATTATTGGGACCAAAACAAACGTATTGACGCAAAGAAAACCCAAAAATTTTTTTAATTCGGCGCGATGGTCGAACGGGGTAATGAGTGGTGACAATCCAAGACGACGAGAAAAATAATCAAGTGTGCCGCCCGTGGATTCGAACCCGGGACTCTTCGACTTGTAAGCGGGAGCGCTAACCACTGCGCTACGGCCACCGATTTTATCTCTCTCATTTGTGTCGTCTACTTGGATGTAATGCAGGATCGTCACACACCCCCCCCCCCCCCCCCCCCCAGAACTGGATGTCCACGTCGATTGTGCAGAGTTGCGGGTGTTCGATTTCGAATGTATGTGGAGTATACGTTGACGCAATGCTTGCCTATGTCCCTCGTCGGAGCTCTTCCCTCGCCCCGCTTTCTTTGTAATATCCCACGGAGTGACTCTTCAGTGCCAGGCCTTTTTGCGGGAAGTTTGTGTTGTTTCCTCCATACATGATGCTTGTGAACGTGAGTAGTGTAACAAGGAGAGTTCTAACTCAAGATCCCTACCCCGATATTTACCGACATTTTTTAGCTCAGACATGAACCACTTAGCCGAGACACGAACCCGGGGAGGCTATTTTTAAGAGCCGGAATGCACGGAGCCGATCGGGGGGGGGGGTGTCTACCAGCCAGAGTGGGTCGAGGCATTGACGGGGCGAGGGTGGGGGGGGGGGCTAGTTTTGAGGGTGGTATTAGAATGCCACTATTTCTGACAGCTGCAGTGCAGCTTGTCTTTCATGCTGGCATTGGAATGTTGTTATCTCTAACAAGTAAATAGCGGGCCGGAGCGTTAGACCTTTCAACCCCACACGACGCTATCCTCCCGGGCCAGTGCGTCTGTTTGTCGCAACTTTATCGCTGGTCATAAATCATATCTGGTCGTGTGCCAAGGGTTAGACCGCAGTCTGGAAAAGGCCAAACACGAGGTCATAAAATCTTAGAGGCGCCTATGATCCGGCTGGTCCTCGGCACCCGAAGGAAAATAACCCTAACGGGTATTCTTCTGACCGAATTTATATAAGCGTTTCCCTATCGCACTGACTGGTGCGTGAGCACATGTAGCGCAGGGTGCTGCGGCAGATCTTTTTTCAAACTGCGATGAAATTGGGACGAAGAGGATATTGAAAATATGGAAAAGCACGCTCGATTCGATACTCGAGCTCAAATTCATGTGATCTATGCATGGGATTATGCGTACAGAGCCGCTCGCCGAGGCCGGTGGGAAGAAGTTGCACGTGATCGTGAGCGATTTAGATTAAGAATTGAAAAATGCGGCAACCGATTGAATCTGTATTGACGGAGAAAAAAAATTTAACGGAAAACGGTACACTGATATGCGCCATCGACGTGTTTCGACCTGTTTCGAGCCCTTCTATTACCTTCGAGAGCGGATGATGCCATCTTGCATGTCTGAACACGCTTGAGCCTGCACAGTGTTTACATATCGTGACAAACCGCCGAAAAATGAGGCTTTGATTTTCATGGAATGCCGCTATGACACGCTTAGTCGCGTTCTTGCTATCAACATGGACGGATATTCTGATGGCGTTCTCGGAGCCAAATATCCGTGGGAATTATCAAGGGGTGATCTTAAAAATATAACGAAGCCTATGATTTTAAAATATTTTAGTCGATCAATTCATATGTTTTATGATCGTTTACCCGAAAGTCTTCGTGCAGACGCCGAAATTATGTCATATCTGCCTTGTATGGAACATTGGAATACGCCCCACATCATGACTCATATCGATGGCCCTGCACCCTCTGTACGGAATTGTCAAATGTGTCGCCGCAAGGTGTGGGCGGAGGAAAGTGTGGAAAATCCTATTGGGTCCTAGAATTGAGAGTTGGTGAGGGGGTCAGGAATTTGGAGGGCCTATATAATATCAAGATGCACGTCTGAACTGCACCAGTTGACATGCAAAACAGGCGACGTGAGCTAAAAGAACGATTGCTCTTGCTTTTAAAAAATATCGAAGAAGTAAAAAATCTTATACGTACGAGGTCTGATCTGAGCTTCATTATAAATACATTGAAGAATGCATCAATAAGTCGAAATGGATTTCACAAGTATCAACAAGGTCGGAAAAATGGCGGAATTTTTGACAATAAAAAAATTGGCTGAACTCTCCGTTCAGGCAGATCATTCGATCTCCGACCTGAGAATAGTTGAAACAAAATTCGGAAGGAGGATCGTGGCGGATATCACCAACGATTTCTCTGTATTCCTACCTGCAAGATTCGTGAAAGCGTTCGACGAGAACAAAGAAATATTCAAAGAGATGATTGATGCTGCGCATACAAATCAACTCTACATGAACTACTTCGGTGGGAAATATAACAGCGTAGAATTCAAACGCATCTGACGCTATCAAACCATCAATCCATCGCGCCCACTATGGGGCCGTGACTCTACGCGAACGATGCTGACACTGAGAAAAGTGTTTGAATCCATAAGTGTACATGGTTGAAAAAGTAAAAAAAAACATTATATATGACGTGTGGTGCGAAATGTATAAGTTAGAGTGAAACAAAATATGTAAAACAATTTCCTATGGTTTATTTCAATAAAAAACACACATATATTTTTCGATAAAATGTTTTTATTTATTTCAAAAATCCTGCGTTTACACAATGCCTTATGTACCAGCTCCTTAAAGATTTCACGTTTGCGTTGGCACAATTATATTTTCAGTCGTGGGGATGACGAGAACATCCTCTGTTGTTTGATATTTTCGATAATTTCTGCAATGATGGACAATCGAGAGTTTCCATATCGACAATATGTGCCGACGAATCCGTGAATTGCGCTAACCACGCCGTCTTCTCTAATCCCTTCACGTAGATGGTTCGGGCTTGTTTCAAGATAGCTCGAATTGTTGTTCCAGCAGCTTCGTACGGCGTGTCGCCTGAATTCCATCGTATTCCATGAAAATTTCG
Organism: Rhorus exstirpatorius; assembly: GCA_963564615.1. NCBI lineage: Eukaryota > Metazoa > Arthropoda > Insecta > Hymenoptera > Ichneumonidae > Rhorus > Rhorus exstirpatorius. The sequence continues at coordinate 3,468,737 of OY751321.1, read as the reverse complement.
TTCCAGCCATGAATTCATCGTTTTGTACTTCGCTGGTACAGAGCTCCATGGGGTTGGAGGTTTGAAGAAAAACGTCAGGGGTTCGGTGTTGTCAGAGATTTCGACAATTGCTATTTCTTTGAGCACAAATTCGTTTATGGGTCTCCTGAAGCCTTGAAGATCGATGATAAAGTCCATGGCGCTGACTGAAGAGAGTCGGTTCATCTTTGAAGGTTTTATACCAATTTTTTTACCCCACCGCTTATTGGATTGTACTCAACAATACGATCATGTAGAATCAAGCAATACGCGGATGTATTAGCAGGAATATTATTTCTTGCTTCAAATTCAAGACGAATGTCAACGGGGCCTGACTTGAGAGAATCGTTATGCTTCGAACAGTCGATGACGACTAGAGGGGCATACTTTAGAAACTCGGATTTTTTTAACCACGGCTCCGCTTCCCTGTTGTAAAAAGTATTCTGAAAGTTAGCATACATCTCGTATAGTAGAGCGTACTGGTTTTGCTGTATATTTAGGTTCAAATTTCCATATGGATAGAATTCAAATATAGTTTAACATCAGCGAGATTACAATGATCGAAGTTACTCGCGTTCTTCTTTTTCTTATTTTTCCGATCAGTCTGGAAAGCGAGAATGACATATCGCGGTTTTTCCAGCTGAGTAGAAGTCTTGACGATCCAAACATGCTTCGAGGTTGCGGGGAGCAGTGTATATTTATACAGTTCCCACGTACGATAGCTCATAGAGATTGGCGCGTCTCTGCCGATAAACTTTAAAAGTTGTATTTTACGCTGATCGGAGACTGTCACGTATGGTACAAGCCATTCTACTTTTTGCAATACGAGTTTGAATTCCTCGTCAGCCGTCTGCACAATAGCATTATCATCAGTCTTCGATCTCGATAGAATCAGCTCATGCTTGTCATTTACGACAATTTTTCGATAATCTTTGGCAAAACCGAGCAGCATACTTAGCGGTATGTATACGTCAAAGTTGCCCGCTGCATCTATGATTTGCATCGTTTCTTCAACATCAAGCCAGCCCGTGTTCTTGAGCATAGATCTCTTACCGGGACTCAGAGATGAATATCCCTTTATTAGACTCGTAAGGCCCACATTTTTATTTCGATCAATTTCAATAGCGTTGAGCTCATATCGTACTTCTTCGAACAAAAAGGAAATAGCATTATTGACGAGGCTTGTGGAGGCAAGCGCTGCACCATCGGCTTTAGTCAGTTTTCCGCTTATATGTATAAAACTTTAGCTTGGTAGAAGACATAGATCCTGATGTTGGATAAAAATACGTATCTCATCGCTGTTATTGAAAGTTGACGATGCATACGGCTTATGAGCATGAATCTCGCAGTGTATTATAGATTCATCGAAGACGATGAGACTTTGTATATTTACTATTTCCTCCTCCATTTTACACAGCAGATGCAGAGGGCACAGAATAAATAATACCTTATGCGCTTTTTCCGCGCACAGTCAGACCCAAATTCTTTAGAAGTATTACGTTCTGAGGTGTTAGCACTTTGAGCGTCGATCGGCGACTGGTCACGCTCATCCATGATGACTTGATATTATGGCTTCTATTGAAGACTATACCCATGATTTTATATGTAATCGTATGGTTATGACTTCTTCACGAAAATTTACTAAATCACCGTCTTGGTCTACTATCCGAAGCTGGATGTTATCTTTTGTCTTGCTCGTGATTGGCAGATAAATGACGTGCGATGGAACTTCAATGACTTTATATCCAGATGGTACGAACGGGAAAAACTCGTGAATCGTATCAGCTTTTCGCTCATTAATATAGGCACCGGCGGTAATGCTACACTCTATACGCAAGGGGTTCACTTTCAGAATGGCTACTGGGAGATCAGATGTATGCCTTTGATTGGCTACAAGAATACGCGGTGTGAAACCCAAGAGAGAGCCGATAGAATTATGAGGCATAAAATTTATATCGCGATTACACTCGATTTCACAACGTAGAGTATTGTTATTGGGTTTAATCTTAATAGAAATATTCGGCAACTGTGCCTGCACGTACTTCTCAATATCATCTATTTCATAGCTACCCGTCGGTATAGTCAATATCTTGTCTCCCACATAAATTTTATTATTACCATCAGCTATATTAGGAATAGAATTGAAGGTTAGTAATTCAATGAGCCCTGAAGAGTAATTTTTGTGGGGTGAAAGTTCGATGGGGGGAAAATATTGAGCTTCAAGTGTAGATGACGTCCCGGAAATAGTTAGTGTAAAACTATCATCCATGACGACGGCACATAGTCAACTGATTCTATATTCATCATTATGCACGTTTATATAGAGAATATTTTTCTTTACCACTCAATTGCTGGCAAAGAAACTTTAGGCATAAGTGCCCACATTCGACTGTACCATACTTTTTGATATCCCTTATAATTATAATTCACGCTACCAACACCAAAATATTTCATCAATTCGATTGGAGGCTGAAGATTGCCGAAACTATCAAAGTACATGACATTCTCCCCCCTCTTTTTGTATGCAACCCAGTGTGTACCAGGTCCCATATCCTGATCTAAATTGATAATTGCTGATTCGTATTTTGCCGGTCCACTTTTCGGCAATTTATTTGTCATAAAGACTCGGCGGAAGTGTGGAATTTCCATGATTTTCGCATATTTAAGCAGATCAGCATCAGTGAAGGCTTGGGGAGGCAGCGTGACTTTCCGTTTTTTGAACCAAGACCCGTCCCCCTCTTGTACGGTTTTAGATGCAGACCTTTACCCAAAGCAGCAGCTTCCATCATCTTATTATGTCTCTTACTCTCATCCAATTCCCGCTTAGCAGCTTCAGCCGCATTTACAGCCTTAGCGATAGAAGCAGCGCCACCTGACAGTGCTCCAGCAGCACTGAGACCGGCAAATATCGGCAGAAGGAGCGGCAAAAACCCCCCAATTTTACGAGGCGCTGGTAGAATGCGCAATTTACTTTTAACCTTCTTGCTACCTTTCCGAGCACCCTTTCGACCGAGGCTTTTCTCATCAACGATTTTATTCTGTCCCATGCCTAATTTTGTTTTTTTCACGCAATGCCCCATGCCTAGTTTAGTTTTGGCCTTCATGATGTTTGCCACACCCCAAGTACTTGCTCTCTCGGCAATACCCGCGTCTTTGGCGTATACTCGTTTCCAAGCCTGCTCGGCCAGTAATTTATCGGCTAAAGTTCTCGCTTCGAGGCTAGTTTCTTTTGAATATGCAATATCGTGCTGCTTGCAGGCTGCATCCAATGGATTAATACTTCGATCACCTCGTGCAAGACGTTTAGATAACTTTGTACCAGGTCCACAATACTGATACCCAGGTAGATGCAGCTCGACAGGGAGCTTGTCAATCAGACTATTGATCAAAGCACAACCGATCATATCGGGGACGACTGCTCGACTGGTGAATAATCCCTATAAAACCCTATTTATATTTTTTTCCCCATTAGTCGTTCTCAGGATGGAGACGGATGATCTGCCTGTAATGAATTTCGATGAATTTATGCGGGGTGGTGAACCGCGCGAAAAACGTCATGGCGATTTGTTGCCTATATAATAGCATTCGCGCAGTATTTTGTGGCCCCTCGAACTGTGGTAAAGCGAACGCTTTACTCTCCCTCATAACACATCCTAACGGTCTGAGATTCGAGAACGTCTACCTTTATTCTAAATCCCTCAATCAGCCAAAATATACATTGCTCGCACAATTACTCGAGCCTGTGAGTGGTGTTGAATATTTTCCTTTCAATGAGCACGGACAGGTGGTGACACCAAGCGATGCACACCCCAACTCAATGTTTATCTTCGATGATGTGGCATGTGAAAAACGGGATAACATTAGAGCCTTTTTCACCATGGGGCGACACAAAAATGTCGATTGTTTCTATCTTTGCCAGACCTATGCTCGTATTCCTAAACACCTCGTGCGTGACAATACGAATTTTGTGGTTCTATTTAAGCGAGATGAGATGAACCTTAAACATGTGTACAATGATCATGTCAATACCGATATGTCATATACACAGTTTAAAAATATGTGTTCAGAATGCTGGAATGACGACAAGTATGGATTCATCACGATCGACAAGGATAGTCAAATGAATGAGGATAGATATAGACGAGGGTTCGATTCTTTTCTCAGTCATAAGTAAACGTTCATTGGAGACAGTATCATCTCTGACTCGAGGGTAGCAACATGAATAAGCTTTTGGAGGAGAAGAAAGACGTATTGCGCCAAATTGTCAAGGCAAGCGATGCAATCCGACGAAAACATCGGATGATAAAAATCGGCAAAGACAATGCTGAACAGGCAATGCAAAATGTCTTCAAGCCAATAGTCACGCCATTGGAAAAATTGGTGATGCGGAAAAACGAGACGCCAGAGATGAAACAGGAACTTAAGGAGGAAGTTTGACTTCCTCCTTAAGTTCCTGTTTCATCTCTGGCGTCTCGTTTTTCCACATCACCATCGTATTGAAGAAGAACATATTGAGGATGGCAACCATGAAGTTAAAGATGATCAAATGTTGGAAGATTTGTCTTTCCAGTCTGCATACGGTGATGAAGAGAGAGAGAGCAGGAGGAGGTTGAGGATACAGCTGTTAATGTTGATGAATTAATAAATAAGTATGTAGTATTGCTGCAGAAAAATAGAAAATCAGCCTTGGATGTCTCATACGGTGTACGAATTCTCGCTAACAATAAATTAATGATTGGAGATTCTCCAATCTTTTTTGATTCTCAGCATATTCGTGTACGAGATAAAAATTATCCAAAAACTGTTGGATTAGCGGAACTGTTGTTCAAAAAAGTGCCCCGCTTTGAGGATCTGACATCCAACGATTTGAAAAATTATGAGAACATTGTAATTGCCACGAATGCCCATAAGAAATATTATAGAGCAGATGAAGCAATACGAACGGACAAAAATTTGAAATTCAAGACTTATATTGCAAAAATAGTTGATACGCACACGGGTAAAGGTATGTCAAAGTATAAAGTGGTTAGAAAAGACGCGAGATTCGATTATATTTATTGGGACGATCCCAATGAACTAGTGGACCGTCTACGTTTACTCCTCGCATCTCAAGCAGCCGGAAACTTATCTCACTCGAATTAAATCATATCGATTATCGAAGAATTGCGCGAGGCTCAAATCATTTATTAATACATTCATCATCACAATTTTGCGCATTCACAAAATGAGCGTCGACGTGTTTGGACGACAGCTGGATAATAAAAGTGTCCTCAATCGTGGTCCTCCGGGCATTGGATTCAAGATTACAAAAGACGGATATAACGATTTGGAGAACAAGCGACTCTGCAACGTTGGAATTCCTGAAGCGGACCACGACGCTATCAGCTTAAAGGTGCTGAATGCTAAAGCCCGAAACGTAACTAAGAACTTACGTGAGGAAATAAATGAAAGTAGAACGCTATTGGTTGAAGGTTTTGAAACTACTATAAAAGATAAATGCAACACGTCAAATACCGACTTACGGAATAAAATAGAGAGAATTAGTGCGCAAATAACTGAAGATCTTACAACCGAGATAAAAGAAATTCTCAAAACTCCGAATGCTGGTACGAAAAACCTACGAGTGTCCATGCTTAGCATGTTTTCCCAGCTTGACGCTCGATTAAACATCCTTGAGAAAAAATGAGCGAGAAGAAGCGAGCGCTGGTGCAGGAACTACATAAGCCCGCACGCAGAAATTATCCACGTCGGCATGTGGATATACGCCGCTTGGATGAGACTTGGCAAGCGGACCTTGTTGACATGTCGGCTTACGCGCGGCAAAACGGCAATCATAAATTTCTCCTAACCGTCATCGATGTCTTCTCCAAGTTTACCTGGGCCGTGCCAATGAGGAGCAAGAACGCTAAAGATACAACGAGCGCCATGAGATCTATACTTGCAAAGGGACGCATACCAAAGAACCTACATGTTGATCAAGGCAAAGAGTTTTATAATGCCGATTTTCAAACGCTCATGAAAAAGTATAATATTCATATGTACTCGACATACAGTAATTTGAAAGCATTAATTTGCGAGCGTTTTAATCGTACCTTGAAAAATAAAATGTGGATAAGATTTAGTCTTCGTGGAAGCTACAAGTGGACCGATATTCTCAAAAATTTGATTTTCGAATATAATGATAGTGTACATCGCACAATTAAAATGAAGCCGAATGACGTGAACTTGGAGAATGAAAAACAGCTTTTACAACGCGTTTTCACGACTCGAGAACCGTTGAAAAAAAGGTCGACGAAATTTCGATGCGGTGACAAAGTGAGGATAAGCAAATTCAAAAATATATTTGCCAAGGGTTATACTCCAAACTGGACAACGGAAATATTTACAATACATCAAGTGAAAAATACGAACCTCGTGACGTTCAGTCGCAAGGACTATCAAGATGAACCCATCGCCGGCGGGTTTTATGAGCAAGAGCTACTTAGAGTTGAAAATCCCGATATTTATCTGATTGAACAAGTATTGAAGAAACGCGGAAATAAAATGTTTGTAAAATGGCTGGGTTTCGACGACTCCCACAATAGCTGGATAAGGAAATCTGATGTGTAATAAAATATTTTAACAAATGAACATTATTGATCTTTTCAATCGCCACCTTCTATCCCATCTCTCGCAGGATTATTTTGTTGGACGGGAATTGGGAAAAAGTCGGCTTTAATACATCTTTTTTTTTAAATCGATCATTTTCTCCAGCATATCAATTTTATTAGTTCATATACAATGTATTCACAGTTTTTATACCATTCACAGTTTACCACGCCGCCTCATCGCATTTTTAATTTTTTTCAAATTTTTTAAATTTATTTTCCAAGCTACAAACATTCTTTTGTATTGAACTCAGAACCCCAAGGTAGAGTATCAGTCGTATCAGCGGAGAGAACTCTTTTATCATCATGCCAGCTTAAAGCGACTTTTCTTTGTCTAACAGTTTGCACCACATGCTTCTTCGACTGAATTAAATTTTGTGTTTCAACAAGATTCTCATTCCGGAAAAGACAATGTTTATAATCATCGAATCTGATTCTTTTTAACGTAGATCCTCGAATACCTTTAGCACGCTTTTTGCTCAGACTTTTTTTGTGAATAAAATATATTTCTCCTTATTGATTGGCAGAAGATAAACCGCACCTTCGAATACTACGGCTAATGCTCTAATCAAAAAATGAGCGTCATATCCCGATAAATTATGAAAAATAACCGGCACCGCGTGAGAGTTTTTATAATTCAAATTACACCCAGTGTGTGCGGGCTCGCGATACTTCCCTGTAAAATGGCAATGATCTCGAACTCTCAACTCGTTATTTTCGAAAGGCTTCTTACAAATATGACAAATAGTTACAGAGTTAAATGCACTTTGCTGATCATCGCTGAGATGCTCCATTGGTATAATGTTCGTCAACCGAGTATTCACCAAGCTCGCGATATTCTTCAATTCCTCCATGAACCACCCAATACAATCCAAACCTCGATGAGATTTAAATTCCGAAATGGTATCATCGTACGAGCAGTGGAAGTAGTAGGCGATGGAGTGAGGCACATGCTTTGGGTAGCCCGTAGTATTCGTCTCCTCCGCAGGCGCAATCGGCTCCAGGAGACATTCGAGATCAGCATATATCACGAATGGAACATTCTCTTTATGCTTATAGTTTCTAAACCTCATGAATTTCGCATCACCCTCGGAAAAATACACTCTGCACTGGTTCGTGCAGTCGAGGATATGCTTCTGCAGCACGATTATGCTTTGAAAGTGACAGAGACACCTTTCACACAACCATTTTTTACCATCATGTCTAGAAATCTGCGAGCTCACTAAGCGTGAAATGTTTTTCATCCATGTACAGTGATGGATAGGACTCGCAAGATCATCCTCATCAGAATCATTTCTGTCACTCTCGAGCATAAGAGGGTAAATTGTCGATTTAGGAGATGTTTGTTTACTGATATATATCGGCACTATTACACTGTTCTTCCTCTGATTATCAACACCATAAATATTAGGTTTGAGGTTATTCATTTTTTCAAAGGTTGGCACTTTTTTTACAGTCATTGGATAATCCAAACCTTTGTACTGTAACACTTCACTGAAATGTCTATAAGAACTTGCTCGATTGCATTTTATAACTGGCGGAGAAAGTGCGGCAGTGACTGCCCATAAAAAGCAAAATTCATCATTGCTCTCTATATTGACTACAGCACGCTTTCGTTGAATATCTTTCGGAACACTGACGCATGTACCTCCCCAGAGTGGCACGTATTTATTAAAATTCACAGTTAGGTTGGATACTTCGTGCAGTGACCAGCCAGACTCTTTCCCATGAAATTCTTCAATTTTTTTCAACAACTGATCTTTTACATGCTCCTGGAACCACATGTCGATGTTCGTAGAGGGAAGAATTGCCTTATTCCGCGTGTTGAAAAATTTATCCTCCAACGCAGTTTCACCTATTTTTTTTAGATCAAACTTGCACGCTAATATTACGTTAACCTTCAAATTGCCATACCGCTGGGATGCAGCTTCCAATTTGGCGAGGATCAAGGGTTTAGAATCATCGAGAAAAGCATCGAGATCTTTATGTTGAAGGTTGATGACTACGCCCGTTTAGATTCTTTTTTTAAACGCCGTCTCCATATCCTTCCATCGCACTTTATCAGCTGCTCCAGAACCAGCTCCTCTTTTCTTCAATTTTTCTATCACGGATAATACTGACGCAATTGTCGCTTGAATGCGCATTTTCTCATGCACTGAGGGATATTCGCGCCGAGAAATTTTCGTCAATAGTTTCACGTTTTTTTCTCCCTCCCTAATCCGCCTTAGTGCTATAGCTGGTGATGATCTTTTTTGTGAAATTAAATAAGCGTTTTCCATAATGGAAATGAGCTTCTAACACTTATGAGTATCCGTATTAGGAGAAAAAATAACCCGAGAAGAATGAAAGACTGCACAAATGTTAATGGAGGGCTAAATGATTGGAGCCAGCAATATATACTCCCACTCCCCCCCACTATTCTATAGACCATCAGCATCAGCAAGTATATCAGTTGCACGAGTACATCTTCGTTCGGGTCGTCATAGATTAAACATAGGGTTCCAGGGGTAGCGTTGCGTGGCCACAAGATTTGACGCAACAGTCTAACTGCTAGACGACATTCCAATGTCATCGTAAGATTATGCAAAGTGCGCTCTGCCGATAGAATTGACAACATTCCAATGCTATCTTGAAAGGTAAGGCGAAAATGGTGCACTGAGATTAACGTGTCTCGACAAGCATATATCCCTCTTTTACGCTTCCAAGGGTAGCACTGCAGGGGGTAGCGTCGCGGTGGGCTTTTATGACCTCATGATTCGACCTTTTCCAGGCTGCGGTCGGACACCTAGCACGTGACCAGCAGTGATTTATGACAGGAAACGAGGACGCGACAGACAGACGCGCCAGTTAAGTGACATTCCAATGCCATTGTAAAGATCACGTAAAGTGCACTCTGTCGATAGAATGACAACATTCCAATGCTATCTTAAAAGGTACGGCGAAAATGATATACTGAGATTAACGTGTCTCGACAAGCATATCCCCTCTCTTAAATTCACAAGGGCAGCTCTGCAGGGGGTAGCGTCGTGGGTGGCTGAAAAATCTAACGCTCCAGTCTGCTATTTACCTGTTTGAGATTGCGACATTCCAATGCCACCCTCAAAAGAAGCCCCCCCCCCCTCTTGGCCCGCAAAATATTAGGTGCACTCTGGTTGTTAGAGATATCCCCCCCCCCTTGTATGGGCTAAGTGCATTCCGGCTCATCGAGATACCCCCCTCCCCCTGCGCCGGGTTTGTGTCTCGGCTAAGTGGTTCATGTCTGAGCTAAAAAATGTCGGTAAATGTCAGGGTAGGGATCTTGGGTTAGAACTGTCCATGTAACACTACTAACGTGTGTGTTGGTCCGAAAACTTCTGACACCAGTTTGTGATGGTCGAATGGGGTAATGCGTGGTGGCGATCCAAGACGACGAGAAAAATAATCAAGTGTGCCGCCCGTGGATTCGAACCCGGGACTCTTCGACTTGCAAGCGGGAGCGCTAACCACTGCGCTACGGCCACCGATTTTATCTCTCTCATTTGTGTCGTCTACTTGGATGTAATGCGGGATCGTCACATCGGAAAATTTGTAAAAGTAAATATTTAAAAACAAATTTTAAATATTCATACATAACCGCTTAGTTGTTTTAAGCTCCCCCACCTGTTTATCATTATTGGGACAAAAACAAACGTGTTTGTCGAAAAAAAACCCAGGAATTTGCAAAATTCAGGAAATCCAACAATGTTAATATTTACAAACAAATTTTGAATATTCATGTATAACCCCTTAATTTTTTTAGGCTCTCCCACCGGATGATCATTATTGGGATCAAAACAAACGTAATGACGCAAAAAAAATCGAAGAATTTGCAAGATTCGGAAAACTTGTCAAAGTAAATAATTACAAACGAATGTTGAATATTCATGTATAACCCCTTAATTTTTTCAGGCTACCCCACCTGATTATTTTCATTGGGACCAAAACAAATAGACCAGGAGATAGTGACAGATTTTGGGATGTGATTTTACCCAGTATACCTTTCAGAGGACATTATTATACGTATATTCTCATGATAAAAAAGAATGAATTAAAGAGTCATCATTTGTTCTTCATATTTAAAAGTTATTTATTATTCGCTCGTAAATTATGCGTTATGCTACGATTTTTATCAGGCTGCCATGTGTTTTCGAATGAAGTTCAAAATAGAAATTCCTCGGAATATCATTGGCATACCGTTAGCGTGGGCCCCAAGGTCTGTTATGGTCACGTGAACTTGTACTTGGATAAAGACTTTTTCCGCGTTTCTGAACAGGCTGCTACTGATAAGTATACAAGTTCTTGTTGTACAACTACGAAAGAAAATATAGCATACCGTTTGCATATGCCCGAGTACTATTTACATTCGAAAAATCTTGTAAAATTGTGGAATAACATTCCGTGAATTTAGTCAGTATGCCATTATATTTTTATATCGTTACGGTAACGTATGATGCACATGAAATTGACATATCGATTGGGAGGGTAAAAAGTACAGGCATACGCTAGATAGATAAGGTCCAAGCGTTTCAAAAGTATAATAAAACGATGAAAACATACCGAAAACTGGTGTAAAGAAAACATAACATATTTTTGTGTTTTTAAGCAGCATTTCTTTGTTTTTACTATAATCATGGTATTTGTAGGTGAAATAATAAACGGCACACCGATTTATAAGGATTTATAAAAATAGAGAAATTCGTATTTATATTATGGTAAAATGAAGAATGTAGGAATATTATGATGAACAATAATAATAATAATAATAATAATAACAATAGTAATATCTTGTTTTACGAAAAATCAAACTTATAGATAATTATAGTAATTTATTCTACATCATTCTACAATATCTATTTCGAAGTTTGGCTCTTCGTCGCTGTCGTTCTCCTCCTCACGTGTGTCACTGACTACATCCATGTCGACTGTTCCGTCTTCATCATCATTTAACCCGTCACACAGTGGGCTGGATTTCGGGAAGGTGGGAAAACATAGGGAAATGCGGGTACTTAAAATGTGGACGGTGATTCGTTAGTTTTTGAACTCGCTGATTTCAAATCTCGAATAAAAATTTTGAAACAACAAAATGGCGGACCGGAAGTGACTATTTTCGTTACTAAAAAGCATCCGATTTTGGGGAAAATTGCTTAATGTATGGTTTTGAGCTCGCTGATTTCAAATCCGAAATAAAAAATTTGAAAAAACAAAATGGTGGACCGGAAGTGACTATTTACGCTACTAAGAACCATCCGATTTCGGGGAAAATCGCTAAATGTATGGTTTTAAACTCGCTGATTTCAAATCTGAAATAAAAATTTTGAGAAAACAAAATGGCGGACCTGATGTATTGGTTGACACCACTCACAAACAACTGTTCACTATGAGAAATTAATATTTTCTTATTTTGATAGTTCTGTATTAGAATTTTCTGATAATAATTTATAAACATAGATATAATTGGCCGGTAGGGGGAAGAAATTATTTACAATGCATTCAGAATGATTTTTTTAATTTTTAACTGTGAAAACATTGTTATATGATTGATAAATTTTAAGGACAAAAAAAATATTAACCGTCGTCGTCAGAAGAACTATTGGAAGAACCAGAAGATTCGTCAGTCTGTCCTGCAGAAATAAGTTTTATTTTTGTGGCTACTGCTAATTCATCCAGGCTACGTGATTCGCTCGTGTCTAAGGCCATTCTTTATCTTGTTCGTCAACTCGATTCCTCGAAAGTCGATTGTCGTGGTCGGCCAGGTTTACCTGCAGCCACAGAAGTTGACGATGTCCCGAAATGTGTAATAGAATTCTGAGAAAAAAAAACAACATTAAATTGTCTGCATTAGCCCACAAGTCGAGTTTTGTAGAAATTAATTAAATTACTTACGAAAATAGTTACTGAAGTTTTCAACCAAGTTTCATATTTCTTCTGAAAATGATAATTATTTCGACGTGCTTCTTGCCATTTCTTATATAACTTACCAACAAGTTTTCGTAGTACTTCTTTGGAATTACTACAAATCGAAAAATGTATCGATAATTTCAACGTAACTTTCTCCTCGAAAATCGCAACTTGCTGGACGAAACTCGTGTGCAAGTTATTTTTCAGTATTTCGAAAATATCGTTGTAACTGCCCGTGTAATGCGTAGTACACGTGTCTGAAATCAAACAAACATTATAAATATTATTACAAAAATTATGTTTCAATAGAAACAAATTTTAATCTACCTATATTATATCCTATATTATATCCTATATTATATCTTATATTATATCCTATATTATGTATATTATATATATAATATACAATAATAATATATATAATATAATATATATAATATATAATACATAATATATAATATATATAATATATTATATATATAATATATATTACACTTTATATTATATTATTATATATAATTATATATTAGAATAAAAGTATCACAGTGGATTCGGACATTTATTTATGTGTGTACTACATTTGCGTCATTTAAATATTAATAATTAATAATTACTTACAACAACTGTCATTTACATTAATTAAGAATACATTTTACTTACTTTTATCTGTATCCATTCTGAACGTTCGTATTTTCACACTTTAACTTCCGTATATACGCTCTGCTCTTAACTCCACGAAGGTTTTCTTACAACTGCACTTTCAATGTAAAATAATGCAGAGTGACGAACTGCAGACACCAGAGTTGCCATAATTCGGGTGTACAAACGACCTGGCAACCCTGCCCGGGCAGGAAAAGAAGGGTCGGGCGCGGCCGGTCGTCCCATTGTAATGCGTATACCTGCTCGACCGGGAAAAACTTCCAGAGCATTACGCAACATCACTATTTTGCTTCTCAATGTAAAACTGCACAAAATTAGCACCTGGAAATTTTACTACCTTGATAATATTTCGAAGCCGTTAAAACAAACACTAGCCTGGGCATCCCTGGGCAAAAACACTTTTCCACTTTTTAGTTACGTTATTTTATTCACAGGCAGGCTTGAAATGCAGATATTCAGTGCTCATTTTAATATGTTATATACACCATTTCCAATAATTTAACCATACGAAAATAATGTGTGAACCTTCAACATTACCGTCGATTAATCCGTTTTCAAATCGGCAGCGTGAAATAGAAAATATTTCACTTCGCGCGAGTCGAATATTTCGGGCCGAGACACAGCGCACGCCATGCTAGAAAAGGGTCAACTTCTGAATATCGTCACCTGCTGAATTCGAAAGCTACCCAGATAGAACACTGACGTCTAATATACGTATATACGACGTCGCCATCAACGTCTGTAAGACGTATTTAGTACGTATACTGAAGAGCTAAGTGTCCGGCTAATATCTGAATATTTACCGTCCATAAGACGTCGAAAATACATAAAATATGACGTATATAAGACGTCGAAAATACATCAAATCTACCATCACAGCACAATAATATTTTTAAAAAATATTAACAAAAACGAAAAACATTACTGGCGGTTCCATACGCATTTTGTCGTTGTCATAGGTCATAGAAGAGTTACACTGAAAAAAAAAAAAATTATGCACGGATTTCTCGATAGAATTTTATTCTGCTTCGACGGGGACTCGAACCTGCGACCTACCTACTTATCCTACCTATCTTTCTAACACGCTACCCACTACGCTATCGACTGTTAACGAACTTTCGTAATTCATATCATGTATTTGACACGCCAGAGAACACTTGATCAGTTGTATGTTAGGAGCTACTCAAGGGATGGTGGTGATCGCGTCGTCAACCCTTTATTTAGTATAACCATATGTAAGTTTTTGAAGAAATTACAAAATTGAATGTGGTGAATCCAATATGGTGGATCTAAAATTCTAAAAATCCCATACCTTGTCTGATTCACTCTAACTATAGTCTTCGCAAAGAGAGATAGAACAAAGCCCCTCTATTTTCTGTCTCACTCAGTTCTGCTGCCATCACGTTCAGGACGGTAGACGAAGTCGATATATATATTGTGACACTGCATCACAGGCGAGGCATACGCCTCGCCGAAGTCCGTCACCACACGCCAAAAACACCGAAAAATGTAAATTAGCATAAGAACTACCAAGCCTCGAACAATTATCGAAACCCCGTCGTCCCTCGTCGCTCTTCTTTCACCATCTCCGTAGTCCCATATCAACCCGATCATGCCCTTAATAATCCCGTTGACCCACAAATCCCCGACAAAAAGCATTTAAAGTAAACCCTGTGGACGGCGAAAAGGAACGAGCTACAAGGACAACGCCGCATAGTATCCCAGTCTTCGCCGAGAATCCCACTCACATCGCCGCGCCAAGGCCCTCACACGGATAGAACACCGAGAAAAGCCGAACATCTGCGAGGGCCCGGTCGGTATATCGAGCGAGTGGGATTATTGGAAAAATCAGCATAAAGCGCGCAACGTCAAGTCTTACGCCATCGAGAGAGCCAGTGTCCACAGGGAGCCCTCACCCCTTCCCCCTGCGATCTTTGTCACCGAGTGCCATCGTCGGCAGCACCTGCCGGGCAATCCATCATCGAAGGCGCGTGCGCCAGCGACGGCGACTTCGGTGGCCCAATAAGCCATCGATTATCGATCCCCCGATGACCCATATTAATATTGCGCAGGCCCTTTGACCCCGATCTTACCCGAATTTTCCCGAATCCTTTTCCCACGAGCTGTCCCGGTGAAGAAGAGAAAGAGCTCGTTACTTCGGCGAGAGCGAGCGTAGAGAAACGAGTACAGAGCCACAGCGAATTACCATTGTATCGAGCCATTGCGTGAGAGAATTGTAGAGCGAGAAAGACCGGACACGTGGTCGTAACCGCCATTGTCGGCATCGAGGACCACGAGTGGCATCGCGAGCGAGAATTGAAGCGTGTGGAAATCCTTCCAGCGATAAAGTAAGCCCTTTCCATTACCTTTTTTTTTTTGCTGCCCCTTCGAACATTTTTGGCGACAAAAATACCCTTTTTTTTGTATCAATCCGTGAGCGTGTGGTGACGCAGCGCGACCCTCCCCTGTACACTTCCGCGATTTTTCAAGCCCGTCGTCCCCATTTTATTTTATTTTCATTCATTGTAATTTCCTATGTTCGATTTCGAGTTTGATTAATTTTCACTATTATCGAAAACCCGACGTGGGTAATTATTAAGAGGCCCGCGCGCCGGGAACACCATTGACCCTGAGATATTGTAACCCCCTTGTTTTTTTTTCTTTCTTTTTGCGTTCGAATCAGTCGAGTCATAAAATTTGTCGATCAATATCGACTGGCACCCAAAAATCACTAGTACCATTTTTTTCTTTTTGCGTTCATTTTTTTTGTTTCGATCCTTGTTAAACACGCGTCCTCGCCACGCTCGAAATTGTCGCGTGGGCGAGTCGCCTGAGTTCCCACAATAAATTTCGGTATACTTTTCGTTGCCTACTTATTATTTTTTTGTAGATAGACTCCCCTTTCTTTTTTGTTCCTTTTTTTTCTAGTACCCCGGGTTCACCCGGGAATAACGTCCGGCAGCTCGCAGAGTGCCGTGACAATATACTATATATTGTAACACGGTATGAGGACGATTCGGAGACGAATGTGGCAGCGGCTGGATAGCTCAGTTGGGAGAGCACTCGACCGGCAATCGAGAGGTCCCGGGTTCGAATCCCGGTTCAGTTCAAGCCGCATTTTTTTCCGAATTGTTCCTCTATCCCGGTTTTTTCCGGGTTATAAAAGTGGCGCCCAACAAGAGGGCCCCGACGCATCGTGAAAATGCCCACCTCTGTGGATTAATTAATGAAAATTAATTAATTTCACAGAGGTAATAACTAAGAGGCTGACACGGTCGGTGGGAGACCCGCCCTGAGATTCCCCTTCCTGAGCTAGCCCCCTCGGGCAGTGTCCCTTGCCCGTTGTACCTCTTCCCCTACCGTCCCTCAGACAATCCCAGTCTGTAGTACCCTAGTCCGAGTTATACGAGTCGAACTGTCAGGGTCAATTCGACTCTGGCAGGGGGGATTGTAACACGGTATGAGGACGATTCGGAGACGAATGTGGCAGCGGCTGGATAGCTCAGTTGGGAGAGCACTCGACCGGCAATCGAGAGGTCCCGGGTTCGAATCCCGGTTCAGTTCAAGCCGCATTTTTTTCCGAATCGTTCCTCTATCCCGGTTTTTTCCGGGTTATAATATATATTAGGGTGTATTGAAAAATTAAAAAAATTTGGCTACCCTCAAAAATCAAAGATATCATTGAAATAAAGGTCTCCGTGCAATGATTTAATTTTTTGACAACATATAGGGGGCGCGCGGGACGTTTAAAAACGCCATTTTTAGCGTTAAATTAACTTTATCATCGATAACCGGAAACAGTTCATTCCAAAAATTCTGATTTTTTTATATAAGGTGCCCAGATATGTACCCTTTCAAACTCACATTCACGGAACATTAACAGATGGTTCATATCTTCGAAAAAAATCTCTGAAAATTAATATTTTAACTATTTTTCAATTATACCTATCGTTGAATGTTGATTTTTTTCTTCTAAAACGTTTTTGTATTTGTTCGATCTTTTTTTTCTTGTAAAACTCGGTATCAGTATTGCCTACAATGCGAAAATTGCTGAATAATAAATCGTTATTTTGGAAATTTTTATATTTTATTGATCCGAGAATTACAACCGAAAGATAATGAACGAATATTATACGTATATGAGATGTATAAAATTCCACGGAGATATTGTTGAAAAACACACGTCCAATATACGTATATAATACGTGATTTTGACAGCAATGCAGTTGGCTTCGTTTCTATCATCGAGTAGATGTTCCTTATACATATAATATATTATGTATATAATTTGATGTCAAATGCTTATTGTATAATATACGTAAAATATACGTATATAAAATTCTTTCACTACATCAGTTAAATAGCACTACAATATACGTATAATATACGTATAATATAAGTCTATCATCGACGTATACATATCATATACATATATACCTAAAATATATGTATATCAGACGTCAGTGGTCTATCTGGGTAGACACCTGTTATTTCGGCATCAAGTGTAGAAACATGTTTTCTAACGATTCCAAAAAAAAAAAAAAAAACAAAAAATGGAAAAAGTCGAAAGTTTATTTTCTGGATTTTGCCCACTTTTCTAAAATCCAGCCCACTGTGCGTCATCATCGTTGTATTCATCATCGTCACCATCCAAGGCTGCGATCATTTCGCTGTCATCCTGCATCTCCTTTGTAAAATTGTCTCGTAATATGCCACTCTCCTTCGACATTGCTAGCGTCCTTTTTTTTTTATAGAGTTGTGGTAAGTACGTTTGCAAATTCTGTAGTACGGAATGATTGCTGCATTTTTAATGCATGCATGTATCGCACTTATTAGGTTAAATCATTCCACTTAATGGTGCACTGTAGTATATTGTTCGTACTATTGTACTTTGTGGTACAACTCAACCCTTCATTTCGGCCTCTTTCTCTCTTGCGTCGCCTGTTAAAAAAAACGCATACTCTCGCTTGAGCTTTGGATGTTGCACATTCATCCTGTAATTCCTCAGGATGATCGCTAAATGGCCGAGACTTATCGTCAGATCGCTGAGGCTGATCGTCGGATCGCTGAGGCTGATCGTCGGATCGCTGAGGCTGATCGTCAGATGTCTGAAGAGCACGGGATAGCTGGGAAGGTTCTTGAGAATGACTGAAAAAAAAATAAAACAAGTAATACTAAGGGACTGAGCATAACCACACTTTTATATAATTCCCTGTGAAATATTATTAATATTTTAATATATACCCTCATTTATTCAATAAATATGTACTTTACATTTTATACAGGATATTGTATGTCAAAAATAATTTTAAAAATAAAAAAATTTGATCGTCGTGGGACAACAAAATCCCGACAAAAGTGCAAACTTTGGGTGCAGTTTCGAAGCTGCAGACTCTTCATTCTTTCCTTTCCTCTACCGTCTTTCACAAGCAGGAGAGAGACAGAGATCACGCTATTCCCTTTCAAGGGCAGGAAAAAGAAAGAGAAATCGGGTCGGTTGCCTCGTCACTCGGTTCTACGCATTATATTTACTCCAAAACAGAATCAATGAGTTCGGCTGATATCGACATATCCGATTTTTGTCGCATTTTCTTGTTTTCGAAGTATATATGAATAATTCTTGTATGTAATATATAACAATAAGATACTTACATGCTTGATTGCGGTTCGTTGGACCGATATTTCTGTTTTCAAGCATTGAAAGTGCTAAACATCTCGGATGGTAATCATTGCTGCCACTCACTTGCACTCGAAGTTTACACTCACTATACTTTAGTTTATGCTTAATTCTTAACTGCAAAGTTTCCGCGCACTTCGACAAAGTACCATCGACAAAAAGTTTTATATCAGGATCCGATTTACCACACATGAAACACAGTTTTTCTTGATCCATCTCTTTATCCATCTCTAGTTGCCAGAATACCGGCTTCACTGTCTTCTTCTATCCTCTATACAGCCTCTAACGTATTTTTGAAAGGAGGGGCCTTAACCAATAAGAAGTTCCTTCGACCCAAACAAGAAGGGAGCATTGCCGGAATGCGCTTCAAATAGGAATTGAAAAGAACGTTTCATTACATTTTTTAATATGAAAAACCCGCACAACTAGTATGCCATTTTCATTTTAATAAAGTAAATTACTAACCTTATCTATAAACAAAGAGCCATAGGTACTGATTAAAAACACGGAATTTTTTTTCAAAATTTTGCAACTGCCTTTTTGTGATTTTTTATATGAAAAACTTGTACAACTTTTATGCCATTTTTATTTTAGGCAAATAAATTACTAACTTCAATTATAAACCAAGAGCCATACTGACTGAAAACACGGAAACTTGTTTCATAATTCTGCAACTTTTTTTTACAATTTTTATATTAAAAACTCAGACAACTTGTACGCCGTTTCTTATATCACTTAAATATATCGTGATTATATCAATAATGGAATAGCATACTGATTAAATGCACAGAATTTTTTTTTTGTGTTTTACAATTTCATTTTCATTTTTTAGTATGACAAACCTGCTAAACTCGTATGCCATTTTACATATCAAAGTTTTAGCACATATACTTTATATTGCAACGAATTTTATACTGAGTAAAAACACGGAATGTATGGTATGGTATGGTATGAGTTCTTACATCGACTCCCCTGAGGGTTGCGGGCTCCCAATACCATCTACCCTTGGTCTCCTCTCGTATCCGTTTGTCCCCGGTTCGATCCCCGCTGCCGGAGCTTGTCACGAACTCGCTAGATTTAAGCACCTGGGACAGAAACAGTTGTAGTTCGTACGCCCTGCCTCTGGAGCTACGTCTGAGCCCGTTTGTGCTTTTACCATCTGCTGTGCTACGGCAATGCTTCTCGCTACCGGAGCTCGTCTTGCACATGTTAGATGTCAGCACATTGGGACAGAGGCAGTCGTAGTTCGTACGTCCTGGTTCTGGAGCTACGTCCGAGCCCGTTGTGTTTTTCATCAGCCGTGCTACGGCATCGGGAATCGAACCCGAGACATCTTCCCAGCCTTTCGGTCACCACACCAAGGCGCTGGTTTCCTTTAGACCTACTTTTTTTTAGGTGGATTCCGAACCACCGGGGTCACAGAAAAAGCACTTAGAAAATTTTTCCATTGGTGCCGACAGTGGGAATCGAACCCGGCCACATCGCGCGCCACTGCGTGCGAGCCGAGCACGCTACCCACTGCGCTACTGTTCCCCTTAAAAACACGAAATGTAATTCCATAATTTTACACGATTTTTCGAATTTAAATAGTACTCGGGCATACGCTAATGGTATGCCATCTTTTCTCCCGCAGTTGTACAATAAGAACTTGTGTACTTATCAGTGGCAGCCTGTTCAGAAACGCGGATAAAGTCTTTATTCAAATACAAGTTCACGTGACCATAACAGCCCTTGGGGCCCACGCTAACGGTATGTCAATGGGTTTCCGAGGAATTTTTATTTTCAACTTCATTCCAAAACACATGGAAGCCTGATTAAAATCGCCACATTACGCATAATTTACGAGCGAATAATAAATAACTTTTAAATATGAAGAACAAATGACGACTCTTTAATTCATTCTTTTTTATCATGAGAATATACGTATAATAATATCCTCTGAAAGGCATACTGGGTAAAATCACATCCCAAAATCTGTCACTATCTCTCGGACTAAAACGTATTGACGCAAAAAAAAACCCGAGAATTTGCAAAATTCGGAAAATCCGTCAAAGTAAACAATTACCATGATTGTTTATTTTAATTTTTTTTATATCTTTAAAATTCTTATTATTTGTATCATCAATTTCAAAACGTTCAAATTAAAAATATTCCCTTCAAAAGGTTTAAAAAATTTGCACATAATTTTATAATACATTTTTTAATGGATACAATGGACGTTAAACATCGATGGATAAAATAAAGATATTTACTACTAATATTGTCGTTATAATTGTTATGACCATGACATTAATTCTAACAATAACAAATATGATTAAATGGTACTTCATTTAGGTCTTTTGGACGTTTTGAAGGAGTTCTAACTGATGAGCAATTTAATTATATATGAATTATGCTATTCTGCAGATTTCGTGACGGCCAAAACAGGAGCAAAGCGCAACCAAGAATATAGAGCGCGAAAAACGGCTTTGTCGAGAACATATACATATCCCATATTTTAGTTACACTAGCGCTATAGTATCTACTATACATGTTGGAGCACCAGCTGACGATTTTATGGAAATCGAAAAGAAAATTGTATGTCACGATCTTGATGAATATTGATTTTAAGACAAATCTATGGAAAATCACAAAACAAATAAAGTATTATTTATACTGTATCCGAAGGCTTATTCTTATACATAAGAATCCTTCCAACACTAGATGCTTTTCGAAATACACTCTTTCTCTCTTTTTCTTTTCGTCTCCGCCCCCAAAAACCAAGATACAAAATCAAAAATACTATTTATTATATATTCAGGTATGCAAAGACGGCCAAAGAAGATTCCCTTCCATTACGTGTCATGAATGCACGTGCTGTTTTTTTTTAAATTAGTGTTTTCATCTAATAGACTTTTCAGTTTTTTAAGCCCTTTCTCCTTTGTTCCCATTTCCATTCTACTCTCGAGACCACTGAAAAGTGTTGTCCGTAACGAAAATATTTTCTAAAACACTATACCGTATCGCATCGCATTTGCACGCAGGCACAGGAAAACTGCGAAAAACCTGGCAGAAAGAGTTAGCTGAATTTGACTGAGTTTCAGTTCGATTACTATCACAATTCAAAAAAACTATCTCCCGCTCAGTAGTTGGCATGCAAGTCGGTGCATGGCTACCTATCCTAACTCAATCATCCCAGTACCGACTTAGAAGGCTAATACTCCAATTTGAAAGATCGCGGCAGAGACGTACCATCTGATAACAGTTGACAAACTTTGAGTATCAAGAGACGAGGCAGCGTCTTGATGCCAAGTAATACATTTTTCTCAGTTTCAACGGACCGGCTGTAGTCGGCTATATAGTAAATTGGTCAATACACCGTTGAATTGAAACATCTTATCGATGGAACGCCCAAACGCGTGTTCCAATAAAAAAAAATTAAGGTCAACCACACACCTTGCCGTGCTGTGAGGTCTTGGGGGTCGATCAAATAGAGCCCGTTCAGTCCGCGTCCGCAGGACTTCCACCACCATCCGCCCTTCAGCATCGAGGCACAGTTCAAAGATGATCGGTCGTTGTCTCTGAAAACAAAAAAACCATATTTTAAAAATTTGGAGAATGGGAAGAATTATTTTTATCATCAGAAAAAAGATCGAAGAAAGAATTATTATGAATCCAGTTGCACGATTATCAGGAGATGCTTAAGCATTTCGAGACAAGAACATTTACGACAGTCGAAATACTCGTAACTGAACCGGAATGAAACGTCATTATAATTATTTTACTCTAATCTACTAACAACGTGTTCACTCCGTTTGCGCTTGTCTACCTTTCTTCACATAACATCGTATTTACAGGTGAATTTTAAATTATGGTGTTCAAACTTCACAGCCAATAAAACTAACAGTGAAACGACCAGACCGTAATTTCGAGTACTTTTAATAATAAAAGACGCATTTGTAGGTGTCCAACAAACGGTTATTATTTGGTACGGTTACGACGTAAAGGCTCTATGAACAAACATAGAAGCATAACTTTCATATTCTTGCATTCAGCATATTTGGTTAATCGTAGTCTAATATAATGTAACCTCAACATGCTCACTCGATCGTTATTAGTTCCAACGCATTCGATCGAATCTTGTAGTGTCCCCATGGTAGCGCATCCGTGGTGTTCGGCAGGAGAAGTCGCTTGTCGTCATGAGGACTGAGCGCTACCTTAACCTGCTTCTCTGTGTACACTCTGTGCAACCGAGATCTGATGATGCGCTGCTCTCTGCGCTTTGATAATTTCTGTGAGAGGCACTGCAGGAAGTCGTCGAAGGTGATGGTCCGTTCGACAACTCGCGTCTTCACACCCTTCACTTTCTTGATATGATCCTGATCCTCGACTCGCACGCTGTACATTTTGCTGCGCAAGCCTACGAATTCGGTCATGATTCGACCGTTGCATTCCTCTTTCATAAATCCCACGACCTTCTTGTTGACTCGCGGCATCTCAAACTGATTGTCAGCTGGATAATCCGAGGTATAAAATCTCTGGATATCCCGCTTTATGACGCTGTAGATGTCGGGACAGTGAACCTCGTAGAGGAGGCTGTCCATGTCGGTGTACAGGAATTTTCAGTAGTCACCGAATCGCTCCTTCATGTAATCGTAGAGGAATTCGTAGACGAGAATCTAAGATAAGTCGAGCACGCTGAGTCCCACGTAGACCGGCTTGTTGAGATAGACCTCGATTTTTGTGAGCTATACGGCTACGAGGTTCTCGTCAAAGATCGAGCAGCTGTAGAAGTCGGGCTTCGCGATCAGTGTCTCAGCTCCGTAACGTCCCTCCCAGTGTGTCACGAGTTTTACGTTCACGTGCTTGCGGACATTCTCCATCGTCTTTCCAAACACCGCGTTGTTCATCAGCTTGAAGAGATTTTTCTCGAAATCGTTTGTCGCCCTCTTCCGCATATCGCTGTTGAGATCGATGTAGGGCTTAAGCCACGTGCTCTGATGGAACTTCAGCACTCGATAAACATGTTGGAGCTTCAATCTATATCTGAGAGCTTGCTTCAGACTCCTATAGTGCAGGGTATAACGGGTATTTGGTTCGAGGGTGGTCATGAACTTAGTTTGCTTTGAGCCGGGTGCGTTCTTGTGCTCGGGGCAAAGAGGAAGGTCTCTGTGCGCATCGTGATAGTCCTCGGAGTACTCCAGATCAACCTCGAGGATGTAACCCACTAGCGAATCATCCGAGATATCGCGCACATCAACATCCTTAACCTACTCGAAGCCTCCGTATGGGAGCGGTTCCATCATTGCCCAGCCGTAGAGGTTGTTCACGTCATATTACATGAGATATTTGCTCTCTTCGTCTGGATCGTAATCGTTCATGTACTTGTTGTTGGCATGAGCATAACGATTGCAGCACTGACTCACTCCACCGCGCACTCCACGCTCAACGAACAAGTGCATGTCTAGGTCGGTGAGAAGCGCTAATTCCAGCCTTATATATTTCAGCATAGCGTCCCACGAGAAGCCCGGCGTGGTGTAGTAATGGGCGGGATCTGAACCGTATGCTCTGACAGCATTGTCGCGGAAATTCTCAAAGACGTCAGCCAAGAGCGGGACATCAGTTTTCAGGTAGAGATCTGAGTATGCACCCAAGTCAACGATATTAAACTCCCTCCACACTCTCTGAGCATGCTCATAGTCCTCTTCCGAGACAGTGCTGTCGTTCAGCGTACTGTTAAAATCCTCTCGCGATGGTAGTTCCTTTTCATCCAGTTTGGCGACTGAGTCGACGTACTCATAGAGAAATAGTCCTTTCCTCGTGAGTAGCTCAAACTTAGAGTTGGAGAGGTACGAGAACTCGTATCTCACAATCTTTAACTCATCCATATACGAAGCTAGTTTCTCCAACGATGAGGCCATGAATCGAAACGAGTCGATAAATCGGAATTTCACATCACTGCCTTCGATATGCTTCGTGAATAAGTTATATCGTTCTTTGGTCTGAGGCAACAGATCGACTCGACCTTTGAAGCATGTGGCGATTTCCCTTATGATGAAGTGTGAGTCATATTCGGAGAGATTGTGAAAGACAACCGGTATGAATCGTGAGTCCAGGTAATTGAGGTTGCACTCGTTGTGATCTGGACCTCTGTACCTAAAATAGAGTTTATTCTTAGGAAAAAGTTGGAATAATCCAGTGACTGAGTAGTTGCCTTCCTATCAGATGACAGTGATCCCTCACTCTGTCGTTGGATGACAAAAATTTTTCGCATATGTCACAAGTGGTTGCTATATGAAATTCCCTCTCCTGCTGCATCGTTAGTCTCTCCATAGGGCGAGGATTCCTATGAATGTTTTCATGCTTTTGATAAACGTTCTCATCTCTACGAAGTTTGAGCAGGCACTCAAAGTCAGCGTAAACGATGATGGGTACTCTTTCCTTGTTGCTGTGATTCTTGAAGCGTACAGTGCTATTTCCCAACTTCGGCATGTTAATCTTACACTTGTTGATTCTTTTGCTGTCACTCTCGTGCGCAGCCAAATTGTCTACGGTACGGAAATAGTGGAGGCAGTGATTACAGAGATAATGCTTGTGGCAACGCTTACATAACTGACTCGATGCTAGACGGGATAAGTCTTTTATCCAGACGTAATGGAGCTTCGAAAGCATAGAGTCTTGATTTTCATTCTCCTCTTCCTCCTCGTCCACGTAGTGATCTTGTACGAGAAGGAAATTGACGTGTTGATTTTTTTTCTCAGACGTTACATGGAGGGGCGTGATCTCGAATTTTTGCCTTCGTTTCTTGAGAATATATACTTTAACTGACATAGCATTTTGCTTCTCGAATTTGAAAATCTGTCTCCGCATCACGGGGAATTCAATACCGTCAAAGTTCAGTTCAGCCTCGTACTTTTGGTACTTGGAAATACGATCTGAATGGTGTGCAGGACGTAACGCAGACAGTATAGCCCACTTAAAGCACATGTCGTCGTCGTTTCCGACGTTGATATATGCCATTCTGTTCCGTATGTGTTCCGGTAGGTTCCCGTAAGAGCTACCTTGCATCGGGTTGAACTTGTTAATGTTCACTGTCAAGTTAATGATGGAGAACAGCGACCATCCTGAGTCTTGCTGCTCAAATTCCTTTAGTTCTTTCTGAATTGGATCTTGAACGTTAGTAATGAACCACTCCTTCACGTTCGTCGTAAGGAATATTGGTACGGCTTTCGTGTTGAAGAGCTTCGTTTCCACAATTTCCTCATCATTTTTCATTAGAAAGAATTTCGCAGCTAACACAGTGTACGCATTCACCGCGTTTCTCTCTCTCTCCTCAATACATGTCTGATTTTCGATTTTAAGTGAGTCATGCAGTCCTTCCTGAAGGATCTCATGTCCACGTTGTGACGCAATTTTCTGATTTAGCGTCACAGGTCGTTCCGACCAGGGTTTTTTTTGGGTTAAGATTGCGATAAATTCAGTTCATGTCATTGTGTAAAAATTAGTCTGTTCTCGAAATCAGTATTGGCGACCGTTTCGCCTCAATCGCTTTATTTTTCGCGTTATCGTACGTTTTCCTATTGAGTTTTGCTTTTGTCGGGTCCTTGCGTGTTCGAGATGCCGAGTTGCCGTTGATCAGGGCCGAATTTACTGAGCCACCCGGTACACTCGGTCTTTCAGGGATAGTAATTTTAGTGAGTATAAAGGTTCGAGTGGGAGTCTCGACGCTTCGTTACAGGGTATAGAGAAGAGAAGGGCGTTTTGCGGGTTGAGTTACGTTTTGCGTTACGTTTACGTTTGGAAGGCCGTTGGCGAAGGGACCTGTGATCACCCCGGTGCCACGGATTGCCCGATCACACCGTTATCGTAGTTTTAGTTTTAGTTAGTCCCGGATCTTCCCATACCAGAAGAATACCACTTGAAGGACGATCATCGCAACAGAAGGACCCACACGCCGTCGGAGAAATTCGGCGTATTCCGATTAGTAATTAAGGAAATATTATTTAATGTTAATTTTCGCGTTATCATTTGAATTTTCCCGGCATTGTCCGGTTTTCGATAAGGCGTTCGCGTTCCGTGTGACGTCAGGAGAAGAGAGAATTTCGAGCTTTCGTTGCGCGTGCGCTTAGGGATCTCTCTCTCCACATTAGCTTTTCGGGCAGATTACCTGCTCGAATCGCTCTCTTGCGTTCCAGCTCTCGATCCGAGCGGTTCTCCGCTTGGAGCCTACATTATGTTATCGAATATACTTTGGTTCCCGTTCTCGTCTACGCTTTAGCTATCGTCTTCGAAAAATGAGATTTCTTCTATAATTTAGTCCCTTTCGTTATCGTGCTTGCATTTTCGTTATCGGATAGACTTTTTGCGTTATTATTTGCTTTATTGTATTCTCGAGTCTCCGTATTTTTTTTTGTTTTGTATTTCTTCGAATTTTGCGGGTCTACTCTGGAAAAATGCTGTGGAAGAATTTGCGTGCTATCGAAAGAATCTGAATAAATTAGCCTGAACCAAGGTCCCATACATTATAATTTTTTTGCGTTGAGTTTCATTATTTCTATTTGAGTTTCGAAGGCACTTGAGAGTTAGCCAGCCGTCCACGCCCTCTCACCACAACCTACATCCTGAGCGAATCGGGTATACCGTCACCGATCTCGCCATCCCTTTTTGTTTCGTTTCGTTTCCGTTAACGTTAGTTCAGATTACGTTTAGCGGGTTTGGTAATTCCCGCCGTTGAATAAAAAGATTACCTGGCGCTCAACGGCTCTCCCGGCGTCGAGGATGGTAAGATGGGCCGAGGGTAACGCGAATTGCGAAATTCCCGTTACAACGTGTATAAAATTCGTAATCACACCCATCGTGATGTGGATTTTGAACGAGGTTCTTAGATCTGACCATCTCTCTCGATCATCGAGTTTTTCACGATTCTGTACACCCTCGTCACGCTTTATCAAGCATCCCAATTTAATCTCAATGCCCTTCAGGATATCAATTGTGAAGAGGAACTTTTGTCTCTCCGGAATAGTGGCTGTAGGAATCTCCAGCCGTTCCAACGATTTCATCACTTTCTCGAGTCGCTTCAGCTATTCGTGAATCTGCTGGGAACTTTAATCCTTCATAACCTCCAGCACTTCTTCCCAGCTCTCTATGATTTCCTTACAGAGGTGAGCGGACATTGCGACTTGTTACTCACAATGATAATGTGATTGTTTCTTCGTTTGTGCCCGTATTTATACCCACAAGCTACAAGAGTCTACGTGGGAAATACCACTGTTCTCAGGCTACAGCGTTGATTTGCTATTGTTCTCAAGCTTGAGCGCTGATTGGTTATCGAGTGGTAGTGAAGGTAAAAAGGTTTAGTAGTGGGAGGTGAGAATCGAGTATATAAAGAGCCGAGGCATCATTTGTCAGCATCAGTTCAACCATGGAGTTTATCGTACACTTTCAAGGTTTTAAGAAACCCATCAACGAATTCGTGTTTTCCTGATATCTCTAGAGGTAATAGTAGTTCCCGTCGAGCATGATGCCTTGCCGTCAGTCTACTTGTTCGAACTACCTTACAAGTGGGGTTATCTGCCTGCTAAATACAAGAGCGAGAATCTGTGGTTGGAGAAAAACTATCATGGCATCCCCTGGAACAGTGACGATGTACCCCACGAGGAAATTAAGGAGATGCTCCACAACCTTTTACGAGGTGCCAGCAAGATTCATTTCAAGGGCCTTGAGAAGAAAATTTAGCTAGAAAAATTTCTACCAAACGTGCAGAATCTCGAAGACCTGGAATGCCCATCGTTGCAAAAGCTGTGGGGAGACGTTACTATCGCGTGCGCTAATCATAAAGACCTATGGAGTCTGCACTGCGCAGCTTACAACGTAGATGCGCTGAAACCATGGCTTTTCCAGCCATACCAGGACAACACAAGCACCGAGTGTAATTCCGACACTTCACTTAAACATTACTATAATCAGTGTGAATTCACATCATAGATACTGTATATTATAATAGCGGTGAATAACAGTGAATAAAAAAAGGTGAAACTAAACAAAGATTTAAACTTATACCGACGTAGTTGAATCAGATATTAGAGTGCGTGTAGACGGGTCTTAATACCCGCTTTACGCCATAATCCTGATACCTCGAGAACAGCTGAAGATACGTAAAACTGATGAAATTTGAGGGGTATTCTAAGGTGGGGGGGGGGGGGGCGAAGAAACGAACCATGTGTTGAAATTTGAAATTTTCAATAATTTGAATTGTAATTTATTTTATGATTGGAATCGGTATATGCCAGAAAGAAACTCTAGTCATTCGTTCTCCCTAGAGAGAGTACGATATTAGCACCGCGTGAAATTTGAATCGAGATATGCCAGAATCAAAACTCTCATCGTTCGGATCTATCGAAAGAAAGAAAGAATGCGATAAGTAAACTCTCTACCAACGAACGGCTAGAGTTTCTTTCTGGCAAGTAGTATACGGTGCGCTCTGGTGACCCCCACTCCTCTCCCCACTCCTACCCCCACTCTTTTTTCCCCCACTCCGCGCGTGCCGCGGATGTGAGGGAAAAGGCGTGATGGGGGGAGAGTGGGGATGGGTGGTGTCACCACAGCGCACCGTGTGTTATTATTATTATTATCAAAATAATATGAATTATTCTGCTGATAATAATAACTTTTTTATGTTTCCTTTTTCCCCTATAATTACTTTTATTGATTTTTCAATTTTACCTGTTTTTTGCTGCCGACGATAGCCTTTTTTACAGTCGCATCGAAACCATCACACACACACACATACACACACACGCACAAGCGCGCGCTACCATTCCTCCTCCTCCTCCTCCTCCTCATCCTCGGAGGGCAAAAGTTCGGCAATGCCCTCATCTACACCGAGGATGCTGGCGACTTCGCCTTCAATGGGTTTTTAATTTGCAGCACTGGTGTTAATATATAGACGTAGTAACACATTTGTCAAATCCTCATACGGCATGAACATTTCCGTTGTTCGCACATACACATACACACAACACACTTACAACACGCACCACGGCACACACAAACTCGCCCATCAAACCGTTTTGTCGCGGATACATCTTTAGCAGTGCTCGCGAAGAAAAAGACTGACGATGCGCGATGCGGCGCACGGCTGAGAAGAAGATTAATTAAAAATTATAGGTGGGGGGTGTAAATAGCAATCATAAGAAACTGACGGCCATCATGGATATCATATGGCCACGCGCGCGCTCGCGAGGATACAATGTATTCGTGTTCTGTTATCAAGCGCACATTCATATCGATGTCGCATACCAGCGGTACCTATACCAATACATATATGCTGCTGCGTATCACTATATGAGTACGTTAATATCCTCCTTGGAGCCGTAGCGGAACGTATACTCGTTCTCGAGGGTACAAAGATGCTGGATCAGCAAAACTGCACGTGTGTCGGACGGTTACTCATTGTTTTGGCTCCCGAACATATCGCAAAGGCTTCGGGCCGGGGTGGCCCTCGCTACAATATATATACACACAAACATATATATATATATGTATGTATTCTGTATATATATATGTCTGCTTTCGTACATCTCTCAACGCGAGAGAGAGAGAGAGAGCACAATAGGATGCAAGTCACAACGTAGCGCGTGCCGTATATATACACTAGGACCTCGATTTAATGGCCCTCGATTTAATACACAACCCCCGCCATGTCGCATTTATCGATCGGTTTTTTGCGTGGTGGGAGATGGTGGGGGACGCTTCAAGTCTCCCCGATCAGGCCCGTAGCACGGAGTGCCGATGCGCAGATACAACATGGGCGAGGCATATGCACATCCTCGATTTAACAAGGTGCGATGCGGAGCCGGGCCCGCCACTGGCCGTTAAATCGAGGTCCTAATGTATATAGATTCTGTGCTCTGCGACCGTGATATCATATGTTCGCACGCTCACGGGGATGCAATGCCCTCGCGCAGCGTCATCAAAATTGTACGTGCCTATAGCTGGCTCGTACCATTAAACATTATAACAAATATATGCTTTATTATATGTTCACGTGCAAGGATGACTAAAAGTCGATCTTTAAAGTTTTATAAACTGAAAATTATGTGTACCGATGATGATTCATTTTTTAGACCGCGAAGATACAGCAGCCAATCGAGCAAACTCATAGTCACCTCTACGAGAAACTATCTTTCTTAACTTTGGCTTCCTCATAGAGGATATCTTTGCGCATCTTCTTCTCCGTGTAAAACATAATAGCTCGAGAGAGATCAAGAGGGTATCGTTTACGCGGATAGCTTTATGCATACGCTACAAATACTGCGATTTTTAAAACATAACTGAGAGGGGGGTTTCGAGAGCTCGTGACGATATTATTTACACGTTTGTATTTCGTTTGCACTAAAATGCAAAAAAGCTCATCAGTTGTGTGACAACCGCGTAACGATATAAGTCTATCAGTAGCCCTGACATAATGACGGATAATCACGCCCTTCGTTCGTGTATTCTCGCGATTTTAAAATTCGTGCTAATTCACAGTGTTTTTATTAGGCGTCGTTGTAATCCTGCATGGCGTAGGAGTTTGAGGGGTTTATCGACCGATAGGCTTATAAGCCGGTTAAAATATATATTATGGTGGACACCTTTGCGTGTTATTGTGCGGGCCTTCAATCGAGGCATTCTAAGAGGCCAGCAGGTTTTAACGTGCGTACTTGAAGAGCTGCAACGACGAGGAGTTGAAAATACGCCGTTCGTTAGAGGGATTCGCAATGAACTTGCAAGTGAGTATTATCAGTATTATAACAAATAATAGTATAGAAATAGGAATAATGAGAGAAAAATAGGAATAATAATAATAGAAAATAATAATGATAGGACAAATTATTCACTAAAATAAACTCATCGTTATAGTATATAGAGAACTGCTCGAGGCCTCCTCCGACGAAGAAGCAGCTCTCATAGAAGAGACGCGCGCTGTGGAGGAGCGGGACATTTGGAAACGAACACATCCCGAAACTCGTAAGTATTTAAAAAACTGATTGTATACGAATTGTATACGAGCTACACTACCGTCCATAAGTATGGAAACACTCGCCCCAGATCCGAGCCACAGAAGAAGTTGTATCGCTCTCAGATAAATGAAGATATCTCAATTTCCCAAGCGGCGTTCTAAAAAAGGACATATTTAGCTTCATTTACCTTTTTTGGAAAAATTTTTGAGCCCGGTACGCACTTTGAAAGATGGTCATTTTTTGGCTTTTTTTTTGGAGGGTGGAAATTTTCCCGCATATCTCGTAAAAAAAAATTTTCAACTTTTTTCCGTGAAAAACTTCAAGCGGGGAGTACAACCTTCAATCTCATTTTTTAGAAAATTTTTTACGATTTTTTTCGCAAAAAAAAACGACCATATTTATAAGGGGTAGTCTTACTCTGAAACTACTGGGTTTTCGTAAAATTACTAAGAGGGTAAAAAGCGGCATACAGACATTTTGAATGTATCACATTTTTTCAGAACTAAAAAACAAATTCAAAAAAATAAAAAAATTTTTTCAAAATTTTTCCTCAAATCAGCGAAATATTTTTTTTATCGTGAAAAATCGGGTCTCTTCCCTCATCTACACGGCTTTTTCATCGAAAAAGCCACCTTTCGCAGCGGTTACAGCTTTGACGAGACGTGGCATCCGCTCGACGTTCGAAACGGATGCCACGTTCGATGAAAAAGCCGTGTAGATGAGGGAAGAGACCCGATTTTTCACGATAAAAAAATATTTCGCTGATTTGAGGAAAAATTTTGAAAAATTTTTTTTATTTTTTCGAATTTGTTTTTTAGTTCTGAAAAAATGTCATACATTCAAAATGTCTGTATGCAGCTTTTTACCCTCTTAGTAATTTTACGAAAACCCAGTAGTTTCAGAGTAAGACTACCCCTTATAAATATGGTCGTTTTTTTTTCGAAAAAAATCGTAAAAAATTTTCCAAAAAATGAGATTGAAGGTTGTACTCCCCGCTTGAAGTTTTTCACGGAAAAAAGTTGAAAATTTTTTTTTACGAGATATGCGGGAAAATTTTCACCCTCCAAAAAAAAAGCCAAAAAATGACCATCTTTCAAAGTGCGTACCGGGCTCAAAAATTTTTCCAAAAAAGGTAAATGAAGCTAAATATGTCCTTTTTTAGAACGCCGCTTGGGAAATTGAGATATCTTCATTTATCTGAGAGCGATACAACTTCTTGTGTGGCTCGGATCTGGGGCGAGTGTTTCCATACTTATGGACGGTAGTGTATATGGTAATAAATAATAATTGTCTTTGCTCTCAACAGAAACTTCATCGGACTCCGGCTGTAATGGCAATGACGATGATGATGTTGATGAAGCAGGTCAAGCTGAAGAAGAGAGAGAGCATACAGTTGATTATGATTATTCGGTATTAGTTGCTGCTACAGAAGCAGCTCAAGTTGAACAGAACCAGCAAACATTGAATCGTAAGTATACAACCTTAAATAAACTTCAAAATATACCAAACCCAAACAAACCCAAACAAACCCAAACTTTAAAATATATTACGGATAATATATTAATTTCCCTGTAAATTCCAGCATCTCGATTTGACCGAGGAGAAGAGGAAAATGAGGCAGGACCGTCAGACTTACGTTATCGAAGCAGTGGCTCACTCATCGTCATTGCCGAGCCAGAAACAACAGGGGTTCCCGGAAATGAAGATCAGGCCGATAGTGATGATAGCGACGAAGTGCAAGTTATGGGTAGGGAAAATCAATTATGGGATAGTCAGCTATGGGGCAGCCAGTGGAAATAATACTTTTTTAGAATCATTGAGAGCTGCATTTTTTTTTATAAAATCTTATTGTACACCTTTTGGTCGGTTTGTCGGCATACTTTCGTCTGTATTTGATTAATAAAATATAAACAGAATACGAAATTTATATCTACCCTTATTTTCCTTCCTTCCTTTAGGAGCACAAAAAGGAGCTGGAAGAAGAAAACGGAATACGGACGCATATCGCGACATACAGCCGCCGGGGATTCGGATCGAAATAATTCAGGACATTGCGCGTTATTTTAACCGCTTTAAACTTCGTGGTCGCGAAACAACTATGCGCATTCGCGAGCCACCCCAGGGAACGAACATGATGAGCTGGCTTGAGGGGTCGTTTACCGACTTACTTACACATATAACTAACTCGTGTGAGGGCGGGGATTATGTGGGAATATCATTCACCGCGAGCACTTTAACACACGGCCCCGTGTGGCTTTCTTTTCGGCCCGCCCGTGATTACGTATTTCAAGATATATGGTAGCTCATAAGTAGCGTTGCTCAAAGCGCAGAATCTCTTAATATCGATGACGCGTGTAGCATAAAAACGTGTATTGTCAAGGGTGTCGAGGGTAGGGGGCGTCGAAAAGGTTTAACACATGAAAGCGTTGCAAAACAATCCATTTTAACGATTCGTAATGATGATGATTTATGCTTACCTCGCTCGTTGGTAGCAGCCATAACGCATGCTGAACGAGGTGAAATACGCGTGGGCGTCTTACATAAAAATTGGCAACGAGTGAGACAGATTAACGGATCAGCTCAAAAAGTCGCAGCACTTGAGCTTACACGACGCGCAAATGTGAGAATACCGAGAAAAGGGTGCGGCATAAATGAAATTAACCATTATCAAGATTGTCTAGCGCAAGACGGTATTGCAATAGTCGTGTTTGAATTTTTGAGCCTAGGAAGACGTAAAAAGAAAGCCCTCTTCAATGGTACACAGAGCGTTCTGAGTGCTGTAGGAAAGATCCGCCACACTGTGTATATTCTGTACTACGAGCGTTCGAATCATTTTCAACCGATTCTCAGCCTGAGAGGAGCGATAGGTAGTACCGGTTTTTGCACAGCTTGTAACACTCTGTATCGTAAATTAGATCATCTGTGCAAAAAGGCAAAATGTTCTTGCTGTTTCGCGATACCCCCATGCGCTCAGGCCTCAGGAGATACAGTCAGATGTGTAGCATGCAACCGTGTTTTTTTTGGAGAAGTGTGTTACAAAAATCACAATAACGCTGAAGCATCGCGCAAACCGTCTGTTTGCGCGAGTGTTAAATGCTGTCGTGACTGTTTCGCCACGATAAGGCCTCTAGATAAAAAAAAGAAGCATGTGTGTGGTGAAGGGTACTGTAAAACTTGTAAGTCCGACCGACCGTACAATCACTCTTGTTTCATGAGACCACTTGTAAAAGATAGAGATTTGAACAAAAAAATATTCATCTTCTATGATTTCGAAACACAGCAGTGTAGGCCTTTGGAGGGTACCGCGGACACATATGTACACGAGCCGAATCTCTGCGTAGCTCAACGAGTCTGTACAGTCTGTTGCGACAATGAGTCCATAGCAGAGCCTTGCGAACTCTGTGGTGTACACGAGTTTGTATTTCAGTACAAGCCCGTAGCTCAGTTGGTGGAGTTAGCAATGCAGGATATAAAAGGATTTTCACGTACAATCTTAATAGCTCATAACGCAGGAGGTTTCGATGCGCAGTTCATTCTGCGGTATCTGATCGATGAAAAAAATACCCAGCTACCGTCACTCATAATGAATGGTACAAAGATTATCACCATGCGTGTTGGTAAAAAACTCGTCTTTCTCGATGGCCTACACTACTTCCATATGCCTCTGAGCAAGTTACCAAAATCTTTTGGTTTAACTGACAGCCTGGCGAAAGGTACTTTTCCTCACTTATTCAATAAACCCGAAAACCAGTATTACGTAGGAGAATTACCACCTATGGAGTATTATTCTCCTGGCAGTATGCCTACGGCTGTGCGAAACAGGGTGTTTGAGCCGTGGTATCGTGAATTGAAAAATGCGAATTATGTGTTCGATTTTCGGAAAGAAATTGTAACCTACTGTAAGAACGATGTTACAATATTGAGACAAGCGTGTATGGTTTTTCGTAAAATGTTCATAACCATAGGTTGTGTTTGTCCATTCGACGAGAGCACGACAATAGCGTCAGCCTGCTTTCGGATTTTTCGGAAAAATTTTCTCAAAGATGACGCGATCGGTATTATACCCAGAGGCGGCTACAGATGGGCCGATAATCAATCGAAAAAAGCTGTTTCGTGGCTTGTGTGGATGGAACATTCTCTAGGCCAACGTATTGTTCATGCAGGTCGATCGCGCGAATACAAGCTCCCTCAGAATTTAATGGTAGACGGTTATTACGAAGACCGTAACACGTTACACGTATTACAGTTCCATGGTTGTTACTGGCACGGTTGCCCGCGTTGTTTTCTGTTAAACAGAGATCAGATACAAAGCGACGGTGTATCTATGAACGAACGTCACGAGAGAACTCTAGCGGTAGCTCATAAGATACGGCAAAGTGGGTACACACTGACGGAAATTTGGGAATGCGGGTATGATCATGCGCTTAAAACAAACACGGTGA
The DNA here is from genome assembly GCA_963564615.1 of Rhorus exstirpatorius. Lineage (NCBI taxonomy): Eukaryota > Metazoa > Arthropoda > Insecta > Hymenoptera > Ichneumonidae > Rhorus > Rhorus exstirpatorius. Next base: position 3,432,394 of record OY751321.1, on the reverse strand, counting down.
TGAGTGAGCTAGTGCGGAATCACGCTTTAGTTACAGCGGAGCCTCTCAATCCTCGCGATGCTTTCTTCGGAGGTCGCACAGAAAACATGGTTACGCTCTATGATGTAAAAGATACCGAACAGATACGCTATGTCGATGTATGCTCTTTGTATCCGTATATTTGTAAATATGGTAAATATCCTGTGGGTCACCCGAAAGTATACGTAGGCGACGAATGTATGACACTAACAGGACCTGATAACAACGATCTCGCGAAAGTCGAAGGTCTTGTTAAGTGTACGGTGTTACCACCGCAAAATCTCTACCATCCGGTGCTACCAGTGCGTATGCATCAACGCTTGTTATTCGCTCTATGCCGTAGCTGTTGTGAAAACATGAATCAGGATGAATGTGCGCATGACAACACCGAAGAGCGTGTGTTCAAGGGTACATGGGTGGTCGACGAACTGCGGAAAGCTGTATCATGCGGCTACACAGTGATGCGTGTAGAAGAAATATGGCAATACGAGATAACGCAATACAGCCGTGATACGCGAACCGGTGGTCATTTTACCGACTACATAAACACATTCTTAAAAATTAAACAAGAAGCTAGCGGGTGGCCTGCTGTGTGTTTGGACAACGTCGAGGCGCAGGAACAATATATCACTGATTTTGAGCGTTCGTAAGGTATAAAACTGAATCGCGAATTGGTATCGAAAAACCCAGGATTGCGACAGGTAGCTAAACTCTGCCTCAATTCTTTCTAGGGAAAGTTTGGGCAGCGTGAAAATCTACCACAAACTGTAATAGTTTCAACACGCACTAAGCTCCTTGAATTATTGACTAATCCAGAGTATGAAATCACTGGTGTCTTACCCGTAAACCATAGTGTACTGTATGTGAGTTATATAAGAAATGATGACGTTATAATTCCATCAGGCATAGCAAACTCTGTGATCGCTGCATATACAACGACTCAGGCTCGTTTAAAGCTTTATAGTTATCTAGAACATCTAGATAGGCGCGCGCTATATTGCGACACCGATTCGGTTGTTTACGTAACAAAGAATAACCCTGCTGAATACGAGCCGCCGATAGGCCAGCTCTTAAGAGATCTTACAGATGAGCTGGATCCGAGTTGTTACATCAGATCTTTCGTTTCTGGAGGTCCAAAATTCTATTCATTCATAACACACGCACCCGATGGTACCGAAAGTGAGGTTTGCAAAGTAAAAGGTATAACACTTAATTTCGCGAACAGCCAATTGATCAATTACAGTACAATACGCTCCTACATAGTTGACGACAAAGTGGAGCCTATAGAATTAAAATATGACGCTATACGCCGTACACCATTTCATCATGTTGTCACACGAGCCGAAAAAAAGAAATGTAAACCGTCGAGCGTCAAAAGACGACGTCACGGCGAATACGGTTCGCTTCCGTACGGTTATAAGGAAGGAAGTATTGTATATAAATCTTAATATTGTAAAATATTTATGTCACTACTGTAAAATATTCACGGTATTACTATAGAATATTTATGTTGTTACTGCAAAATAAAAATTTATACATATTCTGACTGTTCGTTTCCTTTATCTTGCACGGTTGTATAGAAAATTTACTCAGTCATTCAGATGGACACGCACTGGAAGCATCCCTGGACCTCGATGATCTGCGGTCCCACGGGTTGCGGTAAAACTTATTTTGTAAAAAAGTTTTTGAAATTTATTTCGCGTATGAACAGTGAACCATTCGAGAGAATTATTTTCTATTATTCCGAGTGGCAATCAGCATACACAGAGTATGGTACATCGATAGAGTTCCATGATGGATTACCTCAGAATGCCGATTATGCTAACGATCCTCGTGCAAAACTCATAATAATTGACGATTTGATGCGCGAGGCGTCGAACAATAACGTTGTAGATCTTTTCACCAAAGGTAGCCATCATAAAAACCTGAGCGTTATTTTTATTACCCAAAACTTATTCCATCAAGGCCACGGCCAGCGAGATATCTCACTGAATGCCAACTATATTGTAATTTTCAAAAACCCTCGTGATCGTGCTCAAATTCAACATCTCGCACGCCAGGTATATCCGTAAAATCCTCGCTTTTTGCAAGAGGCCTATCACGATGCAACGTCCAAGCCACATGGTTATTTGCTGCTCGATTTGAAACAATCAACACCTGATAACTGTAGATTCCGCACCTGTATTTTTCCCGATGACCCTCACCATTTTGTATACGTACCACGGAAAAAGATAAAAAGCAGTTGCAGTACTAGTGAATTGCCAGTTCAGCGTGTGTAATGGCATCTAAAGGATCGTCGTGTTACGAAAAATGTCTCGTCATATTGAGTGTACTTCAACAAGCTAACACGATACGAAATACATCTGACACGCACAAGAAAAAATCAAGTGTTAATCATTGCGTTTGTCAGTGCGTGTGGTACATTCTTAGGAATAGCGCTACTCCAAATATGCACAGCAGAAAGACGATTAAAAGGAGCGATACATCAAGAAAATTGACAGTTCATCACGCGTAATGGCGCGAGGTGGTTCACCGCTTTGCAAAAAGCACATTGCGATATTGCGAGCTCTTCAACATCTCAATAAGCAGCAACGTGAGGCCGTTTTACGTAAAGCAGATCCAGGCATCGTTCGCTGTATCTGTAAGTGCGCCTTGAACGTACTTTGTGGCAACGTACTTCTAAAGGCCGATCAGAGAAAAAAATTACGTCGTCACGCTCCCGTTCTTCGGCGTTTAGCCTCAAAAAAAGGCTGTTGGAAGAGTAAAAAACGAGTCGTCGTTCAAAGCGGCGGATTTCTGCCTCTCTTACTAGCACCAATACTAGGCACTGTTCTATCGAGTTTGATCAGTGGCAGAGGATAATGGAGCACGCAAGGAAAATGGTACTCGTGCCGGAGGAACATCTATTACAGCTAGGCGCACAAAGTCATAAGCAACCAGTTTTCAGTGCGGAAATGTCTCAAACACGACCGACGCAAGGAGTTGATGCTACGCTGACTAGATTAGACACGGAGATGAATGAAATTTTGAATTCTAACGCATACAAGGATGAGAGGGAAAAGTGGGCTGCGTACTTGACTGTGCTACAGCGTTATCTTCATTTCATCGACGATGAGAGAGCTCAGCAGTACCACACACTTATGAGAAATAAACCCACTGTACAGCCTGGTTGTGATAAAGAAGAAGAAACCAGTAGGAGCATGAACGATTCCGTGATAATTGAGAGTGTACCAGCTAAATTTCGCACAAAAGCGAAACTGTTGGTTCGTCGTTTACGTGACACACCACGATCTAATTTTTCTTGGGATTCGGCTGGTGTCGTATCGATCAGTGCCAATAAAGCCAATAAAGGATTTAGATATTGTTGATCTCGTGAACGACGCCATGAGGGCGCGGAAAAAACCTAATCCAACGGGGCGCAATGCCTTTGCCCGGTTTCTGAGAACGATTCAGACACCGCGGGAATTTATTGGCAATGAGGCATTGTGGACGGCGTCCGGAGCTAACTCAACATTGCATCAGTCCCAGCAGGACGCTGATGACAGTACAGCTAGTGATGGATCGTCCGAAATGAGTCAGTCGTCGTTTTACAGTGGTCGTGAGAACAAATCACCAGTAATAAGAGCACATAGCACAGCGCAGAGCAGCAGTAGTTATTATAAGAAGAAAAGACGTGTAACTTGGGCTAACCTTAAATTATAATCATGAAAACTTTAGAAAAAGTGTACTTTAATCCATCCCATGAAGCATCGTTTTCAGGTGCTACCAAATTGCTACGTCAGGCTCGTCAGAAAAAAATTTCCAAGGTGAGGGCGTTGCACTGGCTTGAAACACAGGATGCTTACACAAAACACAAGCTTGTGCGACATCGCTTTCCGCGACGTTTTTATAATGTGCGGAACATCGATGACTTTTGGGAGGCTGATCTCGTAGATCTTCGCTCGATTAAGGATTATAATGATGGTTATGTTTATCTCCTCGTCGTTATAGACGTTCTTAGTAAATACGCATGGGTTCAGCCTTTGCGTGACAAGTCTGCTGCATCTGTGGCTAAAGCGTTTGATCTTATTTTATCTAAAAAAAATAGCAATGACCGATCACCCGTTTACCTGCAGACGGACAGAGGCAAAGAATTCGTTGGTGCTGCATTCCAGGCCCTCTTGAAGAAAAAGAACATACAGTTTCGTGTTGCGAGAAATCCCGATATTAAAGCGGCTATTGTCGAGAGATTTAATAGAACGCTAAAAGAAAGAATGTGGCGTTATTTCGCGTATTCTAGGCAAAAACGTTACCTTGACGTTCTGCAGAACATCGTTTCGGCATACAACCATTCTACGCATAGCGGTATAAAAATGGCTCCTGCCTCGGTAACACTTGCTACAGCCGCTAGGGCTCGGAATAACCTGATGCAGCGCTACAAAAGAACAGAACATTGCTCCCCTAATTACAATGTGGGTGACATTGTACGCATCAGTAGCGCGAAGGCAGCCTTTGCAAAAGGTTACGAAGGTGGTTGGAGCAGCGAACTATTCAAGATTTACCGTGTATCGCGCAGTATTTGCCCCGTGATATACATCCTGCGTGATCTCCACGACGAGGATATTGATGGTATATTTTATGAAGCTGAGTTATCGAGAGTACAAACAAAAAGAGGGTAATTGACGGTCAATAAAATGAAGGACGAATTTTACATGGTTTTACCCAGTAATAGTAGTATGAGTTTTTATCCCGATAATATGACAACACGGTATACCACGCATTTGCCACAATGTATGTCTCTTCACGGTAGCTGGGCCGTTTCTTTAGCTGAAATACACATACCCATGACCATTTTACATGTGGCTCCCGGTAGTAAGCGAAACTTTATGAATTTCGTAACGGTAGTAGTACCTGGTGTCATAATGAACTTTGAGTCTAAGCACGAACGTGTCTGTGTGCCGCCAGGTGTTTACCATAGCATAGATACATTACTCGATACTATTAACGAAATACCCTGTGTTGCGGACCATCTGAAATTTAAGTACGCTCGAAACGGATATGTGACGGTTACGCGTATCTGTGAAAGATGCAAGAACTTGGAACACTCCTTTTGCTTCGCCGACGCATTAAACAATGTTTTAGGATTTACTGAAGGCAAAGAGGTAGTAGTAGTAGAGCGGGAGGAATACACTGCGCAGAGGCCTGCCAATCTAGCCAACGGAGCTCCCAATATGATGTATGTTTATACTGATATCTGCGAGCCCTATATCACTGGTGATGTGCATGCGCCGTTGCTACGTGTCGTACCAGCTGCTGCCTCTGATAACCTTAATTACGGGTCTGTGAAAATAAGAAGTTTCTCACCACCACGCTATGTTCCTCTATTACGCACTAGTTTTCAAACAATAACCATTGATATAAGGGATGAGTTTGGTGAACCGATACCATTCGAGTACGGGACGTTGACTGTGACGCTACAGTTTAAACGTACAGATTAACTAGTTGTAAAATGGATTACTACGACGAATACTTTGATATGCAAACGGGAAGTGGTGCTCGAACTGGTTATGGCGGTATCAGCCATGTGTATATAGGCTCACCGAATCAGAGAGGTCACGGTATTGGGAGTTTCCTAGGTGGCCTCTTTCGGAGGATAATACCTCTCTTGAAACAAGGCGCTTGGGCTGTTGGTAAAGAGGCGCTTCGCTCGGGTATTAACGCTGCTACGGATATCATGGATTCTGGTATTCATCCAAGAGAAGCATTCAAAACGCGCCTGCGCGAATCAGGGGAAAATCTGAAGCGCAAGGCCGAAGAAAAAATTAGTGTGCTCATGAAGGGTTCAGGCTATAAAGCTGGTAAAATTAATAAACTGATGCATTCTCTTGCTGAGAGTGCATCACGGCGCACGGGTGTGAAAAAAAGAAAGAAGACCGCTAAGTCACGTTCGATTGGTGTGAAAAAAAGAGGAACAAGAAGAAGAAGAAGACAGTGAAAAGAAAAAAAGCGACAAAACCAGCTGTTAAGAGGCGTAACAAGAAATCAAGAACAGTGACGGATATTTTTGCTTAACCTGGGCTCGAAAAAAAAAAATGGCGTTCCTACACGCACATTCGTGTGAATGTCTTAAGTCGGAGCTTGAACTATTTACACTACCTCCGACCCAGACAACGATCGAGGGAACACATTCGGTGTATTATAAGCCAATCTCATCATTGACGGATGATTCGCCGATAGAATTTGTCATACCGGGACAGGGAGATGAGTACATCGATCTTGCGCATACCATGCTGAGTATACGCGTTAAGATAGAAACGCCAGACACAAAAGAGCCTGATCTCCTCAAAGTAGGGCCAGTCAATAATCTTCTGCACTCAATGTTCAACCAGGTTGATGTATTTTTGAATCAAAAACTTGTGTCGCCTCCTAATAATGCTTATGCATATAGGGCCTACATTGAAACCCTCTTGAATTACGGGCATGATGCTAAGAGCTCGCATCTCACGAGTGCTTTATAGTATAACGATACAGCTGGTAAAATGGACGATACGGCCGATGCCAATAATGGTCTTACAAATCGACGGAACTTACTAGGCAAGAATAAAACGATCGATCTCCTCGGCCATTTGCACTGCGATATCTTCAATCAAGTGAAGTTTTTGTTAAACGGTGTTGAGATGCGTCTGCGGCTCGTACGAACCAATAACGCTTTTTGTCTCATGAGTTCTTTGAAAGGCTGTGCGATTCGTATTACGGAGGCATCGCTACTTGTACGGCGCGTTAAGATAGCACCAGGTATACTTCTAGCTCATGCAAGAGCTCTGTCTAAATCTACAGCAAAATATCCTTTGACGCGCGTTGAAGTTAAAGCAATATCGCTGCATGCGGGTGTACATGGGGGTACTCTTGATAATGTCATACTCGGCCAGCTGCCTAAACGTATAATTGTCGGCTTTGTCGATAATAAGGCTTTCAACGGTGATAGTACAATGAACCCCTTCAATTTTCAAAATTACAAAATTAATTATCTTTCTTTGTATGCTGATGGCATGCAGATACCGTCAAAGCCTCTACAGCCTGACTTTACAGCCGGCAGTACGTACGTTGATGCATACCACACATTATTTTCCGGTACAGGTATTCACTTTCTCAATGAGGCTAATTCTATTACACGTTCAAGCTATCCATGGGGCAATTGTCTCTTTGCATTTGATCTTACGCCTGATCTTTCGGCCAATAGTAGCACTCATTGGAACCTTGTGAGGCACGGTAGTGTGAGGGTAGAAGTACGTTTCGCAGAAGCCCTGACGTCAACTATTAATTGCATTGTGTATGCGGAATATGATAACGTTCTGGAGATTGACTCATCCAGACAAGTGATCGTAGATTTCAGTGGCTGATGAGAGAGAAGCGCCTTCAGTTAGCGTTAAGCGCTTGGGGTGTGATGGTCGAAAAAGATTTCATCATGAATATCGTTATTGATATACAAGGCATGAAAGATAGAGATAATCAGTTTATACCTAAAGAAGTAGCTATCGTCTCGATACAAAGCGAGGACTTTTATCATTGGCTTGTAAAACCGCCATATGCGTATGACAAATTGTCACCCACTGTAAAGAGGCGAAACATGTGGTTGGGTGATAATATTCACGGTGTAAAATGGTCTGAAGGCGATGCTTCGTTACGTTCGCTGGAAAAAAATCTGAAGAGAATTGCGGCCCAAGCTACACGGATTTTCACAAGAGGCTCTGAGAAATCATCATATCTAACATGGCTCACGGGGTGTTTCATTATAAATTTAGAAGATGATGATGAGGCTCCGTCATTCCGATACCTACCACGAAGTGACATACGTTGTATGTGTCACGGCGTGCTTAATAAAAAACCTGAACACAAATGCGCTCTCAATAACGCCACGAGGATCAAAACATGGCTCTGTCATAGCGAACGAATCGCCTCCTTATGGGAGTATAGAACTACTACATCGTGGTCAGAGGACGAGGCAAAAGAGGAAAAGAAGGATCATGAACAGTCTTCAGATTCTGCAATCTCTCAAGAACATACAAGACCATATGGTGGGCGTATACCCAGCAGATCGCATCCCGAGGGTGTGGACGAAACCGACGGCATTCGTGGTTAACACCGATGGACACAAACTACCCGGGGCCCACTGGGTCGCCATGTACGTCGATCAAGATAGACATGGCTGGTTCGTCGACAGTTACGGCCTACCACCAATCATCCCACAGCATCTCTCGCGCCTCCGAAGAAACTGCAGACTCTTTCGCTGCAACGCAACTCAGTTTCAAGGCCCTAATTCACAATGTTGTGGCCAGTATTGTGTTATGTTTCTTCATTATATGGCTACTGGTTTCGGTATTAACCGCTTCAGCGACGTATTTTCGAATGATTTGCAGCGAAACGATAAAATAGTTCATGAGTATTATAATGCGTATATCGATAAGTGTAGTAAATCTAAGGGTGTAGTTTCCGATACCAATAGTTGTATCGGTGGGGGTTATAGAAATAAGCATCTACATTGTATACAGCACTGCTGTTCTCGCTCTCGGTAATTATTGGAAATTAAACGTTTTAAAAAAATGTTTTGTCTGGCTTTTATTTCATTGCTTTCAACAAAAATCATACGAGTGGTGACACGTTTAGATATCAAATTTCGCTGACGTACAATACCGCTAATTGTAAGTCTTAAGTTTTACGCACGTGCAATACTGCTGACAGTATATCCCTGTCATCAACGCCATTTTGACTCGATCTTTCGAGATACCATCATGTGATGCAGAGTCAGCTGCAAGAAAAGATGACAGTAGAAGGGGCAGCAATCAGAAACAAACCAAGTATTGTTGAGCCAGCTACACACTCAGTCGTCATTCGTCGCCGTCAACCGAACTCATCCAGATCTATACGGTTTTTTCTATACAAAAAAAAGCGCTGCGCATTAAAACAGCGAATAGAAAGACATTTGCAAAACATCGACGACCTTAAAGTGGTGATACGTGCACGATCTGCTTTGAATTTGTTAACGCTTCAACTAAGAACACTCGAACGCCACGATGGATTTTTTACGCATCAATAAGGCGAGCAAATTGTCAGAATTCCTACCGGTGAAAAAATTAGTCGCTATTGGAAGTTGGTAAGGACTACAAAATCACCAGCATAAGACCAGCGCGAACAACATGGGGAAACAGAATTACCGTTGATATCGACAACGAATTTACGTGCCTCCTGCCACTGAGATTTGTCAAAGTCTTCGAGGAGGACGATACCCTGCTTCAACAAATGTTAACTACCGCACACGCTGACAAATTGCTCATGCGGTACCTGGGTGGTCGATTCAATAATATAGAATTCAAATCCGCTACAGAGTAATACTACAGCAGTTGAGTGTAATCAGTTAGTGCTACAATATGATCGGGTGTGATCTCGTTTTCGATATTCAACATTTCAAAGATAAAAATGGCAGGTTTCTGCCGAAAGAAGTAGTTGTTGGGGGTATACAAAAACCACGATATCTATCAGGGTGGCTGGTCGCCCCACCCTGCCACATCAGCGAATTACCGCCTATCGTACGCTTGGAAAACGAGCGGAAGGTGGAGAACATTCACGGCATTCATTGGACCGAGGGCAGTATCAGCATCGAAAATCTGCGTGAAGAATTATTCGCAATAACCAATAGATTCAGATACACTCTCCTGTACTCGCGAGGCCGCCAAGCTGTCGAATTTCTGGAAGAGGTCACCGCGACGGATCATAAACCTGGACAACAATCAACATTTTCCATCAACCACCGATCCGTCGCCTCTGGCCGTAGTATGCCCATGGCATGGCCGCCAACGAAATCACCATAACCCCCTCATAATATATCATTGTGCTCTACAAAATGTAAAAAAAATGCAGTGCTATCTAATTCATTTTGCCTTTCGCAATATTGTACATTTTTAATTGTGTTAAATGTAAAAAAAATATTTTATCAAATAAAACATAAAAAAAGTAATTATTATTATTATCCGAAAATATTCTGATAATAATAATAACATACGGTGCGCTGTGGTGACACCACCTATCCCCACTCTCCCCCCACCACGCCTTTTCCCTCACATCCGCGGCACGCGCGGAGTGGGGGAAAAAGGAGTGGGGGTAGGAGTGGGGAGAGGAGTGGGGGTCGCCAGAGCGCACCGTATACTACTCTGGCATATACCGATTAAAATTATAAACGAAATTAAAATTTAAATCTTTGAAAACGTCAAAATTCAACATAAGGTTCGTTTCTTCAGCCCTAGGACCACCACCCTTTAGAACTCCGCTAAAATTGTATCAGTTTTTACGTATCTTTAGCCGTGCTCGAGATATCAGGATTATCGCGTAAAGCGGGTATTAAAGGTTAAAGCACAAAAAATTATAGAAGCTATAAACAGACTGGCATAATATATTGCGCATGCGCATAGCCTTTTCATTTTGCCATAGCGCATGCGCAATCGTATGTCAGTCTGCTTATGGCTTGTGGATTTTTGTATGCTACGGCTTTAAGACCCGTCTATACGCACTTTAATGCCTGATTTAACTACGCCGGTATTCGGAACACCAGAATGAGAGCACCGTGTACTCAAGAAGAAGGGGAAAAAGTTCAGTAGTGGGAGGTGAAGATTGGGTATATAACGGCCTAGGCAGCAGTCGCTGGTATCAATTCAAGAATAGGGTCTATCGTTGACTTTCCGGGTTTCAAGGAACCTCTTAACGAATTCGTGTGCAAAGAAGTAGCAGTAGTTCCCGTCGTGGATGATGCCATGCCATAAGTCTACCTGTTTCAACCGCCTCACGAGTGGGGTAATCTACCTGCCAAATACAAGAGCGAGAATCTGTGGTTGGAGAATAACTATCACGGCATGCCCTGGAATAGCGGTGATGTACCCTACGAAGAAGTTGACGTGACACTCTACCGCCTTCTACGCAGAGCCAGCAAGATTCATGTCAAGGGCCTTGAGAAGAAAAGATGGCTGGGGAAATTCCTACCAAACTTCCGGAATCTTGAAGATTTGGGAAAACGCTTGCCGATTTAGTTTACGATGTCTCGACAGTGCCTCAAATTACGGCCACGTAGTAGTACGGAGTAGCCACGGCAGGTGGCAGCACTCCAACTTCCATGTTAAGCGGGAAACTATTGTTGGTCAGACCTCCTCTATGGTCAAACCTCCATGGTTTCCCCTCTTTGTTACCGGGACATTTTAACGCCCGTATGTTTAGTTATGTTAGCGCACTGATTAGGAGCAAAGAGTTACAAAACTTTCGCTCCTGTTCAAGATTTGAAGACAAAAAAGTCTGTAACGGCCGGGCAACTTTTTCCCCTTGTTGTATTCTGCGCTTGAGTAGCTCTCTACCTCCGTTCTTAACAGTTAACTAGTAAAAATTTCTTTTAACCAACGTTTTACTCAAAGTTCCCGTAATATTAGTAATAGATGATCGTTGACAAAAAAGAAGAACACTAAGACCTCGATTTAACGGTCAGTGGCGGGACCAGCTCCACATCGCACCGTGTTAAATCGTGTTAAACCGTGTTAAACCGTGTTAAACCGTATTAATACGCCCGCCCATGCTTTATCTGCGCATCGGTACTCCGTACTTCGTACTACGGAGATGTGAAGCGTCCCCCACTTTCTCCCACCATGCAAAAAACGGATCGATAAATGCTACATGGTGGGAACTGTAATTCAAATCGAAGACCGATAGATCGAGGTCCTAGTGTATAAAAATCATCGAAAGGTTGGGGTATGAGAGAAGTACCGATACGATTTTTTGTCCGGGGTCTTAATTATTATTATTATTATTATATTGGTACTACCCCATTATTATTGGTATTAGCACCAACGTGCTTGTTCCGTTCATGCATTTTCAGTTGTATGAAATCGTATTATCTCGTGAGTTTTAGGTACCGTGTTATAGAAACGCTTGCTCACGTTACATGACCATAATTGACGATTAGAAGACGTGCGGTGCATATCAAGCACTAGTCGTTATCATTGGGGCTGGCCGCATCTAAGGCGTATTCCAGAATTTTCTCAACTGTATAGTCTTTAACTTTTTCTTGATACTTGTCCAAAATCAATTGTAGATCTGCTTACATTTTTCATTGAATTGTTGTTGCAAGTAATTTTTGGAACTAATTTTTTTGTGTTCCAAATCGTTATGCGCGTTAGCAACATATCACTCAATTAAATGATTTTATTTTAGGCAACATGTAAATCCATAATTAATTTTGTATCATATGATACTCACCGATTGTACGTCGAGAATGGGCTGTTGTTCGAACCATACCACGGATCGTTCAGGGAATCGCCAGCATTGCCCTCGTATCCATCGATTTCGAGCTTATAATACTCACCTTCCGAGTAGATCTTAAAGTGAGAGTACTGGGCGTATCTGGCAACAAAATTTTTTTTCAAATTTACTTCGCATAAAGCAAACAATACCCAATATTGTATTCGGTCGAGTCTCATTATGGAATTATAGATCATTATGGAAACCGTTCTCAAAAGATGGTAATAGTATGATATTATCTGGCATGATATGGCATAAAATCTAGGCCCTCTAAGGGGATGCGCAACTGGAATTGCTAACAATTAATCCCAGGTAGGAGTTTCTCTTCGATTTAAATCGACTTCTTATATGCTGCAGTACAGCGAAAATTAAGAAACACACTTTTTATATCAGCTGATAAACGGTTTAAAGCAGTGAAATCAACTGCCAAAGTTAGCTATTATGTTTCTATTGAGAACTAATTAAAAATGCACCGAAGTTATTCTAGTTGGAGGTGGGGCAGGGGGAGGGGTGAAGTAGAGGGGTAAATAATAGTACCGTATGGCTCAGCCGGCTTAACCACCTAAAAATTAGCTGGTTAAAACGGCTTAACCGGATAATAATAATAATAATAATAATAATAATAATAATAATAATAATAATAATAATAATAATAATAATAATAATAATAATAATAATAATAATAATAATAATAATAATAATAATAATAATAATAATAATAATAATAATAATAATAATAATAATAATAATAATAATAATAATAATAATAATAATAATAATAATAATAATAATAATAATAATAATAATAATAATAATAATAATAATAATAATAATAACAATACCCTCCCGTGGGTCGGCCTCGTTGTGGTGGGAGGGCCGAGTACCTAGCCTGCAAGCCAGCAGCAGGGAAAACTAACGGACCCGACACACACACACACACACACACACACACACACACACACACACACACACACACACACACACACACACACACACACACACACACACACACACACACACACACACACACACACACACACACACACACACACACACACACACACACACACACACACACACACACACACACACACACACACACACACACACACACACACACACACACACACACACACACACACACACACACACACACACACACACACACACACACACACACACACACACACACACACACACACACACACACACACACACACACACACACACACACACACACACACACACACATACATCAAACGCACGCGGACACTTACACAAACACACCCAGCGACAAACCGGAAGTGCGAATGCTCGTGGATCCTATAAACGGGTCTACCCGAAAAGGCGAGTGCCCGGGGACCCCTATAAACGGGGACGCCCGAAAAACGAATGGCGGGGATCTCTATAAACGGGCTTCCCCCATGAATGAGTATTCCGATTGGTCACTACGGGCACTCACATTCACGCACTTCACATGCGGCAACACTCAACAAACAGTGAGAGGGGCGGGGGGGGGGGGGGGGGGCCTCAGCGACCGTGCTTGGTTCCAGCACGGTACGGGGAGTCGCGACCCCGATGGACCACCAGCACAACGGAACGAAAAAAAAATGGAAATGCACGAAAAAAACAAGGACATACCTCAAGTGGTAACCCCTACACAGGGAAAATCCACCCCAGGTTCCGATCGGGTGAAAGCCCCGGTGGCCACGGGCAGCGGCACGGATTTTGAGGGCCGCAGAGCATGCAAGGGACAGGTGACGGAAACGATGACGACGACAAACGCAACGAAAGACCAGCTAGTTGGGACGAACTCGAACCTGCCTGGCCGCAATAGGGCAGCGAGCGTCTCCAGCATTGGAAGTGCAGGAAGCCTCGCCTCCGTACTGGACAGCGACGACACAAGTAGATATACAATGCCGGTTCTGGACCAAATGTGGGCGAGGGGGTAAAGCGGTGCGAGGGGGGAAGCCGAGAGGGGGCATCTGCGGGGGGATTCTCGAAGCTTCCAGAACGTTCCACCATAATAATAATGAAATTCCAAACGGATGACGTCATCAATAATAATATCATGAAAAAAACATCGCAGTCGAAGGTCAAGGTCGACAATAGTATCGGATTTCAGAGCTCAGAAATAATAATAATAATTCCAAGAAATCCTTGACATTCCGGAGTCATAGAGGGGATCTCAAAGCTTCCATAATAATAATGATAAATCCTTGGCATTCCGAAGTCATAGAGGGGATCTCGAAACTTCCAGAACGTTCTTCTATCATAAATTCTTGACATTCTGAGGCGAGGGGGATCTCGAAGCTTCTTCTTGAAGCTTCTGGAACATTCGATGACATCATCATTCAGGAATGTTAGGAGGGGGTAATTCCAAGGACTTTAACACTCCGGATTTCAGAACTGCGCAAATCAGAAGGTCGACAATAGTTTCTGACGTTGAAATTGCAAAGTGACGGTGACGAGGGGGTCGGGGAAGCTTCCAGAACATTCGAATGACGCAATCTCTTCTGGAACATTCGATGACATTCCTGAGAATGGGGGAAAAGCTTTATAAGGAAAGACTTCTCCGCTCGATCAATCAGTCATCATGGACGAATTAACAGTGGATGAGGCGCAGCATTTGCTTTCAACTCCACCATACGTCAGCAGTTACGATGAAGTTGTTCAGAAACATTTCGGGGATGTTGCACCGGAAAATATTCAAGATTTCATCTGTGACTTATTTGACTTCGAAAAAAATGTCAAAACGTTGAATTGTGACAAAAAGTGTAATACCGAAGATCGAATATCGTGTTCCGAGTGCAACGTCATGCGTGATTCAATTAATATTATTGATAAACATGTTAACGATGTATATCACTTTGTAGGCTATTTGAGCATGAAATTGTTTCAACTTAAACGTGAAATACAGGCGAATGAGTATGTATTTTTCGAGGATGAACCTGTCAACCTTGTAATAGATCATACTCAAAATCTACACGTTCTTGTGGAAAAAATGAAAGAATTCGTGATAATTTGTAAGGAAAGGAATAATGGAAAGAAATAAAATACTCTCGAAAATATACCATGTTTTTTTTATTTAAAAGAAAAATACATCATAGTTTTAAGCAAAAAAATTATACTAATTTCTTAACACTACCGCTAATTGGAGTATATTCAACGATTCGATCATGCAAAATCAAACAATATGCTGATGTTTGAGGTGGGAAAGGATTCGGTGACTCAAATTCCAAGCGAATATCAATTGGCCCCGATTTCAAAAATTCGTTTTGTTTCGAACAATCGATAACAATTAATGGCGCGTATTTGAGGAAATCGGCTTTGCTCAACAATGGTTCAGACTTTACCATAATACGACGCTTGGAAGTTTGCATACATATCATACAGAAGAGCATATTGGTTGCGAGAAATATCAAGATTCAAGTTCGCATAAGGATAGCATTGAGTTCAAAAACAGCTTAATATCGCGAATGTTGCAGTGATCAAAGTGACTCGCATTCTTATATGCGTTATTTTTTCTCGCAGTTTGAAATTCCACTATTACGTATCGAGGTTTTTCGAGTTGTGTCGATTTTTTAACGACCCACACATCTTTCGAGGTAGCTGGTAGTAGTGGGTACTCGTACAATTCCCACGTACGAAAACTCATGGCAATCGATGGATCCTTGGCAATAAAGCCGAGCAACTGGATTTTTCGCTGATCGAAAACTTCGATGTATGGCACCATCCATTCGATTTTATTCAATGAAATCTTGAATTGTTCAGCAGCAGCCTGACCTTCGGGAGGTGTTTGTACAATGGCATTCGTATCATTATTCGATCTTGTGAGGATTAATTCATGTTTAGCATTAACAATAATTCGATTGTAATCTTCAGCGAATCCGAGTATCAGGTTCAGTGGTATAGAAAGATCAAAGTATCCATTTTCATCCGTCAACGTAGCCTTATCATCATTGCTGAGCCAACCAGCATTTTCCATCAGAGTCATCTGTCCAGGGCTCTGGGATACGTAATTCTTCATGAGGGTCGTAAGGCCAACATTTTTGCTTCGATCGATCTCAATAGCATTTAGTTCATAACGTATTTCTTCAAACAAATGACAAATAGCGTTATTGATTAGCTTCGTATCTTGAACTGCAATTCCATTAATCTTCATTAATCGACCATGTACGTGCAATGAGCTTTTGCTCGGTAGCAGACACAAATCTTGATGTTGAATATTATACATGTGTAAAGAAAAAAAAATGCAGAAACATTGCAATAAAAAATTAGTGAAGTCCCATATTTCATACCTACAAAGCGATTGCTAAAGTGAAGTGAAAGCAATGGAGAATAAAAATAATTTACAAAAAATCGTCCTCAATCATGTCGAAGGAGTAAGAAATACAGGTACGCTTTGCAAACACACTTATTCCTTATTCATTAATTTAGTATTATTTATTAACCCTCCACCGGCAATCTCTGTTTTTGACTATGCTGCCGACAATCTATGACGATATCGTCAGCGGATATTTTAATCCACTTAGGGGTATCCGACAATTTTCAAAAAAAATCAGGGCATCAGTTTCGGGTCTTATCTTTATTACTCCAGTTTTAATTCCAAAATGTTTGAGCAATTGACAAAGAGAAATTCAGAAACAATGCAAAATGGGTAAATTCGAGACCAAAAGTGCGATGAAAAAGGGAAAAAGGTTGAGATGACAAAAGTAATCGACACTGGACCAGTTATCGACAGCATGTAGGAACTTATACCTGTATAATATACATAGGGGATCCAAGTAGATTCACCTAGGTCATGACCCTGATCATTTTGGATTCTACTGTTTTTTTTATGATTAACCTCAACAAAAAAAAATCATTTTGAAATTTTTTTTATGCACTATTCAAATTATCTCAAAAACGTCATTTTTTTAATTGGGTGAACTCACTGATTTCGAACGATAATTTTAAGACCAGAATAGGAGAGGAACTCTTGTATTTTCTATTTTTTCAAAGGAATGTAAATAATAGATGTCGATAATTTTTTGGCCTTCTTTCTAAAAATGTATCATAAATAAATAATAATAAATCATAACTGTATTTGAAAGCTATTTATTATGAACTATCAAAAATTTTTTGGAAAAATACAAGAATAATGTCGGTACAGTAAATAATATTATGAAAAACAATATTATTCATTATAATTGAATATAATTTTTTTCCCTATATTCATTTCCCATTTACACTATGCATTTATTAAATCAGCCGACCTTTTCTACAGTTCAAAAAAGTGATGTAATTTTTAAGCTCCTATAAAATCTATTTAAACAGCTATCTATTTAAACTCTACGATGATTGATGGCATTCATAAAAAATAGCTTTCAAAAACAATGACGTATCATTGTTAATTTATGAGAGATTTTGAGAAAAAAGGCAAAAAAATCACAACTTGCGTTGAAATTATTGATACTTACCTATTATTTACATTCCATTGAAAAAAAAAATAGAAAAAAAGGAGTCCTACTCCGATTCCGGTCTTAAAATTATCGTTGGAGATCAATGAATTCACCCAATTGAAAAAAAAATTGCGTTTTTGAGATCATTTGAATGGTGTATAAAAAATAATTTTTTTGTCTTTTTTGGGTCGAAGTTAATCAGGGAAAAAAATCAAAAGAATCTGAAATAGTTAGGGCCATGGCCTAGGTGAATCTGCTTGGAATCCCCCATAGGCCCCATATACATATTATAATATATGCGAGTAAAATCATCAAGTATCGGCCAAGTTTGGGCTTCACTATCAGGGCTTCACGGGGTCAGGGCTTCACGGGGCTTCACTTTTTTTACAAAAAGCTGAAAAATTATACCGTATATACATGTCATTTTTAAGTTGGAACCTCTAAAAGCGCTCCTGGGATTTGAAAATGTAAAAAAAATATTATAAATCGCATTTATTCTAACAATTTTAATATTTTTTATTTTTTGTTAAAACGAACAATAGACAATTGTTGTAAACTGGTGTAATGCTGGGTTATTGTTTTTATTATTCTACCATTACGATAACATAGAATCATTCCCGTTGAAATACATGTGCTAGAGAAAACGGTTCTGAGTTTGACACATATTTAAGAATAACTGTTCCCAAAATTTGGTACAGGCGAAATGGAATGCAATGATTAAGTATACCTTCAACAGTCTTTAAACTGAAAGACTATTAATTAATTTCAGTCTTTGAATTCCGATACTCAATATTTTCCAAAAAATCAAAAGTTACATTTGGTAAATTGGTAGAAGCTCATTCAAACAACTTACCGAATGTAACTTTTGAGTTTTTGGAAAATATTGAGTATCTGAAATAAAAAACTGAAATTGAACAAACATCTTTGCATTCAAAGACTGTCAAAGATACTCAATTATTGCATTCGATTTCGCCTGTACCAAATAATTTGGGAACAGTTATTCTCAAACCTGTGTCGAACTCAGAAACGTTTTCTCTAGCACATTTATTTCAATTGGAATAATTGAATATTGTCATAATGGTAAAATAATAAAAACAATAACCCATTATTTACACTAGCACAGAACATTTGTCTATTGTTCGTTTCAACAGCCACCCCAAAAAATAAAAAAATATTAAAACTGTTAGAATAAATGAGACTGGTATTTTTTTTTTTACATCTTTATTAATCCCAGGAGTATTTTTAGAGACTCCATCTTAAAAATTACATATATTGTGTAAAATTTTCTCAGCTTTGGTAAAAAAATAGTGAAATTTTTTTTTGAACTTTGGACGAACGAGTTTTTTAAATTATAATCTTGATTTTGAAAGTCTTCTACGCTCATACTAATTAGGCTATATTTTTTTCTGATAGTGAAAGGTTTTTTTTACAAAAAAAATACACAATTCGTTTTTGTCACATTTAAGCCGCCAAAATCAAATTAAAAAAAAAAAGTTTTAGATGAAAGAATTCGATACTCAACGGTAGCTAAAAAAATAGAGGAAAAATCTGAAAAAATTGTGGCACGCGTTTTTCAACACAGACACTAAGCTGTGTAATTTACAAAAAGATCCGCGATAGTGAAACCCCCAATAATTGATGTTTTTACTTCTATATATCTTTTGAGCGAATTTTCGATTGCTCGTAAAGGCTACGCGAATTTGATACTATAAACACGATGTAAATGGATTAATAGAAGAATCTCGTAAAATTTTACTTTGCCGAGTGATCCGCGAAATCCACGTATTATACGTGTATTTCGCCTGTGCGACGTGTATACTACGTAGATTTCGCGGATGACTCGGCATCACGCAATTTGACAATATTCTTCAATTTCTTCATTTATATCGTGTTTATATTACCAAATTCGCATAGCCTTCACGAACGATCGAAAATTTGTTTCAAAGAAGAAAAAAAATATATTTGCGGCGGAGAACACCAAAGGAACTCGCGTGATGAATCGGTGTGGGAGCGGTTGCGTGTGTGCGTGTGCGTCGGGCACTCTCGGCTTTCTCCGCGCTGTCCGCGGGCCTGGAAGACTGTGGGCCTGGCACACGTTCTTGTATTCGCGATCGATAATAAAATGTGTGCGAACGGTGACGTACATCCATGTGGTAGCGCACAGTCTCACCAGTGTTTTTCGGTCAGCGCGGGTGCTCGTGGGTTTGACTCTCGCCAGATTCACCTCTCGAAAAAAATATATCGAGTGAATTGAAACAATTCGATTACATTATAAGAACATTCATTTGTGTTTTTTACATTTTTTGGGTGAAATATAAATAATTAATGTCAATAATTTCAACGCAAGTTGTGACTTTTTCGTGTTTTTGCCTTTCTCTCTAAAACTCTCATAAATAAATAATAATACGTCATAACTCTTTTCGAAAGGAATTACTTATGAACTAGGACATCAGGTATTTACGGTTTTAAAACGAAACACTCAGCAATGCGTTGATTAGACTTTTTTTCAAGGTGGTAACAATAAGTCTTTTAAATAACCATGACGTGTTATTATTTATTTGTGATAAATTTTGCGAAAAAAAAGATCGTTTTGAAAAAAATCGCGCTCGTAGAGTTGCTGATCGCGAAAATAAAGTAGATTTGCTATAAGCGAGAGTGCTTTGCCACCGTGATTGCACGTTTTCGGTGATGATGAACACGCTCGATCGGCGATGCTCTTTTAGCGTCATTCGACGAGTCCGACAATTCATTTCGACGAGACCCGACCGAGAATCTAATATTCTCGGCCGAGAACTCGTCCATTC
This sequence comes from Rhorus exstirpatorius, assembly GCA_963564615.1. Classification (NCBI taxonomy): domain Eukaryota; kingdom Metazoa; phylum Arthropoda; class Insecta; order Hymenoptera; family Ichneumonidae; genus Rhorus; species Rhorus exstirpatorius. The sequence goes on along the minus strand of OY751321.1, from coordinate 3,411,819 downwards.
GAATATGTCAGAGCTCGTCGAATTTTCGATTGTGTACCTACAATCGCCTCTCCAAGAGAGAGCGAAAGAGATGGAGATAGAGAGAGAGAGAGAGAGAGAGAGAGAGAGAGAGAGAGAGAGAGAGAGAGAGAGAGAGAGAGAGAGAGAGAGAGAGAGAGAGAGAGAACATGTGTATATTATACAAAGTCATGCTGTGCCCAAAAGTATAAAGGAGTACATAGAATACATAATAATTTATGATTCAATACAGAGCAAGAAACTTAATATTAAGTAATTAAATTATAACTAATTAAATTATAACTAAGGTAAGGTAATCACTGGTGAGTATACTGCTCGAGACATAAGGAATCAATTTTCCGAATAGTTAATATGAGCCGTTCGCTCAAAGAATGACCTAAGTTCAATTTGGTCGTTTTGAGAAAAAGCGATTTAAAGATTCAGCATTGTATGGCAAATTGTTAGGTGTAAAAATGTATAATTTTTCGAATTTTACTTCAAAGACACACTCCTGAATAAAGATTCCAGACCATAAAATCGTTGTTAAATACATTTTAACAACATTGAAATGTAAAATTAATACAAAATGATTTAGGTCGTTTTTTCGGCGAACTACTTAACCCTTTCAAGCACACATTTTTCTTTGCGTGTAATCGACTTAAAACTTGGTACTCTGGGGTTTTCGGGGTCGCTGATAACGAATCCGCACTTGAAGTTAGCAAATTCAAGATGGCGGATCCAATATGGCGGACCAAAAATACAAGAAGTCCTCTGACGAAAGTAAAAGTTGGTACTCGGGAGTTTTCGGGGTCGCTGACAACGAATATGCACTCAAAATTTTAAAATTCAAGATGGCAGATCCAATATGGTGGACCAAAAATGCCAAAGGTCGTTTGACGAAAATAAAATTTGGTAATCAGGGGATTTCGGGGTCGCTAATAACGAATATGCACTCAAAATTTTAAAATTCAAGATGGGAGATCCAATATGGTGGACCAAAAATGCAAAAGGTCGTTTGACGAAAATAAAAGTTGGTAATCAGGGGTTTTCGGGGTCGCTAATAACGAATATGCACTCAAAATTTGAAAAAAAAAAACAAAAACAAAAACAAAAACAAAGAAACAAATAAAAAAATTACAAAAAACGAAAAAAAAAATTTGTAAACGAAGAAAAAAATAAAAAAATAACATAAAGCGAAAATTTTTTTTTTAAAACGACAAAAAATAAAAAAATTCAAAAAAAAATTAGAAACGGAGACATCAACCGACATGTCTTCGTTCGTGTGTCTCTGGATTTGACTGAGAGCGGTACTTTTTGGAGAAAATTGAGGTTTCCATTTCCTAAATCGTATATGCAGTACGTTTCTATATCGTACTCTAGTATAACCTTGAAGATAACCTTGAAACCTAGACCTTGAATAAACGGTTTCTCAGGTCTGCATCGGCCGTGTTACATGCAATTTAGAATCAATGGCTCCAGAAATATCTATGTACTGATCTTACGCTAGATGAGCATTGTTTTTCGCATGCAAGTCGCCATGTTAGATCCACCATCTTGCATTCCCGAAGTCTGACCGTGAATTCGTAGTCAGGGACTACATCAACCTCCGAGTACTAACTTTTACTTTTATCGAACTACTTTTTGCATTCTACGTCCACTATTTCAATTTCCAAATTTTGAGTACTGAATCGTTATTAGGTACCCCGAGTACCAACTTCCACTGACATTGCACAACTTTTTGTATTTTTGGTCCACCATATCGGATCCGCCATCTTGAATTCTCAAATTTCGAGTGCAGATTCGTTATCAGCGACCCTGGAAACCCCTGAGTACCGACTTTCACTTCCGTCAAAGGACTTTTTGCAATTTTGGCCCGCCATATTGGATCCGCCATCTTAAGTTTCCGAATTCCGAATTCTGTCACGAATTTATTAGTGACAGAAGAGAGCAAACGATATTATCACGTACCGCGCGGGTACCACAACGCACATCAACAGCTGGAGCGCGAGACTAGAGACGCAGCCGCGCGGTGAGGACTAACAACGACAATACTCTAGATGCGCTGTTTCAGCCAATCACAAAAAGGTCAATAATGGCCGAAATGTTACGAAACTTAGCAAACATACTTTTAGGGCTCATACCTACGCACTGGTAACTAAATCGCAAAAACGACCTAAAGTGACTTAGGTCATTCTTTGAGCGAACGGCTCATATGGCCTTAAACCTAGTTTTCGGAGCGCAGATGTGCAAACAACTTAGATCTAAAGGTAGCGAGTGAGGGGGAATCTCGCACGGCAATAGGGAGTGAATTCCAAAAACGGGTTGCTGAGACCAGAACCGAATTTTGGTACCCTGCCGTTCTACAGGCAGGGATCATTAAGTCAGATTCGGGAGCACGGGAGGATAATTCACGGCCACGGACTGCGGAGCGAAGGACCACTTGAGACGCAAAAAAGGCGGGTACTCGGAGCTTTAGTGCTTGATAGACAAAGAGGCCCAATAGGTACCGACGCCGTTGAGTGACCTTGAGCCATTTTAGCTTGTCGTAGGATGGCGTGATAAGGTCATATTTCCTAACCTTGAGCACAAATCTAACAGAAGCGTTGAGAGCGCGCTGTAGTCGGGTGCCTTCAATGCCAGTTATGTCAAGTAGTAGGATTGAGCAGTAGTCGAAGATGGGTAAAATAAGTGATGTGACGAAAAGCCGCCGTAGCTCAGACGAGAGGGCTTGCCCATTCGCCTTGAGCTGATAAAGCGTTTTGTAAGTTCTATTGCAAATAGTTGAAGAGAGAGATAGAAAAAGCAAAAATCATTTTAGCCGAGATTGCATGTTCTCGGTAAAAATACACACGCTCGATCGACGATGCTCTCTCACCGTCGCTCGAGGAATTCGACGGGTCGTTTCAATGAGACTCGATCGAGAATCATAGATTCACGAACGAGAACTCATCGTTTCGAATGAATTCGTGCTCGTCGAGTTGCTGATCGCGTACATACAGTAGACTCGCTATAAGCGAGAGTGCTTTGCCACCGAAATTGCACGTTCTCGGTGATGATAAACACGCTCGATCGACGATGCTCTTTTAGCATCGTTCGACGAGTCCGACAATGGATTTCGACAAAACCCGAGCGAGAATCTTGTATTCTCGGCCGATGACTGGTCTAGTCAAATATGTCAGAGCTCGTCGTATTATCGATCGCGTACCTACAATCGACTCTCGAAGAGAGAGAGAGAGAGAGAGATATGATGATGATGATGATGATGATGATGATGATGATAGTCGTTTATTAGCTTCAATAGCTACATAATTTAACTTTACTTAACTAGCTCGCCTATAAATTATAGTGTTAAATACAATAATAAATACAATATTGTCAATTCATACTCTAAATAAATATATGTATGGTTTCAACATATGTATTTAATCACGCATTTATTCCCCTTCCTTTTATTTCAATACGTTTCGCTAGCATTCTTCGGAAATTTGGCAATCTTTCTTCTCTTTTTACTTCGTTCGGTAATGCATTGTACATTTTTAATCCTCCATACCACAACGTTTTCTGTTCTTCCGTAGTTCTAAATCTATTTATATAAATATTTTTTTTTCGTCGTGTGCTTACACCCTCTCCATATTGAACTAGTTCTATATTATTTCGCATATACATTGGACATAACCCTTTTACAATTTTGTATATAAGTACACAAGTATTGTACTCGATCCTTTCTTTTATTGACATAAAATGTAGTGCTTCCAACATATCAACAATTATTACTCTTCTATTGCATCTAAGTATTATTCTCATCGCTTGGTTTTGAATTTTTTGTAGGTGTTCCAAATTTGTTTTACTTATACCCACCAGTATCGATGAGCAATATTCGAATAACGGACTTACTATAGCTTTATATATGTTATGTACAAACCCCGCAATCGTACATTGCGCGCATTGTACAGACTTTTTGTACAATGCGCGCATTGTACGGAGATGTTTGTACAATCCTGGTTTATGCGGGGTTTGTACAAGTTATTCTGTACAGTGCGCGCAATGTACGTTTCATGCCGTACACTGCGCGCATTGTACGAGAGTCTTTGTACAATCCGGCACTAATCACATGTATTGTATATGTGTGTGGGACAGCGAATAAATACGTTTCATAGTAATGAATATTGATAATTATTCTCTTTGTCTGCTGCAAGAACATAATACATGCGAATGAATGTATCGAGTCTTATACTATACATTTACTCACTACTTATTGCAACACGGACTAGAATTGTGACAACGCGAGTTACATAAAACATTGTTCTTTCTACAGATGCATCGGTTATTTTCACATTTAGTAGTACAAGAGGAGCATCGGAGGAAACCTTGCCCCCCCACCACCAACGAAGACTTGTTATTGGCTGCTCTAACAGAAGTAGTTTGTTGAGGGACATCCTTCTCCTGGAGAAATTCGGCCATAGCTGGGGCTATTTGATTCCTACTAAATAGTCCGGAAATAATTCCGCTCTGGGTTCCGATCTTATAAAATCCATCTCCAGTTACTTCCATGATTTTTCTCTTACTATGATTATCATTATTAAAGCTAGTATTATGATACAGGGATCATCATGGAAGTAACTGAAGATGGATTTTATAAGATCGGAACCCAGAGCAGAATTATTTCCGGACTATTTAGTAGGAATCAAATAGCCCCAGCTTCGGCTGAATTTCTCCAGGAGAAGGATGTCCCTCAACAAACCACACTGCAAATCCAAGTGTGTAGTTTTTAAACACTTATGTGTGTAATTTCTTGTAGTCACTTTTTACTCACTTTCACGTGTGTAATTCTACAAAATAACACACTCAAAGTGTGTAATTCTACAAAATAACACACTTAAAGTTTGTAATTCTACAAAATAACACACTTTAAGTGTGAAAGTGAGTAAAAAGTGAAAGTGAAAGTGAGTAAAAAGTGACTACAAGAAATTACACACATAACTGTGTAAAAACTACACACTTGGATTTGCAGTGTACTTCTGTTAGAGCAGCCAATAACAAGTCTTCGTTGGTGGGAGGGCAAGGTTTCCCCCCGATGCTCTTGTACTACTAAATGTAAAAATTACCGATGCATCTGTAGAAAGAACAATGTTTTATGTAACTCGCGTTGTCACAATTCTAGTCCGTGTTGCAATAAGTAGTAAGTAAATGTACAGTATAAGACTCGATACATTCATTTGCATGTATTATGTTCTTGCAGCAGACAAAGAGAATAATTATCAATTTTCATTACTATGAAACGTATTTATTCGCTGTCCCACACACATATACAATACATGTGATTAGTGCCGGATTGTACAAAGACTCTCGTACAATGCGCGCAGTGTACGGCATGAAACGTACATTGCGCGCACTGTACAGAATAACTTGTACAAACCCCGCATAAACCAGGATTGTACGATTGCGGGGTTTGTACATAACATATACAGTGCACCTCATGTATGCTGACAAGTTTATCCCAATTCTCCGCATTACACCTAACCTCACTCCTACCTTTTGACTAATATGGTCTACCTGCTTACAAAAATTTAAGTTCTTATCAATTATTACTCCTAGATATTTAATTCCACTGACAACCTCTAATACCTTGTTCTGGAGTCTAATTTTCAAATTGCTCTCTATTGCTTTCTTTCTAACTCCTCTTAGTAGCATAACCTTAGTCTTCTCAACATTTACTTACAGCTTATTTATCCTTAACCATTCTTCCAATTTCACTGTTTGCTCATTCAGGTTATCATTAATTTCTATACTTGAATACCCTGTTGTATATATTAACGCATCATCCGCGAACAATCTTATTGCACATTTATCACTAATAGCCTCTATAATGTCATTTATATATAATAGGAATAACAAGGGTCCCAAAACTGACCCTTGAGGAACACCTAAGTCTACATTAATGGGAGTTGACAGAAATCCACTAGATTTTACTCTCTGAGATCTATTTTGTAGGTAACTTTTAAACCAATTTAATACTACCATGTTTATCCCATACCATTGTAATTTTTTAATCAAGATTTCTCTATCCACTACTTCAAATGCTCTTCGTAGATCTAAGAAAACCACTCCTATCATTTTTCCGTCCCCTATTGTTCTTTTCCAGTCCGAGACTACCCACTGTAGTGCAGTTTCGCATAAATGCTTTGCCCTAAAACCTGATTGACACTCTCGCAGCAACTCATTATTTTCTAAGTATTCTACTAATTATTTCTGAACTATTATCTCCAATATTTTCTCGTATACAGGTTATTTATTTATTGGTCTGAATTCTTCAATTCTAATTGTTCCTCTAACCTTCGGTATCGGAACTACAATCGCTTCTTTCCATTCATTCGGGAACATTCCTTCTCCAAGTGACTTATTTAGTACATAACATATTTTTTCTGCTGCTGCTTCTACTACGTGTTTCATTATTTCCACAGCTATACCTGTTCCTGCCTTATTTTCTAATTTTCTAACTAGCTTATATAATTGCTCTATTTCAATTTGTGTAAATACTTCTAAAACACAGTCGGTATATTTCCTATTCCCCATAAATTCTTCCCTCCTATTTATACATGTTAGTGCCCTAACACTGTCCACAAAATAACAATTAAATTTATCAGCCATTTCCTCTACGTTACTCATTATTCTGTTTTCAAATTGTATTTCTTTATACTCTTTATCAGTTACTTTACCTTTCAACATTTCTTTTAATACCCCCCTACATTTGTTTCAGATGCTTTTTATTTTTATTAAGTTTCTCTTCAATGTAGTCTCTTTTTGCTTTTCTACAAATATCCACGGTTTTATTCCTCAGCTGCCGAAATACTTCCCAGTCACACTCATTTTTACTTATACGAGCTACCTTATGTGCTTCATCCCTTTCCTTTATCAGTTGATATATGTACTCGCAAAACCATTGCTTTCCCTGCCATTTCTGCTTTAGAAGCGTTGTCTTTTGTGTTGCAGTTAAGTCCAGACACTTGATAATGTCTTTAACCACCGAATTTGCCAATATATTGATATTATCTCCCTCAATAACATCCAAATAAGTGCTTATCATTCTTTTAAATTTATCTACATCCATTTGCTTGTAATCTCTGTATGTAATACTTGGGTTCTCATTTTCTTGTAGCTCTACATTTCAGGATAAAACTATTGTCGAGTGATCCGTTATCTTGGGTTCATGCCATACTTCAACTTCCATCTCAATATTAGAAAAAACTAAGTCAATTATTGTTTCCGAGTTTATTGCAATTCTGGTTGCCTCTCTTACTAATTGTTTTAACCCTATCGAATTCATCACTCTAGTTAATTTACTTTGAGTATAACTATTTACTTTCATATCTATGTTGAAGTCGCCCATTATTATGACGTTATCATTCTGCATCTTGCTGATACAGGTTTCCTCGAGATATTCAATGAAACTAGCATCTTTACTATTTGGTGAGTGATAAATTACCATAATTATTCCTCTATATTTTTTATCTTTAATTTTTACGGTTATTGCCCACCAATTCTTATCACTATTTTCTATCGCTATTATATCAAATTCAACTCTCCTATCTATATATAACAATACTCCGCCTGTTCTACTAGATTCCGAGTCACCTCGCACACATACATATCCGTTGATGTATAATTCGTGATCCTCTATCTGTCGCGTTACATGAGTTTCTGTAAACCCTATTATACTTGGTTTATATTTATTTACCAAAACATTCTCTATTTCATCTTTATGCCACAAGAATCCCTGTGCATTCAAACAGATTACTCCATTACCATCCCTTTTTAAGTTCCTTAATTGCTATATGTTATTACATTGAATTCTATCTCTTTGTTTTTCTATTTCTTTCTTAAGACACGGACAATTACTATCGTACGCCGAGTGATCTGACTTCAAATTTTTTATTTTAAAGACTCTAATTTTTTCCTCACAATTAATACACTTCTTCGTCTCACTTTTACATTCCTTCGTCACATGTTGTTTTGCGCAATTTCCGCAGGTTTCTTTTCCGCAGGTTTCAGGAGAGAGAGAGAGAGAGAGAGAGAGAGAGAGAGAGAGAGAGAGAGAGAGAGAGAGAGAGAGAGAGAGAGAGAGAACGAATATTTATTGTAGAAGGGCGGTGACCCTGGAGTACAAAGCAGAGAAGTAAATGAGTGGGTGGATATACATATGCAAGTAGATACTTAAACTAACTTAAGTCTAACTTACATTGAAGATGTAGAGTTGTTGCACTGGAGATTAACTTGACGTTGTAATGTTATTTATTCATCCGAAAGAGTAGCTTGACCTGGGGCGATGAATTCTAATAGGGAGGATTTAAACAAATTATCGGAGAGAATTTCACGTGTAGCGGGAGGGAGAGAGCTCCGGAGTCGTATAGATGAGACGATAGCAGATTTTTTGAAACCCCCGGTTCAGCATGGTGGGACCACAAGATCGGTACCCGGAGCACGAGAAGGACCTAGACGCCCCTGAACAGTAGAGCGTAGGGTGAGTTGGTCGACGAAGAATGAAGGGACGCGATGGTGCAGTGCTCGATAGATAAACAAACCGAGAAAGAACGCACGCCATTCCGGGATTTTGAGCCATTTAAGCCTTTAATAATATGGTGTGATGTGGTCGTGTTTCCGTACATTGAGAACGAAACGCATGCACGCGTTAAAGGCTCGTTGTAATCGTGACTCCTCAATTCCAGTGATGTCGGGAATTGTAGTTGAGCAATAGTCGAAGGTCGGAAAGATAAGCGATGCTATTAAGAGTCTGCGAAGATCAACCGTGAGAGCTTGTCTATTAGATTTAAGCTAATACAGTGTTTTGTGAACACGATTGCAGATACTAGTCACTTGCTCGCGCCAGTTGAGAGTCGGTGTGATATGAAGGCCGGGATTTCTTGTGACATCAACGAAGGCAATCGGAGTATCCTGTACTACCACCTACGGGATCGGTGCCAGTCTTAGAGCATTTACATAACTGGCAGAGCCAAGGAGCATCGCTTGAGTTTTTGAGTAATTTAATTTTAGTAGGTTTTCGTTAGTGCAGTCGCAGAAACGTGCCATATCCTCGGTTACTCGTCCCACACATTTCCCAAGACGAGAGGGTGGGCAGTAAGCATAAACTTGGAGGTCGTCAGCATATTTGACAATTTCACAATTTTTAATAACGCTGTTTATTTCAGCGGCATAGAGAGAGAAAAGAGCTGGGTCTAGAACTGATCCCTGGGGTACACCAGAGGTCACAGGGAGCTAATTCGAAGTACCTGATGAAGTACGTACTGCTTGTATTTGGCCCGTGAGATGCGACCAAAATCATTGTAGCACTGGACGTGAAAGATTAAGAGCAGCCAGTTTTTCTACAATCCTCGAATGGTCGACGGTGTCAAACGTTTTCGAGAAGTCAACGAGAACCAGAACTGTGACCTCCCGGTGATCCACCGCGCGGCGTACCGCATCCAACACCTTTCCCAGAGCTACTTGTGTTGAACCACCCGCAACAAATCCAAATTGGTGAGGATCGACGAGATCAGAAGCGCGCATATACCTCAGCAAGTCAGCGAGTACGATTTTCGCAAGAATTTTTGAGAGTTCGCAAAGAGAGAGAGAGAGAGAGAGAGAGAGAGAGAGAGTCAATAAATAGATTAGTTGCCAAGATTACACGTTCTCGGCGACGAATGTGAATACATTTGTGTACAGGCACAAATATTACCACGCACACATGAATGCTAAGGCGTCACGTACGCTTGAAGCTGCTTTCGCGTAGGGCCATCTAGCGGTGGTGGCAGTGGTGCACTCCGCTCAGGTGGTGACGTGCCCCGTACCCCTACTATGTACCCCTACTATGCTGACCTGTACCCCTACTATGCCGACCTGTACCCCTACTATGCCGACATGTACCCATACTATCGTATCCCTACTATGCCGACCCCGTCCGAGTTCGCCGTAGCCTCTCACATGCTCTTAATATCTTGCCGTGCTTCTCCCCTCTCTATCGTTCGGCTTGATTTTCATGACGTGTTGCTGGAAGAGCTCTCGACTTAGCCGAAGGAGTGTTTTAAATAGCAGCGGGGGGGGGCTTGCAATATCGTTACACCATATATAACTAGGTCGACCCCACCCCCCTGTGCGCTTCGTACGCCAGCCCACAGGGCTGGCGTACGTTGTCAGGGTTTTCTATGGGGACTCTGGCAAATGTCTGAGGGATTCTGAGTAATCTTCGGGGGTTTCCAGGCACTCATAAGGGATTCTTAGTAACCTATGGAGATTTTCATGAACTCCTAAAGGATTCCCAGTAATATATAGGGGATACCAGGAACTGTCAACGGATTCTCGATAACCAATGATTGGTACCTTTGACAGTCTTTGAACGCAAAGATCTTTGTTCAATTTCAGTCTTTGAATTCAGATACTCAAAATTTTTCAAAAACTCAAAAGCTACATAATGTAAATTGGTAGAAGCCCATTCAAACAAGTTACCGAAACATTTTCTCAGCTTTCTGAAAAAAATATGGAAATTTTTTTTTGAACTTTGGGCAATGGTGGAATAACGACTGCTCAGATTATAATCTTGATTTTGAGAGTCTTCTACACGTTGAGACAGGAAACTTTTTCTTCACCCGCCGCGGCCGTGGTCCGTCGGCTGGCGGGGCTTATGGGTGAAATACGACAAAATATTAATGCTTTAATGAAAGCTTGGTTGGGCGCCAGTCAGTTTTCGGCAAACTGACAAACCGAATTCGATTTAAAATTTAATTAAACAGGAAGAACGACTGAGCTGAGACCGCTCGGGTGGGTAACGTTGAGGACCAAGGAAAATTGCAAAGAATGCAGAAGCAGTGTACAGAGATACAAATTTTATTTACTCACGTTTATAACGTTGTCGATAATATAGCCTATCTGACGACTGACACGAATCACAATAGGTTTGACAATTGAGCACGTCAGAGCAAAAGAGACACTCCCATGAGTCGTGAGGAAGAAAGAGGCTAAAATTTATTGAGCAGAAAAGTGAGACTTAGACTCTTATGAGAGGAAAAGACAGACAAATTTCTAGTGAGAGAAAAATGCCCACATCGCTATATCGAGAGCATAAAAAAAAAAAAAAGTTGTCTCTCTTTTGCCCTCAAGCGTAGCGTGTTAGATTTTTGCTTGCATTCTTAAGGAGTCGCATTTTTCCTTGTATAATAATAATAACAATAATAATAATAATTATTATTATTATTATTATTATACCATCGAGATTTCGCACTTTCACAAAGCCAGTGGGACTAAAAAATTTTCCGGGCACGTTGTCGGACTGCGACTCAAGTACACATCCTGCTTTTTCGGACACCAGGTTCTCCGGGTGTCTTTTTTATATATATATTTTGGCTCGACGGCACTACGTGGTTGTTCATGCACCAGGTATCTAGAGCATGTTTTACAACTACGAGTCGACGGCTCAATGTGGTTTTCCGTTCACTATTAGGTATCCTGTGCGCGTTTTCCGACTACGAGATGACGGCGCAACGTAGTTTTTCGTGCACCCGGTATCTAGAGCGGGGTTTCGAACCAAAAGTTTACGGCGCAATGTGGTTTTCCGTATACCAGGTATCCTGGGTACGTTTTCGGACTCGACTCAATGACCCTGAAGATATCTCCATATCTGTACATTATTTTTTGAAGATTGGCAATTTGTGGCTTTAAACTATGGCTCTGACAATGAGAGATAACTGCATTGGAACTTTTTTGTTCCTTTTTCGATTATCTAAAATTGAATTTTTTGCCTTTATTTAAGGGGTTAGGTACACTTGCAAGGCAAAAAAAAACGCTTTTTCGAGGCTTTTTTTTTAAGACAGTTTTCATTATTCATTGATCAATATTTTTATCAGTTCAAAAGATACACATTTAAAGAAATTCCAGTAATTTTTTCACGTCAAAAGAGTGATAAGCAACCGAGTTACCGCCAATCTCCCAGAGGCCAAAAAAAAGTTGTTTTGCGGTGCGTAACGTAACTCATGACTGGATCACCTGAAACAAACTAAATCGTTGGAGTTAGTTAAAAGCAATATTCTCTTGTACTTGACGGCGAGATTTTATCAAAATTTAATTTTTTGACAAAATGGCGGATGTTCAATGTAAATTTTTTTTTTTCACTAAAGCATCAAATAAAGCAAAAAATTCAAAATGTTTCACCGTCAAGTACAAGAGAAATTGTTTTTAACTAATTCCAACAATTTAGTATGTTTCAGATGATCCAGCCATGAGTTACGTTACACACCGCAAAACAACTTTTTTTTTGGCCTTTGGGAGATTGGCTGTAACTCGGTTGCTTATCACTCTTTTGACATGAAAAAGATACTGTAAATTCTTGAAATGTGTATCTTTTGAACTGATAAATATTGATCAATGAATAATGAAAACTGTTTAAAAAAAAAGGATAAAAAAAGCGTTTTTTTGGCCTTGCAAGTGTACCTAACCCCTTAAACCGCATATAAAGCATGTTTGAGTTCAGTTTCAGTCTTTGACACGCACCCACGCCTCACCCGTTCATCAGAGAGATGACTATACAGGAACTTTTTTGTACTTTTTTCGATTCTCTAAAATCGGATTTTTTAAATTTTTTATTTAAACCGCAAAGCTCGTTTGGGTTTGGATCAGCCAAACAACGAAACTGAACCCAAACGCGCTTTATATGCGGCTTAAAAAAAAGTAAAAAATCCGATTTTAGAGAATCGAAAAAGAGACAAAAAAGAACTTGTACGGTCATCTCTCGGATGACCAGGTGAAGCGGGGGTGCATATACCAAAGAATAAAACTGAACCCAAACGCGCTTTATATGTAGTTTAAAAAAAAGTAAAAAAACTCCGATTTTACAGAATCAAAAAAGGGACATAAAAATCCCTGTACGGTCATCCCTCGGATAAACAGGTGAAGCGGAGCCGCGTGACAAAGAATGAAATTAAACCCAAACGCGCTTTATATGCGGATTTAAAAAAAAAGTAAAAAAATCCGATTTTAGAGAATCGAAAAAAGGACATAACAGTTCTTGTACGATCATCTCTCGGATGAACAGAGGCGGGGGTGCGTGCCACAGCATAAAACTGAACCCAAACGCGCTTTATATGCGGATTAAACAAAAAAAAACAAAATCCGATTTCAGAGAATCGAAAAAGGGACAAAAAGTTCCTGTACAGTCATCTCTCGGATGAACGGGTAAGGTGCGGGCGCCTGCCAAAGAATGAAACTGAACCCAAACGCGCTTTATATGCGGTTAAAAAAAAGTAAAAAAGTCCGATTTTAGAGAATTGAAAAAGGGACAAAAAATTCCTGTACATTCATCTCTCGGATGAACAGGGCGCGGGTGCGTGCCAAAGAATGAAACTGAACTCAAACGCGCTTTATATGCGGTTTAAAAAAAAAGTGAAAAATCCGATATTAGAGAATCGAAAAAGAAACAAAATAGTGCCTGTGCAGTTATCTCTCAGAGCCATGGTTTATAAGCCACCAATTGCCAAACTTAAAATGTGCAGATATGCAGATATCTTCAGGGTCATCTCGACTCGACGGTGCTACCTGATTTTTCTTGCACCAGGTATCCCAGGCACGTTTTCGGACTTTCACTGAAAGTGCTTCGAAGCTTTTAGAGCAACGAGTTATCTAAGCGTATGTCGGACTACTTTAAGATAATGTAACGTGTAGCTACTATCGAATGTCTCTTAGAATGATTTGTTATAGATTGATTAGACTGAAAAAATCATAAACTGGCTTATGGTATTGTTGGAGTATTTTATTAATATACTAATAAGAATGAACATTTTTTACATAATATTTTTATCCATATATTATTAAAATGTGTGTAATTAAAAATGTAATAGTTACATATTTTATTTAATCGAGATACGAATTTTTTGTCAAGGTGCATAAGAGAGTAAAACTATTGGAAACGGTCTGAAAAAATTTTTCAGAGAGAAAAATCTCAAGTAAGTTTGATACACTTTTTTTTTATGAAATCATGTGCCAGTTCACTACAGGTCTTATTCTTTTCTTATCTATTCGTCATCTTCATCCCCACTTGCCAAACCATAATCGGATACGTCTTCATCGACATGCCTCAACTTTTCATAGAAACGTCGATATTCTGGCAACAATTGCCCCTTCAATACTTGAAAATCATCATATTTCTCTTTTGAAATGGGGTTTCCCGTTGGAAATAATAGTGGCAACGCATCGCTCTGAAAAATATTTTCGCTAATTTTTCGCTTCTGGATGTTAAACTCTTGCCTATTCCCCTCATCATTTGTCATGAAAATGGTAAAAGGTTTCTCAATTTTATACTTAAGAGATCGCGCTTTCAACCAACTTATCTTCTGTTTATTCACGTTCTGCTTTCGGTTTGTAATATTACTCTCTAATTCCGACGTAGAAACAAAATCTTCCATTTCCATTTTCAGAACATTGAATTTGTTTTTTTTTCGGCAATCTTTAATTATTTGAATCCAATGATCTGGTGTGGAGACGATCTCGTGCAATCTTTTCTCTCGCTCAATATCACCGAAACAGGCGTCACAGCGATTATACGTGTGTCCAGAAACAAAAAACTTTTGTATGATCGTTTCCACACCGCTCATTTGTTGAAATTGTTTGAGAAGGAGCGTCATTTTAATGTTCCGATTTTGCCCTCCACAAGCGTCTGAATATGCAATAATCTGTTTGATGTTGTCAATAACGTGAATCTGTAAATGTTTGCGTACGCAGGATCCGACTTCTTGCCCTCCTCTCAAAGCAACGTCCTCACTCCATACGTGCATGTACGCTGTAAACAAATGTATAATTAACTAAATGAATCCATAACAAAATCGGTTCAATAATAAATGAAATGGAATGGTTTTAATATTATATTACATTTTATTATAAATGATTTTGATTGAACAGTTCATTCTAAGCAAACAGCAAAACTTTACTTTTTATTGCAAATTCATTAGAAATATCCAAATTTTAAATAATAGAAGAAATAAAATACGAATTATCATAAAAAATCCCCTTCTTTTTTTCTTTAAAAAAGTTTTTTGTGCATTTGCAATGCCTCTCATTTAATTATCAAACGTTCTGATATTGAAACTTTCCTCTTTTGCTTAGTCATATGATGAGAAATTACTATAAAAACTGCAATTTTAAGCAAATTTTATAGAAAAAAAGACAATTAAAAAAAATTTTGAACTGAAGCAATTATGGAAACCTATTTCCAGTTATGCAGAATAACTATCAATCAATATTCTCATCAAATAATGTGAAAATCAGTAAATACGTGATTATAATCATCCATGTAACGAAGGACAAATTTTATGCTTTTTTTTAATTAAACTTTTCTTTCTATAAATATTTGAGAAAAATCAAGTATTTTTTTTGATTGTCATTTTAATTCTTTTGCAAAAAATCTGTATTAGGAAAATTTACGAAAGTTCTTTATTTCAAAGAAAAACGTGCATTGAATACATTAAGGATGTATCAGACGTACCTACGAAAATATTTACGAAAATATTCGTTCAATGCCCTGGAAACTTCTCAAGGAGGGTCGAGTGCTTCGTGCGCGAGGCAAGAGGAATGTAAGGCATGGAAGTGGGTGACGTGTGGGGCATGTTGCGTTTGGCATTTGTTTTTCCGTAGCTAGGGCTTGATTCATAACAAGAAATCGCGTTTTTCATTCACATTATTATTTATTGCTAATTAACGGTGTTGTTCAAGGTTCTGAATTTTCGCAGGAGGCATCCTAAGGATTTTTCCGACAATATACAAAAATAAGTTTGCTACGTAAACAGATCATCTGCGCTCATTGACTTTGAAATTCCGTCTAATTTCACGATCTACCATAAGAAATTGTTGTAAATGGCCCAAATTTCAACTTTTTTTTTCTTGAAAACGGTGTAGCAGAACCTACGGACACTTTGTGCTTAAACTTGTTATGGACATACCTATCTATAAAAAAAAAAATCAGTACCTCTCAACAGATATCGATGTAGCACTCGACCCTGCTTAATTGTAATATACATCGTTTTTACGCAAACATATCCAAAATTCACGATTTTTCCTTAATTTTTCAAAATTAAAAAATTTTCGAAAATCAAAATTTCAAAATGATAAGAAAATTAAAAAAAAATTCTTGTGTAGTCAGAGAAATCAACGAATTCATTTCACGTGTAAAAAAAAAACTTTCCCTAAAAATTTGTTAAACAATTTTTTGTTTAAACAATTCATTGATAACTTTTTGGCATTATTATTTTTCAAAATGAACCTTCGTATCGTCTTTATTGTGGTCGAATTTTTTTTGATTTTTATCTTATCATAAAGTATGCAATATTGTCGACGAAAGTCACTTTTGGATGGGAAGGTACGTCCAATACATCCTTAAAGCTAATTTATAATAGAAAACGAAGAATCAGTAAACATAAAAAAATATTCACTGATTAATTAAACAAAATTATTATTTTTTTAGCAACCCTCAGAATCATCAGAATTATTCGACAAAAGGAGATGAGGAAATTGTTTGAACTTTATTATGAGAGTCGGTATTAAAGCTCTTTACCTTTTTCTTGAACTTCGTCGTATACGCATAAGTTGTAAGTCCAGAGTTGCTTTTTGTAATACGCAATTGAAACTGTAAGCGATGGGGTTTCCATGGTTTTTTGTAGATCGAAAGTTATCACCAAAGTGTCTCCACTTTCTTTGGCTAGTTTGACGTCTCGGGCGAATTCTGCGCTTACGCGGTTGACGGTTTCATGGTGAGCCTCCCTCCTTGCATCTACCTCTGCACGTTGGTTTTGTTGAGCACAGTTTGTTTCAACATGCAAACTATCACAGGTCTTGCACGTGTCAGAGTGCTGACGTTTGAAGCTGAGGTTGAATTTAGTATTGAAAGTTCTCCGAAAAATGAATTCCGAGACCGGTTTTTTTTTTCTGAAAAGACGTGCTTGCTCGTATTCCTTGTACATAATTGATAAATTGAAGTTCGGGGAAAGATATTTCCTTTGGCATCTTGCTCGTCCATAGTGAGATTCATATCTTGGAAACAAATTTATGAATCGAACCACGGCTTTTTCACCTTCATTGGAAGTTTTGTTCTTGGGTGGACCTCTACCTCTTCTTTCAGCACTACTTGGATTTTTTTCAGCCGAGTTCAAAGCACAATAAACTCGGGTTTTGGGGATGCACAAACATTTCATGAAAAAGTCTAAACAAACTTCATGGTAAGTGTTGGTTTTGTCAGGAAAGGTGTACATGCACTTGTACTTCCTGTTTTTGATTGGAATAATGGGATTAAATTTACTTTTACTGTTGAGAGTTGGATTTCTTTTAACGTACGCCCTGAGAAGTAAAGCCTTTTGTGTCCAGTCCTATGACTTCCAATATGTTTCGAATATTTTTTTTTGTTGTTCAATATCAATTTTCTCAGCACATTTTTTTTTGCACTTGCGGTCACAGAAAATTTGAGGGTGGAAGTTTTTTGCTGAAATAGTTTTTTTCGTTTTCTTCGTGACACGCTCTTTTCCTTGCTCTACGGCTTGTTTGGCTAAGGTCCTTTTATGCAAAGAGGTGTTTCTGGTTCTTTTTTTCGGGCGAAAATTAACTTCAGGAGCTTCTGGTTCTCCCATTGATTCATCATCGTCGTCGGCTCTGTTGAAGACTCATGCTCGGCTTTCGAGCTAGCTATAGCATCAGAAAGATCTAAAAAAATTTTTAACAATTCTTTATTATTCATTTTTTATTATATAAAATTTTTTTTTCTTATAGAATTTTTATTTCTAGATTTTTTCTTATAGGACATTAAGGCATATTACGTTTCTAGAAAAATTATTACGAACCTGTGTCGTCAGATAAATCCATGTTATTCGCTGTTTTATTAACACAAAAAATGCACAAACGTTTTATTGGAAATGGGAATGTAATAATGTAAAATACAATTTGTGACGAACCGAGGTATCGCTACCTGCGGTCATTGCAACACAACAGAGTCATCAGATTCCAGAGAGTACGCCGACTCTTGCGACAGTCACTCTCTGGAAACTCGAGCAAACCACGTGTCAGCAGATTCCTCTTTTCGTCCCCGGACTCTTGCTACCTTACCAAATGACCTAGATTATTCGACCCCTTGCATCACTTATAACCTGGATTATTGGATCCCTTGCATCAGATTTCGTAAACCCCTTGCATCACCAGATTTCGTAAATCATCGAGATTTCCATCCATCGATGATTTCTCAACTCATGGGTTTCGAAATCATCGAGACCTACATCGATCGATGATTTCTCAATCCACCCCCACGAGACCCTTGTAGCCGGACGCCCAAAGCTAACGAGGGTTCTCTCGACATATTATCAAATCAGTCTTAATACGACGCTCTTAGCAATCGGTCAAGAGATCCCGTTCCTTAGCGGCAAGTCCGTTCGCGTACTTAGGTTCTCGCGGGCGTGATTGACGTGATCTTCTCAAACCCTTGTTGTAGACAAGTGTATAAGAACTCATTAAGTGAAGGAACACCTTAGCGGCGCTTCACTACCTCTGTGATATAATTGTTCGTGCCAATTACCTTAGCGGCATTGCGCGTCAGTGTATCGTAGAGTATAACATTTGTTACAACTTAAACTATTATTGTAAAAGTGACTGATCGATGTGTGTTCTCGAATAAATACATTCGTGTGAAACCAGCTGTACTCCTTCATTGCATCACAGCCCATCCGATCATCACGAACTACAAGCATATACAAGGTGAGGTGCTACCCAGCTTAAATAGGACAGAGAATCCATTCGCCGGGGCCTTTGACTTCAGCGAATAAAATAATAATAATAATAAGTTACCACGGGATAAATAACCCGTGTGTAACAAATTGGTGTCAGAAGTGGGATCTTCTGTCCGATAACTCACCCTTAGTTAATTCATAAAATTTTTGGGAAGAAAAAAAATAATTAAATTATTAACATCTAAAAACTGAAATGGCCGAAGATAATTCTCAAAAATTGCTTATGTCACTCTTGGAGCAAACAACTATCGCTGATAGGAGAAAAGAAACTAAAGAAGCTGCGCGAAATTTACCGTAATATGACGGTGGAAAAAAATCATTGTCAAAGTTTCTCCAGCGAATCATCGAGGAGTTTGAACAACTCGATAACGCTGATGAGACCTTATACCTGAAAGGGGTTAAAGCCAAGCTTACAGGTGCAGCACGGCACTCACTCGAAGGACGCGATATAGGTACTGTTAATGCACTCATTAAACATCTTAAAAATAAATTCTCACCTGGGAGAAGCGCAAGCTCCTACCTAGCTGAGGTCAATCGACTTGGTATTAAGAAGAATGAGTCGGTGCGGGAGTACGTCACGCGCACGACAGAACTCATGACACGAGCGAGAGCGGCTATGAAGGGCGACCGAACCAGAGAGGAAGCCAGAAGCAGTCTCAACGACCTTGAAACCCAGGCATTGAACAGCTTTTTGAGAGGCTTGCCTGAAAATTTTTACTATTGCATATGTCATCATAATCCAGCTACTCTCGATGCCGCCTATGATCTTGTAATCAACGAGGTTAGAGAAAGACGCAATCACCGCCACGCCATTGGCTCAAAAGATCACCGCTTGTCGCGCACTCGGAAACGTGATAAACGAAAATCTCGTAAAGGTAAGAAAAACCGTAAAAGGGAACGATCCTCGAGTAGTTCAGAGACAAGTTCTGATAGCAGTAGCAGCTCCGACTCAACGGAATCGTCAGAGGAAGATCGGAAAAGCAGCAAGGTATATGCTGTTGAAAGTGACCACTCAACCGATGGACGAGAAGAAAGATATCGACGATGGGAACCGCGAAACCGTAGCTACGGCTACAGAAACAGATACTACTCCCCAATGCGCCCCTGCACGCAGTGTGAGGGAAAGGGTCGCATCCCTTATGAGAAACAAGAACCTCGAGAACGCGTGAGAACACCTTCACCGTACAATTCATCTCGAGCTTCATCAGCCACATCCACGGAGTCTTTAAACTTCGAGGGCGCTCGCCCAGATCATCGTGGAGCGAGCGCAAAGAGCGAGAGAAGTCGCGAGGAACCGGAGAAAAGGGACATCAGGATCATGACAGCAAAAAGAGAGAAGAACAAGCATGTTCGCTTTCACGAAAAGGAAAGAAACAATGCTTCCTCAAAGAAATTCCATCTGTGAGGGTAAAAATTTCCTCACCTCAATTCAAGAACGGGCACGCAGAGTTCATCGTAGACGGTGGCTCATCCCTGAACTTGGTGCATGCCAGTGCCCTGAGCAGAAATGTGATCATAGATACACGCGACCGTCAGGCAGTGAGAAGCGTGCACCCTGAAAATATTTGGACGAAAGGGACAGTTCTTCTCGACGTTAGAAAATCAAAGGCAGTATTCCATGTATTCGAAGGAGAACCATTGTCACGAGCCGACGGGTTCCTCGGCGCGCCCTATTTACACCAAGAAAAAGCTGAAATATCATATAACCACGGGACACTGGTCACGGCAAGCGAACGCAAGCATCCTCAGGAACTCGTAGTGTCCTCGGGGAGTCGTTGAAGCTGTTTTAGGACTGTCTTTCGGGGCGACCTTAATTTGGTGAAAACCACTAGCAAGGTCAAATACCGAAAAATATTTCGCTCCCCCTAGTCTATCGAGAATTTCGGATATATTCGGTAGTGGATAGCTATCGCCAATGGTCTTCTCATTCAATTGTCGGTAATCTATTACCATTCGCCATCGCTTGTTACCTTGTGAATCCGCTTTCTTAGGCACAATCCATAGTGGTGAATTGTATGGCGAGTGTGAAGGTTTGATAATTTTATTGGATAGCAGTCCATTTACCTGTGTTTCAATTTCCGTTTGATGTACCATTGGATAACGATATTGTTTGGTATGTATCGGTCTGTCGTCGATGGTGGGGATCTCATGTTCGACGCGTGTTGATCCTTTTAAATGGTCTCCTTTTAAATAAAATATATCAGGAAATTTTTTAACGAGTTTGTGCACATGTTGTCGCTCGTATTCATTCAAATGATCGAGTCGCAAGGTTTGCAAAATTTCTTCCACTCTATTCTTTGTTGACTTCGTTGTAGTACATGGCTCGCTCGATGTCTCGGCGTCGGAGTCGGGCGCGTGGTGCGATCCAATTTCATATGGCTCGAGTTCTTGTGCTGGCAATTCAATGTCAACTGGCTCGTGGCTTGTGTTGGTGACTATGGCATAACAAGTGCCGTCGTGATTTCTTACCACGGCTTCTCCAATGTGTATATGTGGCCCAAGGTCGATGCGCCTTAGATAGCCGTCGTAAACATTGGTATTGCGGACCTTGATTGCTACTTGCGTTCTACTGCGCCCTTCAAGATGGATCTTTAACTTTTCGTATTCTCCTAGAACTGAGTCAATTTCTTCGCGATTGCAAAAAGGGATTGGTGTGACTGGTTCGCTTGCCGTGACCAGTGTCCCGTGGTTATATGATATTGCCGTTTGGATTGAAAAATGCACCGGCAACATTCCAACGCCTTATGGACAGCGTTCTATCGGGTCTTATCGGTACAGAATTGTTTGTGTACTTGGACGATATAGTCATCTTTTCAACATCCTTACAAGAACATCGCATAAAAGTCGAAAGACTCTTCAGACGACTCCGAGAAAATGGACTATCTCTACAAGTAGATAAATGCGAATTCTTGAGAAGGGAGGTCAATTATCTCGGACACATACTCCGAAAGGACGGAGTGAAGCCCGATCCGAAGAAGTTACGGGCAGTAGAACAATTTCCGGTACCTAAAACACCGAGAAATGTAAGAGAATTTCTTGGACTCGCCGAATATTACCGGAAGTTTCTTCCGAACTTCTCTGGAAGAGCCAAACCGCTTTCCGACCTCACAAAGAAAACAGTGAAGTTTCAATGGACCGACCAACATCAAAGAAGCTTCGAAGATCTCCGCGATGCGTTATGTAAGAAACCCATATTGCAATATCCCGATTTTAGCAAGCCGTTTATACTTACGACTGACGCGTCCGACATTGCAATCGGAGCGGTGCTGAGTCAGGGAGATACAGTGGGTCAAGACCTACCAGTTCAGTATGCCAGTCGAGTATTGAACTCTGCAGAAAGGAATTATTCAACAACAGAAAAAGAGTGCCTCGCAATGGTATACGCTGTGAAATACTTCCGACCGTATCTGTATGGAAGAAAGTTCACTCTTGTAACGGACCATCAACCACTAGTTTGGCTACACTCTGTGAAAGATCCTTCCTCGAGATTAATGAGATGGAGACTGCAACTGGAAGAATATGAATATCAAGTTGTCTATAAAAAAGGAAAAACGAATCTCAACGCAGATGCTTTGTCGAGAAACCCTCCTGCAGAAAGTTTTCCGTTAACACCCAAGGACGAGACGGAACTCCAGGTTGAGGAAACAACCGAAAAAGAAGAGTCGAATCAAAGTACGATTGCCAGTAGAATACGCAATAGAGGTCGAGCGGTGACTAAAACTGCCTACCATGATCCAAGTTCCTGGTAATTATCAGAAGAAGACGAGGCAGTTACTGACGACGCGCAACCTCCATTCACCGCTTCTCCAGGCGTTACTACCACCGAGAACGAGGAGGAAGAAGAAATGAATACGTCCACACAATCGGATCCACGAGGTTACCGCTTTGATACATCGATTGCCATTCAACGCGGTGCGCATGGCCTTACAATAGACGAAGCAAAAGGAAAATTACGGAGGCTTTCGCATGGACTTCCTCAAATGATCGCTCTTCCTGAACAACTGAATCAAGATCTTGACGAAGACTCGGAACCTAGCGGAAGGGAACTTACGTCTGAACAAATCGAGTTCCTGCAAGAAACTCTCAATGACAACCCAGAACCCGCAAAGGAAACCGAAGAGACACATGATCAAACTGAGAGAAATGCAGAAGTAGCTCAAATTAATAGAAAATCAATTATCAGCGGAAATCTCTTGAAGAATCAGACAAACAAAATCAGTAGAAGAATCTCGACAATGCCAACGCCAACGAGAGGCGAACGACCTGAATGCGGATCTACTCCTCGTAACGTCCGTTTCTCAGTAGAAACTGATCGAACTACAGGAAACACGCACAGCTCTCTCGTTGAAACTGAACCCATTTTATCATCAGACTCATCAGATTCATCAGACTCATCATATTCATATTCGTCAGAAAGCGAATATACAGATAGCAGCCAAAGCAGCGAATCTGAAACTGAAGAAAATTCTTCCGAGGAGTCGACAATCATCAAAACTCAAATTATCCTTACGCCAGAGCAACTCACATCTCAGAAAGGAATTCTCGTGCATTTTGTGTCAGCTGACAGAGTGATCTGCCACCCTATCGGTCGGCAATTATGCGATCTTGGCTATATCGACACTGAAATGCTTTCACGAGAGCTAAAGAGGGAAATTATCATACTCAGCGATACAGGAAAAACCAAGGTCATTAGCATCGCTGCTACGAGGGAATACTACCAAAAGCTTACAGTCGAAAATATGAAAAATGCACTCGAGAGCCTAAGAAAATTCTTAAGGGCTGAAAATATAAAGGAAATCCGAATAGCCGTTTTCGGTGATGGCCACGATGAAATACCGCCCTATGCATTCAAAATCCTGTTGGAAGAGACATTCTTTAAGAGTGCCTGCAAATTGACGCTGTGCACAGGCAAAATAGAGACGCCACCCACCGTAGAGCGCCAAGAAATTATCCGGAAATGGCACAGCGAACACATTGGAGGGCATAAGGGTGTGAAAAAGACTTATGAACGTCTGAGACAACGATACCAATGGAAAGGCATGAAGAACGATGTTCAAAACGCCGTACGATGCTGCCATAGTTGTCAACAACAAACATTGGTTCGAATAAAAACAAGAGAACCAATGGTAATAACGGATGCATGGGAAAAAATTGCCGTGGATATACTCGGACCATTACCCCTCACAAAACGAGGTAATCGTTTCGTCTTAACCACCATCGACTTGCTTACAAAATTTGCACGAGCTTTCGAATTACCGGACATGAAATCAAAAACAGTAATTCGAACCCTCGACCGCGAATATTTCGCAATACACGGCACTCCACTAGTTCTGCTCAGCGATAACGGAAAATGCTTCGTTAGCCAACGAATGGAAGATTTTCTCAAGGAGAGAAAAATCCACCACGTCAAGGCCACAACCTACCACCCACAAAGCAACGGAGCATTAGAAAGAAGCCACCAGGAAATAGCCGACTACCTGAAACATTATATTGAAAAGGAAAATGAATGGGACGAAATTTTGCCTTACGCTATCCAGTCACACAACGCCACAGTACACGAGTCAACAAAATTTACACCATACGAGATGGCTTACGGGAAATTAATGAAAACGCCAGACACGCTCCCGTTAAAAGAACACCTGCCAACGACGACTCGGTACATGAGCGATATAGTGCACAGACTTGATGAGCTGGCAGAAATTGGAGGCAATAACCTAAACGACAGCAAGCACCGAGCAAAACACCGACATGACAAGAAAATCAACGCCGTGCAATATGAACCAAACCAACTGGTCTATGTCCTAAGAGAACCGAAATTGCACAAATTCGATCCTTATTATAGAGGGCCCTACAGAATTGCCAAGATACTTGACCAAAACACCGTCTTGGTTGATAAAAAGGATGGCCAACTAAGCCTTACACACATGGATAAACTTAAACATGCCCATGTAACCGGTGACACTCCACGCGAACCGGAACCTAAGAAGAAAAGAGGCAGGCCCCCAAAAATCCACACTTAATATAATAGAACAAAGGCTCCGGGGACGCACTAAGAAATAATCAATACACCATTGACGGTCGAATTCGATGACACCTGGAAGTAACATCATCAGCACATAAGGCAGCTACGTTTGGATGAAGCATGGACCACCGGACCATGTTCAATCTGAGAAGGGAGGGCTGTGACGAACCGAGGTATCGCTACCTGCGGTCATTGCAACACAACAGAGTCATCAGATTCCAGAGAGTACGCCGACTCTTGCGACAGTCACTCTCTGGAAACTCGAGCAAACCGCGTGTCAGCAGATTCCTCTTTTCGTCCCCGGACTCTTGCTACCTTACCAAATGACCTAGATTATTCGACCCCTTGCATCACTTATAACCTGGATTATTGGATCCCTTGCATCAGATTTCGTAAACCCCTTGCATCACCAGATTTCGTAAATCATCGAGATTTCCATCCATCGATGATTTCTCAACTCATGGGTTTCGAAATCATCGAGACCTACATCGATCGATGATTTCTCAATCCACCCCCACGAGACCCTTGTAGCCGGACGCCCAAAGCTAACGAGGGTTCTCTCGACATATTATCAAATCAGTCTTAATACGACGCTCTTAGCAATCGGTCAATAGATCCCGTTCCTTAGCGGTAAGTCCGTTCGCGTACTTAGGTTCTCGCGGGCGTGATTGACGTGATCTTCTCAAACCCTTGTTGTAGACAAGTGTATAAGAACTCATTAAGTGAAGGAACACCTTAGCGGCACTTCACTACCTCTGTGATATAATTGTTCGTGCCAATTACCTTAGCGGCATTGCGCGTCAGTGTATCATAGAGTATAACATTTGTTACAACTTAAACTATTATTGTAAAAGTGACTGATCGATGTGTGTTCTCGAATAAATACATTCGTGTGAAACCAGCTGTACTCCTTCATTGCATCACAGCCCATCCGATCATCACGAACTACAAGCATATACAAGGTGAGGTGCTACCCAGCTTAAATAGGACAGAGAATCCATTCGCCGGGGCCTTTGACTTCAGCGAATAAAATAATAATAATAATAATAAGTTACCACGGGATAAATAACCCGTGTGTAACAAATTATAATTTGATTATTGGAATCGTTATTTTCACATAAGGAAGGACCGTCTGTTCTGTTCAAATATTTCTACGAGACTAAAGACTTGTGACTCTAAAGAATATTGTCACCAAAGAAGAAAGAACTCTTGGCTCGTTCTTTGCCTATGCCAGGTACCGAGTCGGCTATTTATGTTTATTACTATGGGTTTCCCCGCGTCGATTCGTTTTTGAACCCTTCGTCTTCTATGAACATAATAAATATGTAAGTGTACTCTTCTTCGGGCTAGCGACTATACTATCCAATACGTTTTTGCCGAAAACTTTAATGTGATATTAAGGATTAACAACCCACGTGCGAAGAAGCGTTTACTCGATGCGGTCGGTGGCGGGGAATAAGCGATAACGTAGGCACGGCGAAGCGCAGTAAGCGGGCACGCATAAAACAAAAAAGGACGTGGGTGACGTGTGGGGCTTGTTGCGTTTCGCATTTTTTTTCCGTAGCTATGACTGGATTCATAACAAGAAATCGCGTTTTTCATCCGCGTTATTACTTATTGCTAATTAATGGTGCGGTTCATGGTTCTGAATTTTTGCAGGAGGAATCCTGAGGATATTTCGACAATATGCAAAAATTAGTTAGCTATGTAAACAGGTCATCTGCGCTCATTGACTTTGAAGTTCTGTCTAATTTCACGATCTGCCATAAGAATCTGTGCTAAATGGCCCAAATTTCAACTTTTTTTTTTCTCGAAAACGGTGTAGCAGAACGTATAGATTTGGGGTTAAACTTTTTGTGGACATATCTATCTATAAAAAAAATTGAGTACTTCTCAACAGATATCGATGTCGCACTCGACCCTCCTTCAGTTCTATTTTGGCATAACGCATGTTAGCCAATTTTTGTATAGGTAGATTAGACCCCCACAAACATGTTCAGGATTACCTGGTGCACGAAAAATCACCTTGCGCCATCGAATCGTAGTCCGATAACGCACTCTAGATAACTGATGCACGAACAACCACGTAGCGCCGACGAGTTGCAAATTTCAAAAAACCGGTACACTCAGAGTTGGTAACTAACAACGCACTAAATGTACCCGGTGTTCGAAAAACTGCACGTAGTTACGGATTATCAATAATTATTCATATTTAGAATATTGTAATTGATTCCACTAAAATAATTATTATTGAGCGAAAAAAATCAACTGCAAAAACCACAACGAAAAAAAAAAAACAAAATGAACTTGAGAGAATAAATGCGACCCCAGATATTTGAGAGTAAAAAAGAAACAAAAATTTGTCTCCCTATTGCTCAAAAATTATCAATTTCATTTTTCCTCTCGCAAATATTTGTCGCGCTTTTGCTCTAAAAGAATTTTAGCCTTTTTTTTCCTCACGACTCATGGGAGTGTCTCTTTTGCTCTGACGTGCTCAATTTTACGTATAATTTCAATAGACGATCCAAGACGGATTTTATTCTGTGGTTTCGTTACGTCACGCTTGACAAAAATATAGACTGACCACCCGAGGTCCTGCGTTAGACAATGCAACGAACCTTGGGGTACGATAGTATAGAAAATTATTTGACTACTCTCTACAGACGGAGAGAGTTCTTAAAACGGTCTACAAAGTATATAATACTCGTGACTGCTCTTCTCACACAGACGGAGCGGGAGAGAGAGCCTACGAGGCTCTATGACTCAAATTATTCGACCAGCGCAACACGGGAGAGACAAGTCTAACACTCTCTCATGCGAGGCTATCCCTTTTATATGTTCGCCACGCAGTGTTGTGAAATTAATCTTACAGTACACCGTTGTCAACTATTCATACCAGCGCTTGCCCGGATCTTACGTGTATTTTAGCGATATGGATCGATGACGTCGAGGAAATTATTATCGACAGGGTTTTCCTGTCACAATGTATATGAATTAGGCTAAATTTTTTTTTCGGAAAGTTGAGTTTTTTTAACAAAAAAAATATGGAATTGGTTTTTTTTCTTTTTTTTTTCAAATGCAAGCTGCCAAAATTGAATGAAAAAAACCGAAAACTTTCAAATTAAAGAATGCGATACTCAATAGTAGCAAAAAAAAGGAGAAAAAGATCTGAAAAAATTATGGCACGTGTTTTTCCAACACAGACCCCAAGCTGTGTAACTCACAAAAAGATCCTCGATAGTGAAGACCAAACTTGGCCGATAATTGATGTTTTCACTCATATATGTATATTTGCTGTCTTATGATATAAAGCGTGCAAGTTAGAAATTTGCACATTGCTTCTTCATAATTATATCTCGCCGACAAATGTCGCTGTAATAAAGTGGACTTTCCGAATTTGGCTTTTTCATAAGATAAAATAATAATAAAACAATGTGAAAATTTCGAATTCACACCCTTATTTTCTGAATTTAGTTTCAATAATAGAACAGTAACGAACACAAATTTTTAAGTGGTATTCAAAACAATACGGTAATTTATTTAAAATCTTAAAATTTTTCACCAGCTGAATCCCTCAATCGATTCTTTGAAAATTCACTACACATCATGATTGTGACTGAAAGTCTATTCGTGTAAAACAAAACACTTGCCTCATTAGCCAAATATTTGCCGAAATTGAAACAATCAGAATTTTTTTTTTTTTAATTTAAATAATTTGAACCCCTCAAGTAATTTTTATCTATCTCAGTGTTACACATCCCTGTCCCATGATATATCCATGTGCAAACTGCTGCCTCGATAGCCAAAAATTTGCGAAATTTAGAGCTATTAGAGACTTTTTTTAAATGCAATATTTTTTAAAATCCAAACCCCATAAACGATTCTAACCAAATTCAATACCAAATATGCTTTGTGACTAAATTTATTTGTGTAAAAAAAAAGTTCGATAGTTACAAAATTATGAATGCTACAGCGCCCGCAGACACTTTTCGAAAAATTCATAATCCCATAAAATCCGAAATTCAGAAGTTATTTAAAGGGGAGCCCCCCCAAGATGGCGAAAGGGATAGGTGTGACGCGGGGCGTGGTGAAAAGAGTGAGTGAAAAAACTGGTTAAAAGTGAGAGAGAAAAGTGAAGAAAACGCAGTGTGAAGCGAAGTAAGTGTAGAGACATGGAAAGGAGAATGAAAAATGGGTGGAAAGGCGTGGGTGAGAGTAGTAAAGAAAAATGACAAGGCTGAAGAGGCTAGAAAGAAGGAGCTGTGCGAGGGGCAAAAAAAGTAGGGCGGTGCGGTGTGAAGCGGCAGTGAGATTAAAGGGATGGAGAAGGCAGTGAAAGAGGCGGCAAAAGAAGAAAAGAGGGCAGCACGATTTGGACATCGGCCAAAGGCGTACAGGTCAGTGGGCCCGGAGAATATGGTGAAGTGAAGCGCGCGGAGAGGGGGAGAGGATCTTGCGGGAGAGTGCGTGGCACGGAACACAAGGCGTAGCATGGCATGGGAGACGGCGTATCAGTGCCAGCAAAAAGAGAACGGTAAGAGGTGTGTAAGGGACGCGACGTGAGGAGGCTCGGAGCATTGGTAAAAGATGAAGCGTGAAGGGAAGCGAGAAAATACAGGAATAAGCGGCGTATCAGTGCCCTGGAGGCATGAAGTAGAGGCGGGAGTGCATGGAAGTGAAGTTGGAGACAGTGGTGAGAAAAGAAGGGAAAATCGAAAGATCGCAGGTTTGGTGCGGAAGACGGCGTATCAGAGCCGGTCGAAAGCGAACAGTGAGTCGAGTGCGAGGGACGCGAGGTGAGAAGGTGCAGTGAAGTGGTGAGAAGTCATAAGGAAGAGAAAAGAGACATCACGGACTTGAAAGGTGACGTATCAATGCCGGTGGAAAGCGAGTAGTGAGACTGAGTAAGACTGGTGAATGGGGCACGAGAGGCGAAGGAGAAGATCGGTGGAGAAAGTGGACAGTGATGAGAATGGAAGAGGAAAGGGAGAGATCTTCCTTTCCTCTTCCAAAGGGACGGGAGACGGCGTATCAGGGCTGGCAGAAAGTGAGCGGTGAGAGTGGTGCAAGGGACACGAGGTGAGAAAGGCAACATCAGCGGTGAAAATGAAATGGGCAGGAGAAGAGAAGATGGCGAGAAGAAAAACTGGATAAAGTAAAGGACCATGAGACAATGGAGAGGGGGGACGAGGGTAGAGGCTGGATGGGCTGACTAGTTGCGGTGGTGGAGGGGGTGGTAAAGGAATTGAAGAACATCGAGAGAGAAATGGCAGAGAAAAGTGGAAGGAGAGAGAGGGGAAAGGGAGTGTGTGAGAAATGTGAAGGATAGACAAGGGGGGAAGATGGTAAAGAGAAGGAGGATGGGAAAAAAGCGCAAGGAGGGATAAAGGGGGGAGGAATGGCGGCAGAGAAGACAGAGAAGAAGGAGGAAGAAGGGAAGGACGGGCAAGTGGAATAGGACAGGAAGGAGAGAGAAGACGGGAGGAAGGAAGAGGTCGAGGAAGAAGCGGTGGAGGTGGAAGAGACTGAGGGGGAGACGGGGAAGAAGAAATGTGATGGAGGAAGGGCAACTGGAAGATGGAGCTGGGCGGAAGAGGACAGTGAAGAAGAGGAAGGGAAGGAGGAGTGGGAAGAAGGAAGAAGAAAAAGGAAAGGTGTGGGTGGAAGGGGTGATGTGGAAATGGGATGAAAGGAGAAGCGTGGGAGGAGGAAGAGGAAGGAATGAAAATGTAAAAAGTGGAGAGAGACGGGAGGTGCAAGAGAAAAGAAGAGTTGGATTATATAGAAAAGAGATAATTAAAAAAGTCATGAAAGAAGGAGGAAACCTTGGTGAAAAACCTCGTAACCCGGAAGGGAACCAATAAATACTTACATGCAGAAGTTATTTAAACGAAAATTGCAGTAATAAATATGGATACATGGTTTACCTGTGTACTAAGTTTCAGCTTGATTTATCAAGTTCTTCAGATATTGATATTCATTTATCTAGTTCTCCAGATACACGGAATGGAATTTTTTTAATGCCAGGAAAAACATACGCATATACAAGCGCGCGCGTGCGCGCCTGGAAATATTTTTATAAGCACGATTTCAGGAAGTTTTAGAAGATTTTTAACATGTCAGCATGAAAATCTTGAAATTTTATTTTTTCATGAAAACTGAGCTTTTTCACGGGAAAAGAAAGCAAACAAAATGTGGGAACTTAACCGCTTTAGTCGAGTAAGAAATTATATACTCCACTGGATGATTACATACATTTTAACTCTTTTAGCCACATTAAGGTTACACCACATTTTTATTGAGTTTGCTTGCAGCATTTTTCTACAAAATTGTTTCTAACCTTGGTCCAAAGTATGCACTATGCTAATGCATTGCTGAGTTCGAAATGAAACTATAAATCACTTGGAATGAACTAGCTCCAACTAGAAATAATGCTCGTTGAATAGCGCAGTAGATTCAACTTCCAGCGGTCGCGCTCACTGACAAAACGCACTAATAGTTTCTTAACGTTTTTCATCATTGAACTTCCACAATGGAAGCTGTACGAGTCGGAAACGTAAAGCAAATAATATTTTGGCATCGATTGGGCTTTCAGGCTTGCGCACAATTAGAAGTATCACGCATTTTTGAATATTGAATTTTGCACAATACTACCTCATCTGTCCTGCACGTTCCCAAAGCTTCCTTCATGAGCAAGCCAAAATTCAGCACTTTTGACATTAAAGGAAACTGTTGTTTCTTTGACAAACATAAGGAAGTCATGTACCAGTTACAGAATGCATATTTGATTTTAATGATTATTTACAATGATTTTATTTAGACGTTGTCATCGATACTTCTCCGTTCGAATGGTGCTTATCTTTGCAATAAATATGATCGATAACTACCTCTTATTCCCTTCGAAGTCCTCAAGTTCTACTCGTAATGAGTAATCCTCGTTGTTAGTCAGCATATAGATATTTTCATTGCCCAGCCAGAATTCTTTCGCTGGATCGCCAAAACCGTTTTTGTAATCTGCCCAATCTCTGTTGAAATTTTGACGTGGTTCACCGAAGTCATCTCTCCTTTGAATCACCTAAAACACGGAAGGCGGGGGAAAAATGTAAACTAGTGTCTTGGAGAACGCTTCCGAGTAAATTTATTGCATACAAGTATTACATATATGTACAACCGTTCCGGTATTATCAAATTCAATATCATTTGAGCGTCAACGTCAGCGTCATATGTTTCTGTAGAAACATAAGCTTGATATACATATTCCAACCACATTGGCAATAGTATTTGATAAATTTCTCAGTTCGATAGAGTCTGCTTTACTGCCATAAGGGTGTTAGCAAAAAATTTTCTGGGAGAAGATACCCTTTTTGGCAGTAAGATTCAATAGATTGCTGATATTGATCGAATTGTTACTGCCATAATTTTAAGCACCACTGCCGTTCCGCTCTTTCAGCAGTACGCATCTACTTCCTGAGCAGCAGCCGATTTTTTAACGCTTATAGTCCTTATAGCAGTAGCCGACTTTTTTATGCTTACGGCCCTTTGGCATTGGCCTAACGATTTTAACGCCAAACTGGTCAGCCAGCTCAATAGCATGACTTATATCCATAACGCTCATCGTCGATATTTTTAATGAAGAAAAGTTCGTAAGTACCCAAAATAAAAGCTGAGTTATTTATCAGAAGAAAAATGATGGTCGCTCTTTCCTTACTCGAAAAATCATATAGATACTGACTGGAACCAATAGAAACCCATTGAATTTGAATCGGAATGAACAGACGTAACAGGAAAGCATTTTCTCTTTCGATTAAAAGTTGATAAAAAGCAATGTGTCTCAATCTGCATGGAGAATTAATCGGAATGTATGGAGAATATCAGCTATAATAGCCTTCTTATTAGGAAATATTCATATTCACAACACTTGTTTCGTGATTACTAACTTATTCCATGACCACTTACTAATTACTGAGTCACTACCTGAGTTTGTGACTTACTAGCTAACTAGTAATTCTAAGTGTGCAATTTTTTACATTGAATTCCCATTTATCTCGATTACCATGTATGGAAAACAAATCCCGATAAAATTCCGTTGACGTGCAGCAGATATTATTTCTTTTCAGTATGACACAATTCACCAGTATATTGGGGTGGCCCTGAAAGTTTTTTTTTTTATGACACGCGTGGATCGATCAAGTTGATTTGTTTTAGCACAAAGTTCAACTTTTTTGATTCACGCGAGTCCAAATTTTTTTTTTTTTTGGCCACCCTAATATATATTGTGACGCGCATTTTGCCTCGCCACCCGCACGGCGTGGTGTTGACCAGTAGGTTGGGTTAACGACCCTACGACGGGGCTCCTCGAGTGAATACGGCCCCAGAAAGATGCGACCCATTTTACGGTAAGTTTTAAATATTAATTTTGCTACCTCAAATTGGACATCCTAGAATTACTTTCATGGGCAAATTCCGTGTGAAATAATATCAATTATTTAAATTATGTCATTTAGCGTTGAACCAGCCATTTTATCAGCGGAATGAGTGGAAATTGCGTGCCCTGGGCTCAAGCTCGCTCGCTGGTGGTAAAGAACAAGAGTCTCGCAAGGAACGTGGGCGTTGTCACGGGGTACATCTCGCCCGTATCCGACCCATGCTTGGTTGACCCAGGAGAGTTCGAGTAAGAATTTTCTCATCGTATAGGTAAATATTGCCAGCAGTATTCGTGGGAAATGGGGATGCCAAAGGAGACATTGGATATTAGACTAATATACAGCATCATATTTACCACCATAAATATATATATACATTTATACCACGCAGACGCACATATACCATATCACTCTATTGCTTAGATACGCACTCTCACACTCATTCACATATATCACGCTTGCATCACACATACTCCATACAAGCGCTATACTATATATGTCACGCACACGTATACTGCGCGAACGAACACTCACTGCTCAGCTGACTGTTAATTGTATGTGCCTATATAGCTACGTATCACGGGGCACGGCTCCCGTGTATGTGTGTACCATATACCTGACGGGTCGGGACTCTGTGCTTTAGGGCCATGCTAACAGTGTGCCTCGTGTCTATTGCGGGTCATCTGCGAACTCTCACCACTGCAACTATTATCGGGAAGGATGTCCAAAACTGGAGCTAAATCCTGCTTATTGTGTCGTACTGTTGGTACCTTCCCCCCTGATGTATCTTGCCCTGGAGCCTGTAATCGAAGATTTCACGCTAGATGTATCCATAAGAGCACTGGTGTACCGCTCGATGAGGTCATTGCAGATGTCCTATCTCTGCACTATCTGCGCCGATTTCTTTTGCGCTGACCTCAGTGCCTCAGAGGATGAGTCAGGTGACGATGGAGTAAATACGGGCTCGGAGATTACAAACGATAATATGGTTGATCGAACCACTGACTCAATTGCCCAGACTAATCCGGTGAAAAATGAGGACATTCTAGCGGAGTTACGTGGGATGCGTGCTGAACTGCGCGCTCTTAAGAGTGACCTTGAAAAAAGGGTTCACAACGTGGCGCTTCGAGTTGAAGATATCAAGAAGGCTGTACACACTACTAACTCACGTGTTGACAGGGTAGAGACTCAGTGTTCTGAGCTTATTACGAGAGTTGAAGGTGTTGAAATTGCCTGTAGAGATCGTGGCGACAGCCCCGGCCTGCGTGGCCCTTGTCTCGTTAACTCCATCTCGCATGAGATTAAAGAGCGGGAAAAGCGGGTGACTAACATCGTCGTCTCTGGACTCCATGAAACCGAGGACAGATTGGACGGGGACTCCGAGGCGATCCGTGAACTCTTCCCTTACGATCTTACCCGAGCTTGATGCTGAGCATTTCAGAGTCACACGAATTGGCAAACCCGGCGGAGTAAATGAATGCCCTCGCTTGGTCAAGATGACCTGCCCCACTCGCGAAGTTGCTCTCAAAATAAGAACCTCAGCCAACCACCTCAAGGGTAACACTACCTACAGGAATGTCTCCTTAAATCCTGACAGAACGCCTGCGCAGGCTGCTGATTTTGCCCGAGCTCCTACCGAGGTGGCTCAACGCGCAGCGCAAGGGGAGCTGGGACTTAAAATCATCTTCGACGGAAATGGGCATCGTATAGTTCACCGTGAACCCACAACTTTCAGCGAAAAGAACCGACCGGGACCAGTGACATCTCGCCATGCTCAGTCTGAGGAAAGCATTATGCCTCAGCAGGCCACAAACTGGAGCAAGGTTGAAAAATCACCTGCTGCTCAGGCTATGCCTTCCACCGCTATAACTGTGGCCTCTGCTTCCACCTCTACAACTGTGGCCTCTGCTTCCACCTCTACAACTCGGCCTTCTGCTCAGGGCAAACGTACTCTAGTGCGGTCTTTCTCGACTACTGCGATACCTTCAACGGTCAAACCTGCCAGTAACTACCAACGAACTGGATCTGGCAGTAAGGCGCCTATCTCCACAGCACGTGGCAGAGGTGCTCGAAAAGACTGACTCGATCGAGGGAAAGGTGAAGGGTTGCTGCGTGCTTGCCACATCAACGCGCAGTCTCTGATTTGTCACTCCAGCCAGTTCAGTGACTATTTCTCAACCGATCTCTTTCACCTAATTGGGGTGTCTGAGACGTGGCTTAAACCATCTATACCAGATGTCATGATAGCACTTGATACGCACAGCGTCTTTCGGCATGACCGAGTGGCTCATCGCGGTGGTGGAGTGGCTCTCTTTGTGCATCGTGCTTACTGTGCTCAGCTCGTGAACGTATCTACGGAATCCGATCAATTACCCTCCTGCAAGTCTCACCCCGAGTTCATCCTCGTTGAGGTTTGGAAAGCAGGATTGGATAAAATGCTCGTTGCCGTTGGGTATCGTTCACCCTACATAGGCCCCTGCACTGATCTTGATGAGTTTGAGGAGTCCCTCCTCTTTCGAATGCTTCATTACGATCATGTTATTGTAATGGGTGACCTGAATGCGGACATAATTGCACTGGGGCCCAGGGCTATGCAGGTCAGGGATATACTCCACGGCGCCGGACTAACGATCATCAGACATGGAGGAACCCATCAAATACCGGACGGACCTGACACTTGG
Organism: Rhorus exstirpatorius; assembly: GCA_963564615.1. NCBI lineage: Eukaryota > Metazoa > Arthropoda > Insecta > Hymenoptera > Ichneumonidae > Rhorus > Rhorus exstirpatorius. Next base: position 3,375,902 of record OY751321.1, on the reverse strand, counting down.
TTAGACATCATGGCCACGCTCAATATAGAGAACGTAATCGCCTTAGGTAAGCACCCGGGCCCCCATCTCTCAGCTCACCTACTCATCTACCTTGAGTATAGGTACCATGCCTCCGGTTTTGAGCCTAGAGTCGTTTTGTCTCGAAATCTCGACCAGGTGAGTGGCAACCAGGTGCTAAACGAACTGGCAAGGTTCGACTGGGCAAACTACAACGAAATGCTAGACATTAACGCTCGACTCAAATTCCTCAATAACGCCATACTCAGTACTATTGACAGACTAGCTCCTGTAAGAAGAAAGGTCTTAAGCTCACCACCTGCCCCCTGGATCACTCAAGATATCCGCACTCAAATGCGTGAACGGAACCATGTGCACCGTAGATTCGTTCGCTCTCGTGATCCAGTTGACCGGGAGATATACAGGTTGCTCCGTAACCGCGTCCAGCGGAACATCATCCTTGCACGCGCATACTACTATGAGGCTAGACTACTCCCTGTGCGTGGGCAGATTGCCTGGGGGGAACTAAGACGATTGGGACTGCTCAAATCTCGTCGTAATACTGGTCTTATGTGTACCGTTGAAGAACTAAGCGCTCACTTCAACTCAGTGCTTCAGGATCCTGCGAGCCTTACTGTTACCCTCCCCACTGACTTTGGTGAGGTCCTGCCTGATTTTGACGATGGTGAGTTTTACTTTGCACATGTTCTGCCTGAGCAACTTCACAGGTGCATCGTTGGACTTACTTCTAACGCTACTGGGCCAGATTCGATCTCTCCGAAGTTCCTTAGGCTTGTACTGCCTGCTTTACTACCGGCCATACTGGATCTCGTCAACCACTCTCTTGGCCATGCGATCTTCCCGGACGCATGAAAAGACTCTCACATACGTCCGATCAAGAAGACACGCTGTCGTACTGGAGCTGGGGACTATCGGCTTATCTCCCTACTCTGTTGTCTCTCGAAGGTAATCGAAAGGCTCGTCCATCAGCAACTATTGGGTTATCTCATGGATAAAAATCTTCTTGATCCTATGCAAACCGGATTTCGAAAGGGTCATAGTACCCAAACTGCATTGGTCAAGCTCACGGATGACTGTAGGCAAGCTATTGATAAACGTCACCTAACGGCCGTGATCTTCTTCGACTTCTCAAAAGCGTTTGACACTGTGCACCACAAATTGCTTCTAGCTAAAATGCGCAACTTTGGCTTGTCACGTCATTCCCTTGAATGGTTTAGCTTCTACCTTTCTAACCGGAAGTAGGCTGTCTTAGGTGAGGCGCGGACGTCATCTGCCTGGCGCAGTGTACTTTCGGGTGTTCCGCAGGGGAGCGTACTTGGTCCACTGTTATTTTCGCTCTTTGTAAATGACCTTCCATCTGTGCTGAGATTCAGTCACCACATCTTCTACGCTGATGATCTTGTACTCTACTTACATTGCTCCCCTGCTGCTTTGGATCATGCTCTCTCTTGCCTCCAGGTAGATGTAGACCGTGTAAGTGAGTGGACACGGGTCAACCACCTCGGACTGAATGCTGGCAAGAGCAAGGTAATGATTATTGGGAGCCCCCATTTTACTAAGAGACTAAACCTTGATGAGGTGCACGGCATCTGGGTCAACAACCAGCGGATCAACTTCGTGAGGTCGGTGAGGCACCTCGGCGTAACGCTTACTGATATGCTTAAATGGGACGAAAATGTGACCAGTGTAGTTAGATCTGTGAACACGAACTTGCACCTACTTAAGCTCATTAGATAGTCATTAGATCTCTATTGAGAGATCTAATGACTACACAACTCAGGCAATGGTTGGTCCAGACTTTGGTCCAGCCACATATTGACTATTGTTGTGCCGTATACCCTGATCTGCCTGCCTCTCTTGATCGTTGTCTTCTCATTGCCCTCAACAACTGTGTTCGATTCGTACTCAATCTCCCAAGGACTGAGCGCATCACAAGGCATCGCCAAGGTCAGGGTTGGCTGGCCCCTAGTAACCGGCGTATTTACTTCATCGGGTATTTACTCTATGTCCTTGTCAATGAAGGCGTACCAGAATACCTCGCCAAAGAGCTACGTCCAGCACTAAGGATAAACCCGCGATTCGCTATGGTGGCGACAAATTCACTTGCTCCGATCGTATGCATGACCGAGACTCGGAGAAGGTCTTTCATTGCCCCAGGCATTAGACTTTGGAATATGCTTCCGCCGGAGACCACGGGTGCCACGTCAATCGCAGTCTTTAAGCGTAGGCTCACTCTACGGCTGCTGCACAGAGACACTAGTGGATTGCCTGCATTATAACGTGACATGGTCTGCTTGAAACCCTACATGTCTAACCTTAACTTTTCATGGCTATAATATGTATATGGTTGGTGTGTACAGGGGACTTGTCCCAAGATCACAATAAATAACTTTATCTATCTATCTATCTATCTATCTATCTATCACCCGCTCCTTATAACTACGCAACCTTAGAGCCGCCCCCCCCCCACACCCCATTGATGTCTCCTCAATCGTCGTGGACCGTGAGAATCGGTGCCGGAATTTAAGGGGATCACGGAGACGGAGCGATCAACGTGGTGCTGTTTTACCTGGTGGCGTTTATCGTGGGCCCACTGCGCCTTATCATAGGGCGCTTCGATTTCGTGAGGGAGGCCTCCCCCGTTGCTCGTAATTGTCCATCGGATCCCAGTAGGCGGACGATTGATTAGCAGCATATAATAGCTGCGAGGAGAGGCTCGCATACGTTTTTGGTCGTGGGAGGGATTGGCTTTTCGACCTGGTCATACGCCACTCATCATAGAAAGCGAGAGAAATAAGGGAAGTCGGGAGATAATCAGGGGCGCATTCAATAATCCTGCCGCCCTAGGCTTGAGGAAGATTTCCGCCCCTTTCATGTACGGTGTTCCTATTTTTTTTTTTTCTCATTTTTTTGTTGATCCCATTCATGTCTAGGCATATACAAATCACTTTATTCTGAAATTGCACGCCGTGTGCGTGTTCATGTGCTTGGAAAATCCGGGATTACACAGTAGATGTAGATACTAGACAAAACAAAAAGAAACAGATCATCCATGCCGTGACCCGACTCGATTGAGATATACTTACTAATTCACGGAGAATTTTGTTTGCTTTGAAAATTTATATATACTTGCTATCGTTAAAAATACTAAAGTGCTCTGTCACTTCGTGTTTTTAAACCGTAAGTTGTCAAGCGTGATATGCTAGAATGCCGTGTTCCCTAGCTGGAACCTGGAGAACAGGCATGATCACGCTGACAGTGACTGGCGCGTAAACAGGTATGAGCACGTTAAGGTGGTTCCTTAGCTAAGCGATCGACTTACGGGATCACTGATTTTTTGCTAATTTACTTAAAAAGTATCGTAGTTTATTTATACGAGTTTCAGAGTCCTTTATCGAGCAAATGAGTGAAATAAACGGTCCAGAAAATCCTTTTTTTATCATTATGGTTATGGTGGACTAGTGACTGTCGAAATTATAATTAAGTAATTCTGACAATAAACGACTTACGACTAGCACCAAAAACGGATCTCAAATGGTTTGAAAGATCAGGATTCTATAGGTTTCGAAAAAAACGCTACCGAAGCAACTACGACAGCGCCGCTCGTTGTCACTTTGTGAAACGTTGAGGTTACGGAAAGTATCAAAATGTATAGTGAACAAGCCCTTCTAGCGTTTCTGCCAAACTATCAACTAGAAGAGGATCGAATTTTATGTGCTGTGTAGGTCAATGCCTAAACAGTGAACGAAAAAATCCTGAGCTACAGTATTACAGATTTGCAGGCCAAAAATGACATTTGAACAGAGAAAATTATTAAAAAAGAATTCCTTACGAAAACTGGTCTGATCGGAAAGAAATTGGTCGATTAAACCCCGATGCATTCTTTTCGAATATATCTGTTTTCCGATCATCTCGTTCGGCGAGATTATATTTGCTTTGCTAGTTATTACCTTAGTATAGCGTGGATTTTGCCCGTTCATTTCGATTCCGGAATCGTAAGTTTGCCCATCTGGCCGTGTAGATATCGTTCGCGTTACTTAACTAAGGTATCTCGTTATTTATTGAATTGTTACTGCATATGGCCCGTTATCATATATTAGTCCCTTTCGCGTTATCGTATATTCGATTAATACGAAAATGGTCGCAATACATGTAAAAATATATTTCGTGCTTCAAGAACTTATTCAGAGCAAGATGCGAGCTCAAGGCCGCGCGTTTCGGGACAATTGCACGCGCTTTCGCACGTCGCCCCCGTTGTTGTTTTAATTTTGCTCTCTCAAGTCTGCCGGTCTCACCGAGTGCCGAGAGCCAGAATCGCCCTATAAGAGATTATAATTTTGTCTACGTTTCGTGTGCGTAATCTATCGTATTACGTGTGTCTACGGGGGGCAATGAGTAGCTATCTCTCCAGAATCTCCGATGTCAATCAAGATCATTACAGCCTGCGCTAATCGTTCTTTCTTTATCTGTGAGTAGTATATGGACCACTATGGCCACCTCTACTCCTATCCCCACTCCTCGGGATCGGGCCAGGCCCTCGAAGGGCCCTGTACTCGAAAATGACCAGGCCTTTGAAAGGCCCTGTACCAGTATACATGATTTTTTTTTTAATTGCGGTTTTTTTAAATTAAAAAAACAGTGAAAATTTTATAATAATGACAAAAACTATTTATTTTTATAGCAAACATACATTCATAAAACTTTATTTTTGTGTCTTTGGCACATTTGAGATCATATTAGCTTACATATTAGTACGTGTTATATCTTGATAATAAAAAGAGCGAGTATATTAGGGTGTGTCAAAAATGAATTTTTTTTTCTTTCTTCACTCTTACCACTCAAAACTTTAGGTTTTGACATTCAAGAGGTCCTCGTTCAAGGAGGGCGCTGTAGCTTGAAGCTTAGAGGTCGCTCAACAAGGGTTTAGGTTTCCTATCTAATTAACACATAAAAAATACTGTTTTTCGTTTAAAATCATGCCAGGCAACCAAAAAAATGGCAATGTCTGTGTTTCTTGGCTTATTTGAAAGCATGACTCATCGGGGCGGTGTCGAAGTTCCGAATTTGAAAAATACGAATGCGCATAATTCCGAATCATTTAGTGGCTAAACTTGAAGTAACGAAATCAAACTTTTCCGAAACAACAAAGTTTCGAATGATCAGAAAACCGATGGCTCAATGTTCCGAAATGCAAGATTCCGAAAAGTAAAGTTCCGATAGAGCAAAACTCCGAAAAGTAAAGTTCCGATAGAGCAAAGTCCCGAAAAGTAAACTTCCGATAGGGCGAATTCCCGAAAAGTAAACTTCCGATAGAGCAAAGATCCGATAGAGCAAAATCCCGTGAATTAAAATATACTTGCACAGCGTACTCTGTAACGTGTCAGAATTTGTCTCCGCTCAATTTACACAATGCCGTTTCATTATTTTAAGTTATTTAGAATAGATAACTGGTGAAAATTCTAGAAGGCCATTATCAGAATGACGCCAATACGATCACTCAAAAACTCAGATAAAATAAAGTTCAGATGGACGAAAATAAAGATTGCAGTTTATTCGAATTCATAAATGCGAAGGATCTCAAATCGGAACGGTCAAATTCTGAATCGTAATCTCTCATAGAAGAGGCTCAGAATCTAGAATCGCAGTATGTCCGACGGAGAGCTCATGGTGCACCCGCTAGATGTCAGCACTTGGGGCAGAAGCAGTCGTGCTTCATACGTAAATGCCTGGACCTACAATTTTGGGGGGGGCTTGGCCACTTTTTTTATTGCCCTGGCCGGCCAAGTGACGATCGTAAGAGCGGATCTCGTAAAGACGACACATTCAATTGATAGATTTCAAATGATCGTTCAGAATTTAGATTTTTCAGATTTTTAAATTTTCTCATTTTCGTACTTTCGGGACTTTGACTTGTCGGAGTTGTGCCCTTTCGGCATTTTGTCCTTTCGGAATTTTGCCCGTTCGGTATTTTCGTCTTTTCGGACTTTTGTCCTTCGGACAAAAGTCCTTTTCGGACTTTTGGTCCTTCGGAACTTGGTACTTTCGGAACATTGCACTTTCGGAACTTTGCACTTTCGGAACTTTGAGCGTCGGATTTTCGACCATTCGAAACTTTGATGTTTCATCAAAGTTTTATTTCTTTAATTTAAGTTTCGCCAAAAACAAATTCGGGGTTCTGCGCTTTCGGAACTTTTCAAATTCGGAACTTTGACACCGCCCCGACTCATCCCCTAAACGATGATAGGTCGTTTTCCGACTTATCTTGTTCCAATTTTTTTTTTACGCCAATTTTCGATCACAATAGTCACTTTTTCAAGCTTACAAAATCTCCAAGGTATCATTGAATCCAAAATGAATTGCTACAAGTATTGATTGTTGATTCGAATATAAATAACTAATTTAAAAAATTGGTAAAACATACAAAATTTCTAAAAATGAACATGGTTTTTTGAATAAAATTGAAGATACGGAAATACGGAATTCTATTTTATTCAAAAAACTATGTTCATTTTGAGAAATTTTGTATGTCTTACCAATTTTTGGAATTGATTATTTATATTCTAATCAACAATCAATACTCGTAGCAATTAATTTCGGATTCATTGATACCTTGGAGACTTTGTTAACTTGAAAAAGTGACTATTGTGATCGAAAATTGGCGTAAAAAAAAAATTGGAACAAGGTTAGTCGAATAACGACCTATCATCGTTTGGAGGATGAGTCATGCTTTTAAATAAGCCAAGAAACACAGATATCGCCATTTTTTTGGTTGCCTGGCATCATTTTGAACGAAAAACAATATTTTGTACGTGTTAATTAGATGGGAAACCTAAATCCTCGTTGAGCGACCTCTAAACTTCAAGCTTCAGCGCCCTCCTTGAACGAGGACCTCTTGAATGTCAAAACCTAAAGTTTTGAGTAGTAGGAGCGAAGAAAGAAAAAAAAAAGTTCATTTTCAACACACCCTAGAGTACATAGCTTAACGGTGAAGACTAATTGTTTTTGGCACGGTGTACTCTATGCCCATCCCAGTCCTTCGAGTTACCGAGAACAGATCCAAGCACCTTGAGTATCTTTTTTTCTGTGCACGGAGATTTCATGCTCACGGCTTGATTTTTGAGTTCAAAGGCTCCTGCCAAACACAAAACAAAGATTTAAAAAAACAAAAAAAAAAAATGAATTTTAAACCAAAAAGAATTTTAACAAAAAAAAGAGATTTTAAAAAACCAAAGACAAAAAACCAAAAAAAATTAAAAGAAAAAAAGACAAAGAAAAAAAATGATTTTAAAGAACCAAAAACAAAAATTTTAAAAATTAATATTTTTACTGGCATTATTATTTTCGGGATATATTACTAACGACATATACATTTACAGAACTGAGTTGACTTCAAGACGAGTTTGTCACCTGATGGTTTTACTGCAGTACAGTGCATGGCAAGCTCACGTGAAATGTGCTTTCGAGTAATTGCGCTGATACTTTTGGTTATCGATTGCTCTGGGTCGATCAGGATGTCCAGAGAAGCTATCTGTAAATAAGAAAATGTCCACTTTTATGTTATTCTAGAAAAAAAATCTAGAAAAAAATCTAGAAAAAAAATCTTTGTACCCAAATTCAGTTTTATAGAGCACAAATTTCGAGAAAAATTTCCCACAATCGACTCTTTCGGCGAAGGATCTCGTTACTGTAAACCCTGTTACTTTCATAAGCTTTCTGAAAATCAGGGTCCTCCAACTTTTCCAAGAATTTTTGGACGAGATCGAGATCATCGATTGGAAGAATCACGTTATTCTGTTCTGCAAATGTTTTCAACGATTTTTGCGATGTCATTTTGTAGCTCAATGTTTCTATAACGGATCTCAGATTTCGGACTTCACGATGAACATTTTGTATGTCAGCTTTAACAGATTCCAAATCAGCCTGGATTGAACGAAATTCTAGAAATTAAATATCAATATGAGAAAAACAAATCAAATTCAAGTTATCAGCATACAAATATTATAAACTGTCACTTACGACGTGATTCCTCACTTGGCTTAAATACACCAGATTGCGTATGCTTTACAGAATCGTCCGCATGAAATCGTGACTCTTGACGCCGTTCATTGCGATTGGCGATCAGCTCCTTTTTTTTCATCGACACGATCATCGTCGATGAAGAATTTCTCGGCCTTACAATCTTCTTATCTGCTATTGCACAGGCTGTACCAATTTTTGGCGGAGAATATATGATCCTCGATCTCGTTGGCGATATTTTTATCGGTGAAATTTCTGATGACTTTGAGTTGGTTTTTTTAAAAAGCGATTTCTTTTTCTGACTTTCCCATGTTTTTCCGAACGAATTATCAGAGCTTACTTCGGTTTCTTCGAACAAATTCAGGTTGTCTTTCAATGGAGACTTCGAACTATGATCATTCGCATCATGATGACCAATTTGTGACTTCGATATTGTCAGCCTCGGTGAACGATGCATCTTTTTCAGTGGCTTGGTGGTCTTAAAACCGAATCCATCATTCGAAACCTTGTTTCTTTTTTTCGGCGAGTTTGAGTTTTTTTTAAATTGCGGCGGTTTTTTTAAAAATAGAGTCCTGCATACGTCACTGGTAGAATCTTCAGAGCGTGCTTCAACAGCATCGGATTCACTTGCTGTTAAATTAAAAAAAATGTAGCTTGATTAAATTATGAAAAAATCGAAAATATTCTGAATATTACAAACGGCTTTATTATTTACATTCAGTGTATGATGATTCGAGAACCGCCACAGTGTCACCGTTCAAAGTTGGTACATACCATAAGTTTTTATCGAGTTTGCCCTTGAATTGCGATTGTTTTATACAATTTCACGTGCTATCACGAGTATCACGTGCTCGTTCTTCTCCGTTTTGATCGCAATCGGTGCTATAGGCATAAGCTTCGTCCCGCAGCTTGTTCATTCGCTTTTGTCCAATATCGTAGGTATCCGGAAAAATCACGAAAATCACGTCGATGGAATATAAAAGTAAAGAAGACTCATCACGAAAACAGCAATACATCCAATACACAAAATACAATAATACAAAAAAGGAAATTTTACTAAAAAAATAATGTATGATTAAACTAACTTGCGTTGCCATTGAGTGCAATCAGATACGTTGGCCAGTCAACAGGTGCCTCTGCATTCGACTTAATTAGCAATGTCAAGGTCTTGCATCTTGATGCCCCGTACGGTGGAGGCATAAACTTTGTGACAAGCGAAGCATGTTCTGCGTCCCACTTTATCCATTTAGAAGGTACGCAATAAATCATTTTTTTGCCATCGGCTTGCTTTTCATGAATGAATTCCACCAATTGATATCGCTTTAGTTCTGCCGAGCTCATCGTCTTAAACAAATTATAATTTTTTATCGTCTCTATCTAACGGTATATTTTTAAATATAAGTTTCTTTTGTACAAAAATCATATTACTGAGATGGTTGCAAGGGTCGTGAATTATTAAGCTTCTTGTGGGGGGCAAGAATCGACATTGTTATATAAAACTATTATCGTGATTTGATAATAATATATGAGGCATTCCACGTCAATTCACGTGGTCATCGGCCTGACCTCCTCAGATTCAGTTAACGAATTTTTTTTTGGCTATTTTAGTTAGAAAAGATGGTCATTTTTTTCAGATTTTTATCACTTGTTTTACCCCATACAATAGTTTTTTTTTCCCATAAATTTTGAGTAAAAATAAATTTGGCCAAGGTTTAAAATTCTGAAAATTTTTCCATAAAATCTAGGAATGAAAAAAGTATTTTAATCGCAGTTACAGAGCGGGCAGAGAATAATTTATATATTTTTTTAGTTAAAGAAAAAAAAAAATTATTTTCAAAATTTTTAAAAATCAAAAATGTCAATGATAGTTTATTGTAGAGAAAGAAAAAGAAAAATAAAATGTCTCTTGGTAAATTTTTTTTTCCCCATATATTTAGCGTTTTACTATCAAAATATAGGGAAAAAAAAATTTTACAAAGACATTTTTTTTCTTTTTTTTTTCTCTACAATAAAATATCATTGGCATTTTTATTTTTTCAAAATTTTGAAAATAATTTTTTTTTCTTTAATTAAAAAAATATAAATTATCCTCTGCCCGCTCTGTAACTGCGATAAAAATACTTTTTTTATTCCTAGATTTTATGGAAAAATTTTCAGAATTTTAAACCTGAGCCAAATTTGTTTTTACTCGAAATTTATGGGACAAAAAATTATTTTATGGGTTAAAACAAGTGATAAAAATCTGAAAAAAATTACTTTTTTTTTTAAACGAAAATATGCCCAAAAAAAATTCATCAACTGAATCCGAGGAGGTCAGGCCGATGACCACGTGAATTGACGTGGATTGCGAAGCGCGGCGATGCGCAGCGCGGTCAATCGATGGAAATCGTTATGAAGCGCTCTGAAGTTTTTGGATTGTGTGGAAACTACAGCAATATACAAATTTTTTTAATCGCACGTGTTGATACGAAAAAAGTCAATAAAAAATCGTCAAATACAATTAACCAAAATTGCATCGGTTCACCACGCTGCGCATCGCTGCACCGTGCTTTGCCACAGCATAGCCCTACTGAAAAAGTTCATGTGATATATCATGTAGAAATGTACATGATAAATCACATAATAAATTGTATGAAGTTATGACCGATATCAGTGCACAATTTATTGTGTACTTTATTTTGTGATTTGTTACATGATTTATTGTATAGTTCGAATTCACATCATTTATTATGTAATTTATCATATGATTCCTCATAGGTTGGAGGAATGTTACACTCGAGAAAGCGAAAAAGAATATCTCAAGAGTAGAATAGCAGAATTGAAAAAATCAGTGACACGAGCCTTCGTAAGAGGCCTTTTTGACAAGATAGGAAGCTTTTTGATGAATCAAAACATCCAGTCTCTCGAACAAGCGATAAAAGAAGCAAGCAACATCGAGCAAGAACTCTTAAAACGAAAGACAGTAAATCAAAATCGAGCCACTCGCGAAAATACCCGAACCGAATACACCGAGACAGCGAAAGTACATTTCGTCGAAACCCAACAGGAAACCACTCAAAAATACTGCGAATTCCACCAAACAAACGGTCATTCCACCGCGGAATGTTTCACGATAAAGGAAATAAGAGGAAGTCGTAGCAGAAGACCCAGAGATTCATTCCGCCACTATTCACCAAATTTTCAAAGCAGGTATCGCAGCGATTCGCGCGACCGCCAACAAAATTTTCAAAATAAATATCGCAGCGACTCGCGCGACCGTCAACAAAATTTCCAGAACAGGTACCGCAGTGACTCGCGCGACCGTCAACAAAATTTCCAATACAGATATCGCGATGACTCACGCGACAGACAAAATTTTCAAAATAGATATCGCGACAACTCACGTGACAGACAAAATTTCCAAAATAGATACCGCGACAACTCACGCGACGGACAGAATTTTCAGAACAGATATCGCAGCGATTCGCGCGATAGACAACAAAATTACTTCCGAAACAACTCACGCGACAGACAATACAATAGCTCACGAGACGACTCATACGATTACCAAAGTAACCCAGGAAGCAGATCCCGTGACAACTCTCGCGACAGGTATAGCAATAACTCACAAAGGCGACGTAGCGAAAGCAAGGACAGATTTACTGACCACATTCACGAACTCGCAAGAGCCTTAGCAGAATTACAGCAGTCAAAAAACGCGAGTTCAACTCCGCGGGACAGCGCGACGCGGAGCGAGCCGCAAGAGCGCCCAATACAAAACCAGTAAACGATAAAACCCCAGAAAAACGTAAAGCAATAATATCACTCGGAAAAGCAGAAAAACGTCGACCACCGACGATAATAATAAACTCTATCGACTTACACGAACATTCAGCTCGATTCCTTGTCGACACCGGTGCAGAGATAAATTTAATTAAACAAAAAGCAGTCGGAAATAACACAAACGTAAACCCTCTCATTATATACGAATTGACGGGAATCACGAAAAATACGATTTTTACAATCGGTATGTGCATTATTAGAATAAAAAACATTTCAGTTAAATTCCACGTAATCGGTAACGAAGTACCAATTGCAGAAGACGCCGTTTTGGGCGACGAAATCTTTCAAAAAACCCCAGCCGACATTTTATACACAAAATCATGCATATCATTCGGAGATATCACAATACCCTTCGGAACTTATGAAACCGTAACGATACCGGCCCGATCAAAATCAAAAATTTACGTCAGAATAGCAAATCCAGACCTCCTAGAAGGATACATCCCAAGAATGGACGCAGGAGAAGGTTTATTTATCGGCGACGCACTAGTGACAAATAAAAAAGGTATCGCGTACCTAAGAGCGATAAATACAAACGAACGCAAAATACACTTTAGGGTACCGACAGTAGAGTTACAACCGATCGACGGAATATCGGAGCCACCGATCGCCCTCAGAGAACACGATTTACACGACGAACAACGCGCATCAATTGGTGCAGCAGTAGTAAGCGAGGAAAACAGATTTAACCAGCTTAGACCACTCTTACATTTGGAAGGCTTAAGTAACGACGAGCAAGCCCACGTGCTCCGTCTAGCTTCAGAATACTCTCACTTATTTTGCTTACCAGGAGAACGGTTAGGTCACACGACGATGGCAAAACACGAAATTTTTACAACCGACGATAAACCAATCAACACGAAACAATATCGATTCCCACAAGTACATAAAGACGAAATACAGAAGCAAGTAAACGATCTCCTAAAAAAAGACATAATACAACCATCATTATCACCATATAACTCCCCAGTCTGGATCGTGCCTAAGAAAGCCGATCACGACGGAAACAAGCGATGGCGTATGGTTATCGATTTTAGGAAGCTTAACGAGAAAACGAAACCAGACGCGTACCCGTTACCGAATATTATCGACATCATCGATCAACTGGGAAAATCCCGTTATTATTCGGTATTGCATTTGGCATCCGGCTTCCATCAAATTGAAATGCACCCACGAGACAAACCAAAAACGGCTTTTTCCACGCCGAACGGTCATTATGAGTTTAACCGAATGCCGTTTGGACTGAAAAATGCGCCGGCAACCTTTCAAAGGTTAATGGACATAGCGTTATCGGGACTCCAGGGTACTGACCTTTTTGTATATCTCGATGACATAGTCATTTACGCTACCGATCTGGAAGAACACGAACGGAAATTCCGCAGACTGGCGAAGAGATTGACGTACGCAGGACTCCCATTACAGACAGACAAATGTTTATTTCTACAAAAGCAGGTTGGATATTTAGGGCACGTCATCAGCGAAAAAGGCTCACAACCCAGACCAGCATTAATTCAAGCAATAAAAGACTTCCCTGTCCCAAATAATAAAAAGAATATCACACAGTTTCACGCACTAGCGAATTATTACAGACGCTTTATGAAAGATTTCGCAACAATTGCTATCCCGTTAACCAAAGAATTAAAGCCATCGGAGAAATTCAAGTGGACAGAAGAATGCCAACAAGCATTCGACTGCCTCAAACAAAAATTAACAGAGCAACCTATTTTGCGTTACCCAGATCACAAAAAACAATTTAAGCTCACAACGGACGCATCGGACTTTGCGATTGGTGCCGTCCTCAGTCAAGAACACGAAAAATTTGATCACCGTGTTGCATTTTACTCCCGAACCCTCTTAAAAACGGAAATAGTATACGACGCAATGCGTAAAGAACTCTTAGCGGTAGTCAACGCAATTCAACACTTTAGACACTATTTATACGGACATCACTTCATCTTAGTAACAGATAACAGAGCACTCACATATTTAGTAAAAAAGCCAGACCCACCGCAACAGCTACAACGTTGGCAGGCAGTCCTCAACGATTACGATTACGAAATCCACCACAAACCAGGGAAACTTAACGTCGTCGCCGACGCACTATCGCGGAACCCGATAAAAATTCTCCCAGTCAGACCCCGAGAACAATCATCGGAAGAATCGGAAAACGAAGTAAAAAGGCCAAGAATATCGCAAGATTCGAACAAACGTAATCGATCACCATCATCGGATCAGTCTTCCGGCAACCCAGCACCGAACAAGATAATATTCCTACCGGAAGAAACCGAAGAATCCGAAGACATCGACACGGACACAGATCAAGAAATGACATCAGACAATCAAGAACGGATTGAAGGGAGTGCACGACCCAAAATCAATTAAAAAATCGACGACAACAACTACGATTCGTCAATGTCAGAAGAAGAACCGATCGAAACCATAAAAATTGAACAGGAACCGACCCGGCAAACTTCAAGGGATAACCCACAGGAAAACAAAGTGGAAAAAGATGCAACAAAATGTTACGAAAAAAAAGATAAAAAAGGAAACATAGAAAGCTCAACGCAGCAAGAAGAAAACACAAAAAGCTCAACGCAGCAACGAGAAGAAAACGATAAAAGCTCAACGCAGCAAGGAAAAAATACAAAAAGCTCAACGCAGCAGGAAATAAAAGATGCGAGCCCCGAGCCGCCGCCCCGGACCCCCATCGGCGCTAGTGACCGCTTTGGAAGACCCAGAGCCACAAGCAGCGATAACACTGCTACTCACAATACTCACGGAGGACCCGGAGTCGTGAGAAAAAGTGAACCATACGACGAATTGGCAAAACCAAACACGAGACGGCAACGAAAGAGGAAGAGGTCGCAAAACAGGAGGTTGTCCCAAACTTTCGATCACCAACACATCACGAAAGCGACGGAAAATGCGCGAAGCAACCGGACGCGCAACCCAACTTCAGGTCACCACCACCACCACCAAGGGACCTGAAAGAAGAAGAAGAACGGACATCACCAGCTAATGTGGAAAAACGGCTCCAATCGGAACCTCAAACATCGTACCCCACACGTCCAACTTCTTCATGGGAACCGGAACCAAGTACGTCGAAACAGGCTAAATACAAGGACATCGAACCAACCTTCCGATCTCCATCGGAGATACAAACGGTCCCAACACCAACCACCAAACGCAGATCAGGTAGACCACGGAAGAGACCCCCTTCGCAACTATCATCACCGGTCATAGTACGCAAGCCTGGTAGACCACAAAAAAACCACCTTCCTCATTACCATCATGAGTTGCTAAACGCAGACCAGGCAGACCGCGGAAAAATCCACCGCCTGAGCCAGTAACACGGAAAAGTCCCATACACCCGGACACACCGTCCTCAACCGATAGCGATCCCGATGACCGCGAAACTGACACAACGTTCATACCACCTCAATATCACAGAAATCGGTTGACGATAACTGGCCCACAACGAACAACTAGAAGCAGAGCAATAAGGGAAGAAGTAACAACGGAACCCGACTTGGCATCAGAACAAACAGACGCCACTGACTACGACAAACTTCCCGATCAAAACCAGAATGAAACATCACATGTCGTAGCACGAGTAGAGGAATTGCCTGCCCTCCCACCTAAAGGGTCAAGCCAACCAGCCGACGTAAATGGGTCTCCCCAACAAGAGGAGGAAAAACGAACGGAACCACGGTCTGAAATAAATATACCAACGCCCAGTAAAAAAAAAGCGTAACAGCGAGCCTGGCGACAGACCACTAGGACATCAGGACGAACAGTCTTTGCTAAATGAGAGCACAACTGCGAGGGAGAACATTATAATAAAACAACAAAACATCTTGTCACAAAAAGACAACATAGCGTTCTTCTTAGCAGCTGATTGCGCCATAAACACCATGGTTTCGAAAACATTAATCGAAAAAGGAAAAATCAAACAGGAGGAACTTCAGAAAAGTAAACCACGAGTTGGAGAAATCGTCATTACAAAGCAGGGAGAAAACTATTATATTTCCATGATCTGCAAAGAAAGATCAACAGACGACTCTAACTTACACACGATTCAGAAATGTCTAAAAACACTCTTACAGACATTACACAGAAACAATATAGACTCCTGCGCACTCTCGAAAGACCCCGGAATTATCGACACATTCATGTGGACCAACATAAAAACATTCTTAAAGACACACACGCATGGCTTAGGAATAACAATCACTCTCTGTGAAGGGCTCATCTCTGTTCCACCACTAGCCAATAGACAATCCATCATCAAAGAATTCCACGCCTCAACAATCGGCGGACACAAGGGAATCGCAAAAACTCAACAGCGAATACGTTCCCAGTACTATTGGAAAAACATGAAAAACGACATCCAAGAAGCAATCAAATATTGTTATGACTGCCAAAAGAACAAGCTGGTTCGCGTTAAAGATCGAGCCCCCATGATCATCACAGATTCCCCAGCCAAAGCATTCGATAAAATCGCGATTGACATAGTTGGACCACTACCAAAGACAAAGAAAGGACATGAATACATACTAACAAGTATCGACTTATTCAGCAGGTTCAGTGTCGCTATACCGCTAATACAAATAACATCATTAGACATTGCCAAAGCATTGTGTAAAGATTTCATCACGATATTCGGTGCCCCACGCGCAATCTTGTCAGATCAAGGCGCAAACTTTATGTCAGACGTTTTCAAGAAATTTGCAAACCTTTTCCAAATTAAACAGTACAGAACTTCAGCATATCACCCACAGTCAAATGGTGTACTAGAGCGTAGTCATCAAGGTCTAGTGGAATACATAAAACATTTCCGAAACAATGAACGCGATTGGGAAGACCTAATATCATTCGCGACACTATCATACAACATTAGCGTCCACGCAAGTACGGGTTACACGCCTTACGAACTAGTTTTCGGACACCCGGCTACCTTACCATCGGAATTCCCGCCAGTGGAAACATTAGTGACATTCGACGACTACATGACTACACTGAATAAAAACTTAAAGGACGTCCAACAGTTGGCCTTGCGGAAACAACAAAAAATTAAAGAACGAACTAAACGGTACTACGACAGGAAAACAAAAACGCCAAAATTTTAAGTAGGACAACTAGCATTTTTGATAAAGGAACCAAAAAAAGGAAAGCTCGACGCAAACTACAGCGGACCATTTAAAATCTTAGAAATCACTGAAAACAATAACGTCAAATGACAAATAGACGATAGCAAAACAAAAATAGTACACGTAGATAAAATAAAATCGGCATATGTTGCAGATGCCAAGCTCGCACCTCAAGCGACGGCGACACCGTAAGAGTCACGCAATTCTCACAGAACCCAAGGATGCACTCGCAACTACTGGGCACTCTCCGGTCGTCTCATACAACCTGGAAGCTCGTCACATTCATAACCACTGACGGACTATCAACCAGACGGCAACAGATAAAAGAAAACCTAGACCAGATGTTCAAATACTGCCACACGCTCAAAACAATGTGCCTTGCCAAAGGACAATTAGCAGTAATAAAAAACCGATTAGAAAAAGTACAAAAGAACGGACAATTGTTAGAAGGGCTAATACCATCATCGAACCTCACTAGCAGCCGCAAAAGACGAGCACCATTCGAATTCATCGGAAAAATTAACAAAATACTTTTTGGAACAATGGACATCGACGACGCCAATAGAATAAATGGACAAATAGAAGCACTCACAAACAACTCGTTAGAACTAGCAGAAATAATTTATAATCAGACACACATCGTAAGAGCAGGTCTCGACACGACACGCAAACAAGTAACATCTCTAGCGAAAGCATTAGACAAAGAAATACGAAACATTAACTTCAACACCAACAAGATCCAAAGCGCTACAGAAATAATACAACACGATCAAAAAACCACACTCTATTTAACAGAAATTGAAGAAGCCCTTACAGAACTAGAAATCGATATGGAAGGATTAATCAACGCAATCCTTTTTGCGAAATCCGGACAAATACACCCACAGTTACTATCAGCAAAAACAATCCTACACAGCGCGGAGACCATCACGAAATCTTCCCCAAATACCGAATTTCCAATACCACTAGAAATAAAATATATTCCCGAGTTAATGACCTCAACGAAATTAACAGTCTTCCACAACGGAGAGAAACTGATTTATGTTATAAAAATCCCACTATTAGATCTGACACACTACAAATTATACCAACATTTGCCTGTCCCAGTGCGTCAGGCTGCGTCAGCCTCGCGCTTCGCGTTTATTAAACCATCGGTGCAGTACACGGCTATTGCCGAGAATTTCGAAAATTTTTTCAGTTTCAATGATATAGAGGAGTGCAGTTTGACGGTCTCGAGGTATATATGTAGTCAGGTTAATCCCATAGAACTTGTAGGCGATGAGGCCGGATGCGAGGTTCAAATGCTAACTAACCCGCAATTCAGTAACCTCGAAATTTGCGACATTAAACTCAAAACACTGAGACGAACCTACTGGTCCAGAATTCGCAACACCAATACTTGGCTATACGTGGCTCCCGAGATCGAGAGCCTATACGTCATCTGCGACAATCACGAGACACAGATAAAAACAATAGAGAATTCGGGTATCGTTCAACTGAACCCAGCATGCCAAGCGAAAACAAAAACAGTTAAGCTGATATCATCAAGCGAAATAACGTCGTATACACAGGTCAACCATACGCACACACTAGTACTCAATATTACCGAAATGATCGTAAAATCAATAAAAGCATTCGAACTCTGGAACATTACAGAAGTATTAATAGAAACAGAAAAGTTCACGCAACTAGTAGAACCAAACAATATCGATAATGATTTAGAAAAGAATGAAATAGCATTGAAAACCGTTATTGCAAAAGCTCAGGAAATAACAAAAACACATTACATAAAGAACAGATTATCAGTCCTAGAGAACATACTAAAATAATTGGGCATCTCGACCGGTTCAGCTCTCCTATTCGCAGCGATCGGTTGGAAATTCTCAATGTTCGGAAAAATATCGAAATTATATAAACTCGTATCATGTGTAGCCAATCAAACAAATAACGCGACCCCACGTCAGACGAATAACCAAATGCAAGAATACCCCGTGCAAACTTATCGACCACCCATACAATTTATCGAAACCATCCCCATACAAGCAAGCCCTCGTCGCGAAATAACAGTCTCCACAGAAGAACTCTCAGAAATGGAGCCTAGATCACCCCACGCCATTACATACCATAGACGAGACCTACCGTAAAAGAAACCCTAATAACACGTACATATACACCCATATCACAACCACGCGATACCATAACACCGTACGGTTTATCTTTTAATCGCATGACACGCTTGCTTCGCATAAATCACAAAACAGCAATAAAACACATAGCACCCGAAATATTTTCACACCCACTCACAGACAAACATCAGTCACCATGGAGTCAACTAAACCAACACCAACGGTCAAATGCCCGCTATGTAAGAAGAACGGAAATGTCAACCGCCTAAAGGAGCACATCAACACCTGCAGTTGGCAGTTAGCAAAAGAGGCTAGAACATCGAAGCTCAGGTTCATGATATGCCCATTATGCGACGGTCGCTACCCACCGTCACGCCTTATGGACCATGTAGACCTGTGCACCAGCTACTGGGTGAAGATTGGAAGGTGGCCCAAAGGTGAAATAACGGCAACAACAACGATAACAACGTCATCAAACACCCATACAACAAAAGCAGCGAACACACACACCACAAAAACAACAAACACGCACACCACAGAAACATCAACGACCAAAAAAATAAAGACTCTGACCCTGGTCCCCTACGACGACTCGGAAGACGAAGACGACCAGGACATGACGATAAGCACCACAAAAACCACAACGGCAACCCCCCCCACCCCGACCGCAGACGCAAACACCGACAAGAAAAACAAAGACGCTGGCAACACCAACACGACGACAACACGGGAAAAAAGTGACGATACCGACAAAGAGCAACCTGTTGCCAATTAACGAGGACAACGAAGACGAGGACAGAAAGACAAGAGACGAAAACAAGACACCGGACTCCTACGCAGAGCAGCAGAAAAGACAGGGAGCAATCTCAAAAAAACCTCCCGCAACAACAGCAGACGGAGCGAAAGAACCGACACATATACCATGGAAATCAATCAGAACGCACCTCCTCACAATCGGCGACGGAAAACACGCGACGAGATATACCCAGACGGAACCACGGACAGAACAACAGTTAGACAGGGACGTACTGAACAGAATCATGACGTACGACCTCGAAAAACTCCAGGAACTGAGACTTGACATAGAACATATGATTTTCAAAGAACTACACCCACTGGAACGACTACTGGAATAACGGACAGGTACAGAAACGGAACACACACGACAACACGAACACACACACGCTTTGCTGTCCGCTTCACTCATAACAAAGAAGTCCGTAAATAAATATATACATGCACACTTATATATGTAATCATAGAAGTAAATATCGCAACTAACATAGGGATAAGGGTATACGAATACGCCGTTAGCGTAACTAACACACACATTTTTTTTTCTTCTCTTCTTCCCCCGTTATTATAAACAAGTACGAAAAATATAATAAATAAATCAAAACATTACTATACAAAAAGGGTGTACTGCTCAATCGTCGCAAGGACCAAAAGAACCAAATCACCTGGATCCCGGCTAACATACCCCTCACACCACTAACCCTAAAGCTAACCAGAAATTAGACTGTTTCAGGAAAATCATCAACCAAACGAACGACAAGCAACGATAATTAAAAATCGGAAGTACCATAACAATTAAACGGAAAAACTCTAGCACAGAGGGAAACAAAGACAGAAAAGAATCATGAGCAGTTATTTTTGCACAATACATACAACTATTTTTATGAATGCCCTACAGACCACCCCCCTTTCCCAACATAACATACCGCCCCCTACTAACACGAA
The DNA here is from genome assembly GCA_963564615.1 of Rhorus exstirpatorius. Lineage (NCBI taxonomy): Eukaryota > Metazoa > Arthropoda > Insecta > Hymenoptera > Ichneumonidae > Rhorus > Rhorus exstirpatorius. The sequence goes on along the minus strand of OY751321.1, from coordinate 3,355,030 downwards.
AGCTAACGAACTTAGCCAGTTTCAGATCCCAGCACTTCGGAAAACTCAGGGGAATCCACAGTCGAGCAGATAAACATACCCGCGGATGCGATATAAATCATTGGGCAAGAGAAAAATCCACACGATAATGACCAAACCACGACCCGAAGCCACCCGGTAGGAGAAGAACAAAAAAATACTTACTCACAAACAGAAACCATTCACAAAAAATTTAACGAACAAGTTCTTTCTCATTTCATTATATAGAATCAACTTTCATTATTGTAACGTCCTGGGTCGAAAAAACACAAATAAATTTTAAAAAATTTCATTTCATATACCATTTATCAAACATAAAACCGGATCCGTATGATCCGCAGTAGAAATATTTAATCTCTCATTTATTCACGGGAAAACACGAATGACCAGGGGTGACCCTCATTGCCGGAGTTCTCCCGCCAAGCACGAAATATGCCTGCGAGCATACATACGAAATTTCAGTTAACGAAACTCGCCGCGGGGAGAAGGCGCGTGAGTGACGAACCGGCGTATGTCGCGCATTATCACCGACCTCCCACAGATGTTGGAAGCCGGTGAGAATCAGCGTCTTGCCGGCTCGCACAAGATGACCGCGCTTATCGCCTAGGGACGAGCCTAAACATAAGCAAAAGTTGCGCCTCGAGAATATCGATGTACCGGCATTAATAATAATCGGAATTCCGTCCGAAGAGTATCGATGTCTCGACGCTGACTTTGTATATCACTTAAACTACAATCATGCCTCGAGAATATCGATATCCTGGCACCAACAATAGTCGGAATTTCGTCTGGAGAATATCGATGTCTCGACGCTGATTTTTCATATCACCAGTCGTCATAACTGGAAATGCGTCTGGAGATTATCGTCAGCAGAATGTCGAGGTGTGAGAGAAACTCTTCCCTCACGCGCCGACGTCTCCCACTTTACGCGACAATAGAATAAGGGCCTATATAATGACCATCGCGAATTAAGGACAGTCAGTCGAACTTCGAGCCTGATCACCCGAGATCACTCAAAGCTATAGCCCGTCGCGAATTATTCAAATTCATTCTAAGTTAAAATACTGTACTTTTTCAACATAAGAATCGGTAGCACGGTAGCCCCGGCAAAACCAGTGTAAGAAAACATAAAAAATAAATAAATATCGAAAAAAAAACCAAAGAAAAATAAAACGCTTTCGCGTTTCATTTGTGCACCAGCGGCATTAAATAAGAGGGGGAAATTGAACAAACCGAACTTCGAGCTGTCTACACTCTCGAGCGGAACTCCCATCGAAATCCACGTATTTCCAACACCTCTCTCTTTAACTACAGCATAGTGCGCTAGATGCACATGCTCACGTAGTTACTTTTCTACCTCTCTCTCTAACTACAGCATAGTGCGCTAGATGCACATGCCTGAGTAGTTACTTTTCTCACTCTCTCTAACTACAGCATAGTGCGCTAGATGCACATGCTCACGTAGTTACTTTTCTACCTCTCTACTCTCTCTAACTACAGCATAGTGCGCTAGATGCACATGTCTGAGTAGTTACTTTTCTCACTCTCTCTAACTACAGCATAGTGCGCTAGTTGCACATGCCTGAGTAGTTACTTTTCTCACTCTCTCTCTAACTACAGCATAGTGCGCTAGATGCACATGCTCACGTAGTTACTTTTCTACCTCTCTCTCTCTAACTACAGCATAGTGCGCTAGATGCACATGCTCACGTAGTTACTTTTCTCTCTAACTACAGCATAGTGCGCTAGTTGCACATGCCTGAGTAGTTACTTTTCTCACTCTCTCTCTAACTACAGCATAGTGCGCTAGATGCACATGCTCACGTAGTTACTTTTCTACCTCTCTCTCTCTAACTACAGCATAGTGCGCTAGATGCACATGCTCACGTAGTTACTTTTCTCTCTAAACTACAGCATAGTGCGCTAGATGCACATGCCTGAGTAGTTACTTTTCTCACTCTCTCTAACTACAGCATAGTGCGCTAGTTGCACATGCCTGAGTAGTTACTTTTCTCACTCTCTCTAACTACAGCATAGTGCGCTAGATGCACATGCTCACGTAGTTACTTATTCCTCTCTCCGGGTACAGCCCTGTGCACCAGATGCACGCTCTGTACTCTAACCAACCCTACCATATGAGAGTTCTGCCCGAGAGTTAGGACTCACTCAAAGGGGGGTCACCAAATCTTTTTAATTTAGATTTATATGGGTAAACGCCGCGGTGGCAAGGATAAAAAATTAAAGCGCCTCGCTTTTATCGAACGACATTCTGTGGGCGGAAGTAACGGTGAAGTACGGGTTATTGTACCGGTTGCTGAAACGGCAGTAAAAATCGTGGCCCAACCCCTACCGGGCCCTTCAACGAAATCCGATTTTCCTCTCGGATCACCGAGTATCAAGGAGCGCCCTGTGGGAGTAGCCACGATATTTAGAATTCCCGAGGGAACGGCCCCGTACGTTCTCCCCGACCCGATTCTTCCGGGACCCGTTCACCGGCCCCATAGAGATAGTGTCAGCGACGTGTCTACGTTAGGCGCAGACTCCGACAGCGCGGACTCCGACGACAACGAAGAAATTGTCACGTTGGAATAAAGACCCGCTACGCCCAAAAAGTAAGTAAAAATTTACCACTTTCATTACCGCGAGCCTCTATCCCCGACCGGCGCATTCCGGCCGAAACAAGAGGCACCCCTATTTTTATTTATACCCTATCGTTCTCACCCAGGACGTGACAGGTATAATTTTTTGGTGACAGCGGTGGGATACGATCGGTAGTGATCATTGGTAAAATCAAACACAATCCATAAAAACAAAATGGCAGAAAAACCCATACACTCTCTCGAGGAAGTACAGGAGTTACTTACACAATTAAGTGAAGAAAAAGACAGGCTAGAGGCGATTGAACGCGACGTGGCATCACGCGAACTAGCACTAGCTAGTAAAGAGGCAGCGTTGGCTGACCAAGCCTTTAAACTAGAAACAAGCCCTCTCACTGAAAAAGATCCATGGATGGCACAAACTGACCTCCTTTATGATCAGCTAAAAGAAAAACAACATAAAATCGACCAATTAGAAAAACAAGTCAAATCACAACACGTAGACAGAACAGATACAACAGGAACCACGTCCCAACAAGACCCAGGACTGGCGTGCAATAACGACCAAGTCGCACACGTAAATTCTTTATTATCCTCGATAATGAACCAATTTACCAAAATAACACAGGATATTTCCGAGCTTCAGAAAGGATCAGATGCCACACCCCAACCAAAAACATCGCGTAACACAGAACCAATCGCGCCCCAAAACCAATTACCATTAGGGCACATAACAAGTCCAACACAGTTATCCTTTAAGGACGCATTGGAAGGCATACCTATCTTCAACGGGGATGGCCCAGTATTGAAATTTGTCCGCGCCTGTACACGCGCCAAAGAAATGTTTCCTGCCCATTCGGAGGCAACTTTAACGAAATTGCTCCGGAATAAAATCAAGGGACGTGCATACACAGCTATAGAAGACGACACTTTCACTCGAGTTAACCAATTAACCGACAAATTAAAAGAAATATTTGGTTCTTCTAAAACCGCGAATCAATATCGCGGAGAATTGGGAAGTATTAACAAACTAAAGGGGGAACACATAATTGATTACATTAGCCGCGTCAAAGATTTGCACACGGTAATAAGAGACGAGGAAATTTATGGGGCAGCGTCCGCACATCAATTGTTAAGCTTGGAAGCCGAAACCCTCGAATGTTTTATAGCAGGACTCCCTCCAGATTTTCGTTTGCGGCTAAAACTCGAAGGTTCCACCTCACTGTCTCAAGCCTACGCGAATGCAATAAAAATCGAAAAGGAAAGAGAACGCGATCGTGTAAACTTTAGAGAATCGCGACAAGACCATAAACCGGCAGCACAGGTAAAATCAATAGCCACACGACCACCGGTAACATGCGATCATTGCAAAAGAAGCGGTCACGGAACAAATGACTGTTGGTTAAAACATCCCGAAAAGCGTCCTCAACGCAACAACAAACCCCCGGACAATAACGTACCACGGGATATAAAGCAGAACGAAAATCGCGATTTTAAACGCAACGATCCCCAACAACAAAAACCGCGAAAACAATGCGAGTATTGCAATTATTTGGGACACGTAGTATCCGAATGTCGCAAGCGGCAAAACGACGAAAAACGCGCTAGTTCGGGAAACGAGAAACCTCGTCCGGCAAACCAGGGCGCAAGCCGGGCAGAGAAACCCACAGAGCGCCCGGTACGCGTAGTAACGCAAAACGAGAAACCAGAGTTAGAACAGCAAAAGTCGAACTAAGACGACACACGTTCACCCCTACTATAGAAATCGAGTCACCCCAACTAACCTCAAAATCCGAATTTCTTGTCGATTCCGGTGCGGACCCTAATTTGATCAAGCTTAGAGCCCTCAAACGGGAAGTACTAATAGACAAAAATAATCGGATAAAGCTAAAAGGCATTTCAGACGTACCAGTTTACACACTAGGTGCAACAAACATAAACATAATGGGGACAGAATCAGAATTTCATATAGTAGAAAACTCTTTTCCAATTAGCCAGGATGCAATCCTTGGTTCAGAATTTCACGCGCAAAATCGTACAACAATCGATTACGATAAAGAAATAGTGTCATGGGGAAATAACGTAGTTCCTTTTAAAACACACGACACAGTCGTCATAAAGAAAAGATCGAGAACCGTGTTCTATCTCCGCATAAAAAATCAGGATCTTAGCGAGGGGTACATTCCCCGCATGTCCGCAGGCGAGGGTATTTTCATCGGAGATGCCGTAGTGACAATAAAAGGTGGAATAGCGTGTATAATGGCTGTAAACACCTCTGAGGAGGACGTAGAACTCACCGTTCCGTCGGTGAGCTGCGAGGCATTCAGGCGCTGCGACGCCCCTCACGTGTGGAGTACGAGCAACTGTCACGATCCCCCAGGTGAAGCACTTAGAGTGCAGGGCCTCGGAGAGGACGTACAGAGCCGACTCAGCATCCAAACACATGACCACAAAGTCCTAACGGCTGAGAAAATAAACCCAAATAACCAGGACATAGAATCCGAAATCAAGACTCTACTACGACTCAACCATCTCAACGATGAAGAGCGAGAGAGCGTAAATAGATTAATCGACAAAAATGCCGATTTATTCCACATTCCTGGCAAGTTCCTAGACTCCACGAATGCAATAGAACACCGAATCACGACAACAGACGATCAACCTGTTTTCACACGACAATACAGATTTCCCCCTGCACACAAAGACGAAATAACAAAACAAGTCGGCGAATTGATCGACGGAAAAATTATTAAACCATCAGATTCACCATACAGCTCACCACTTTGGATCGTGCCAAAAAAGGCCGATTCCCAGGGAAAACCGAAATGGCGAATGGTTATTGATTACAGGAATCTCAACGAAAAAACAATTGGAGACGCCTACCCGCTTCCTATGATAACGGAGATTTTGGACCAACTAGGTAGCGCTAAATACTTTTCCATTTTTGACCTCGCAAGCGGATTCCATCAAATTAAAGTCCACCAAGAGGACGCACATAAAACAGCATTTTCCACGCCATTTGGGCATTACCAATTTGTTAGAATGCCATTCGGGCTAAAAAATGCACCCGCAACATTCCAACGTCTAATGGACAGAGTGTTGTGTGGGTTACAGGGCGCTGAACTTTTCGTCTACTTGGACGATATAGTAATTTACGCCAGCTCTCTTCAAGAACACGAAGCAAAATTTGATCGTTTAGCCCAACGATTACGTAAAGCCAATCTTAAGCTACAACCAGATAAATGCGAATTTTTACGAAAAGAAGTTGCCTACTTAGGCCACATAATTAGTGAGGACGGTGTCAAACCCGATCCCAAGAAATTAGAAGCGTTACAACAATACCCTAGACCAACCAATGCAAAGAAAATCAAACAATTTTTAGGTCTAGCAGGATATTATCGCAGGTTCGTTGAAAATTTTTCGGGTATCGCAAAACCGCTCACACAATTACTCAAAAAGGAGGCAGTGTTCAAATGGACTGACAAACAAGAAAACGCATTTGACACACTCAGAGACGCATTATGCAAAGAACCGGTGTTGCAATACCCGGATTTCACGAAACCATTTATCATAACAACAGACGCCTCAAACCTAGCGATCGGTGGCGTACTAAGCCAAGGGAAAATCGGAAGCGACAAACCCATTGCATACACTTCAAGAACACTATCGCCAGCCGAATTAAATTACTCAACTATTGAAAAAGAGCTACTGGCAATAGTATATAGCGTGGGTCATTTCAGGCCGTACGTTTACGGCAGGGAATTCACTCTAGTTACGGATCACAAACCCTTGGTTTGGCTAGATTCAGTAAAAGACCCTGCCAATCGTTTGGTTCACTGGCGTTTGAAGCTTGCTAATTACCAATATAAAATCATTTACAAACCGGGAAGAGCTAACAGCAATGCTGACGCGCTATCTCGTAATCCCCCCGAAACGGGAAAACAAATAACAGTGGCCACTAGGGCAAGAGAATATCCCAGTGATGAAGATTCGGACGAAATAATCGCACGGCGTAACCCTAAGAGAAGGAAACCCAATGAACATGAGCAGAGAGCTGAGCCGAATCCATCCCCTCGAGTAACACGCTCGAGGCAGAGGAAAACTGTGCGAGAGATGGGCGTTAGCTCTGCTGGTTCAGCAGGACCTTCTCGGGAACGAGCCGAATCTGAATTAGAAACTGAAGAAGCATCAACCGACAATGAATCAAACGAGCCGGCGTCCGACGCCAACGGGTCAACAATAGACTCTAGCTCTAGTAGCGATAACGGACAGAACGACGGTAACATTGACGAATCAAACGAGCCGGCGTCCGACGCCAACGGGTCAACAATAGACTCTAGCTCTAGTAGCGATAACGGACATAACGACTTCAACATCAAAAGAACAAGGGACCGACTAGTTATGAGGAAAGACAACCTCGTAATTTTCGTGACTACCAAAGGTCAGCCTATCGACGAAGGAGCCCTGGACTTAGCAGCCATTAACAGATTACCAAGATTCGAACACCTGGCGCTTACGAGCGCTCGAGTAAAAACTGAAAAGACAAAACATACAATCGCATTACCGATCAAGGCCGATATCAGAGCAAACTCATCCATAGACGACCTGAAGGATTCCATAAGATCCTTACGAAATGTCATTACAGAATTAGAAATAAGGAGCTTTAGTATTGCAAGAACAAACAAGATCGATGAAATCCCATGGGAAACCATCGAGACCGAGCTCCACGACGTCCTAAGCGAAGACATGACGACCATAACAATTTGCGAGCAGTTGATCCGAATTCCCCCGGAACCAGAGAGACTTCCGATTATCGAGGAAATTCACGGGTCATTAGCCGGAGGTCACAAGGGAATGACCAAAACCTACAACAAGATTCGAGAATCATACTTCTGGGACAACATGAAGATCCAAGTACAGGAGTACATTCAGCACTGTAGAGCTTGCCAGCTCAAAAAGCTCATCCGAGTTAAAACAAAGCAGCCAATGATGATAACGGATACCCCGGGTAGCGCGTTCGACAAAATATCCATGGATATCGTCGGACCACTACCAATAACAGTCAAGGGAAATCAAAATATCCTCACTATACAGGACCTGCTGACAAAATACTCAGTAGCCGTACCATTGGAAAGCACGACGGCAGTTGCCGTAGCAGACGCATTCGCTAAAAACTTCATCGCACGATTCGGGGCACCAAAAGCTCTCCTCACAGATCGAGGAACCAACTTCTGCAGCAGCCTCATGAAAAATTTGGCCAAGAAATTTCGCATCAGACAATACACGACGACATCTTTCCATCCGCAGACTAATGGATCAATCGAAAGATCGCATCATGTGTTGATGGAGTACCTAAAACAATACGTGGACGACAACCACGACTGGGACGAGTTCCTCGACATGGCAATGTTCGCCTACAATACAAGCCGACACGAGGGAACCTGCTACACACCGCACGAACTAGTGTACGGGAAACTCGCTAGACAACCTTCGAACCACGAACAGATCGAGGAACATCGGGACCAAACATACACTGAATACCTGGAAAAACTTTTCGGGAAAATATACGATCTACAGGAATTGGCTGCAGAGAACCTCAGAGCTGCAAAGGAACGCTCCAAAACGTACTACGATAAGAGAACCAACCCACAAACCTTTGGCGTAGGAGACAGGGTGCTCATGCTAAAGGAACCAAAAATCGGGAAATTTGGCGACCAGTACACTGAACCCTGCGAAATCACTGAAATCCTCTCAGGAGGAAATGTTAAAATATTGTACAGGGGTAAACAGCGACTCGTGCACACGAATAAGCTACGCGCAACAAAACTATAACCGATTTTATTACAGGGAAAAGGATGCCAAAAAGCAGCAAGGAATTCCCGCGGGACCTCAAGGAAACGAAGGAAGAAAAGAACAACGCTACTAGCCAGGGGCACGCTGAAAGGCACCAGACACCCAGGCTCAACACCATCCCTCCTCTTCGCAACAACGAGGCATCCCGACGGGTCAGCAGCCCTATCGACTTGACGAAAATTTGGGAAAAGACGACCGAGGTAACGCAACAAGAGAGCCTCAACCAGATGGAGCGCCACTTGCAGGGGCCTACTCTCGGCACAACGGCAAGACCAAGATTGCTCGATCTACCAGTCGAGGACCCGGAACAGGTCGTTAAGAATCAGCCAGATCAAGAAAAACCAATCAACAACGAGCGGCAGCTGATGTGTCTTCACTTGCCTCAGCATCAGGTGGTACCACCACCCTCACTAAACCCCCATCAGCGTACCTCACTAGGCACCTACGCGATGGCTGCGCTCACTCAGTTTCTCGACACACAAAAAATAACAACAAAAATAAAAAAGGTGTTGTCGGCCAACGGGATAAGTCAACAGATCTTCGGTGAGGCTGTACTCGGACTGTCGCAAGGATGGGTCAGTGAAGTTCTCAGTAAGCCAACACCCTGGCACACGCTTAGCGTAAGAAGACGTGAACCATTCATAAGAATGCAGATCTGGCTATCTGATCCACGCAACATCAACCAACTTCGGGCGCTAAAAAACGAAAAGCACAAAGCAAACCAGAGGCAAGGCAGCAGTGGACCCAGCTACGACAACAATCCCGGCACACCATCAGCAAAAAGACGACGGATACTCTTGTCCGAAGATCAAAAAGAAGGACTGAGGCGGGCATTCGCTCTTGGTCCATATCCCAGAGTCGCAAGGGTTGAGTCTCTTGCTGGTAACCTCGCTTTACCCGCAAAAACAGTAAGCGAATGGTTTCGTGATCATCGTAGGAGGCTCAAACTGCAAAGGTCTAGTGAACAACCAAACCAACAGTCACCGACCAGCCCTATACTGCACCAGCTACTGCTGAATCACCAACTCCTCGAGATCTACAAGGAACATTTAAATACTGATATTACGCCAACTAATATAACGACTCCTGTAAGGGATACACTTGAAGAACAATGCTCGGCTCTGGATCTTTCAATGAGCAGCCGCAAGAAAGAAACAAATCAGGAACATAAGAACGACAACACGGACAACGAACCAAAGCAAACGTGGAAAACGATTTGCATACCGGTCGAGCGTCTCAGCCCCGAGACACTGGCCAAGTACAAAAATGACCCAACAGAATAGCCAAGCCCAGTGCACCGTAAAATATGACATGCAATATGGCTACAACCCCAAAACAAGAAAATAACAACTAACAATGCTTGCAATCATATCATTACAGGAAAAATGTCTAAATCCAACAAAGAAGTCCCACAAAATCCTAAGGGGTCCAGGGAAGGATTTTACATCACCCACAAGGGCCGCCAGGGCCGCATAGAACGGCACCAGGCACTCGAGTTCGATGTGGACACCGATCTGGTCCAGTACATCATCCCTCGCTCCGACAACAAGAGGGCAGCCTACCTGAGGAAGGCCATTCAGGAGGTCAACTCCATCGAGCTGAATAACCATACCTACAACTTACCTTGGGATATGGCGGGCTTCCTCAAGGCATATAAGGAAACCCTGGATCGTACGCAAAAAACTCGGGATCATGAACGTTCGGATCGCCGGATACCGAGCAGGGCAGTATCACCAACGAGGAAATGGGACGTTGGCAGAAACTTCACGGTGCGCTACATCCACGGGGGACAGTCCAGAAAATATAAGGCAACAACCCTCATTAAAGGAACGAACGAGATAAAACACACAACGTATAACGCCGAAAAGGGTACCGAAACCAAAAGCACGGTCAACCTCGACGCCGTAAAAGTAATAACTTTAGAGGGCGAAAAATTTCGCTTACCTGAAGACCGAGAGGATTTCCTGAAATTTTACAGAGAAAACATCCGAAAGAAGATACCTTCTTCCAGGCTCGATACGCAGAGGAGATTGACCAAACGCGGGAACCCTACCAAACCAGAAGGAATGGAGGAACATTTGTGGATCCATTTCACTGATGAATGGAACACCTTCAGGTTCAGCAAGGTCAGCAGCTACGACCCCTTCAAAGAGGAATTCACAATCACGAACAATTTCGATCAAACACGACCAACAAAAACAATACAAATTGACCAGGAAGACGTAGGAATCGCCACGCTCTTAGGAAATAAGTACCTGCTACCTAACGAAAATAAAGCGTTCAAAATAGCAATGATACAGTACGTTACCGCGAGAATGGCGGGCTGCAGTTTTCCGAACAAAAACTGAGAGAGGAAGAAACCACCTACCCTAGCATAACCAAACATCAATATAAAGGTACATCTTGTTACAGGATGGAAACCATCAGAATTATCGTCACGGTCTTGATCATCACCGGACTACCGGAAACCAACGGACTAATCGGTTATGACTGCGGTGGAGCCTCTCTCAACATAACAACAATATCTCTAAACGAGGTCGGGGAATGCGACCTCCCACATAACGACCCAACACCCACGCTGGTGCAGATGCAGCTACTCCAATTAGCAGACTTCGACAGCACCAGGGTGATGCAGTGTCGCATAGAAATCGACAGAACTATCTACCATTGCGGCATGCACTCACACAATTCAATTGTCCACAACGGTCGACAAGTATACCTACAGGAACTAGACGGAAACGCATGCACACGACTACAGGAGGCCGGTATTGCCCAACTCAGTATGAGCGCCCAAGTCGTGGGCCTACAACGTAATAACACGAACACACGGAGTATCACTATGGCCGGATCCGTATCAATGGACGGGAAATGCGCCGGGGCCCAATATAGTGATCCATTTGGAACTTGGGACAACGTGGTCGTGCAAGCATCCGTCACGGTAACACTAACGGACTACTACGCAACCGTCGACCTAGCAGCAAACAAAGTAATCCTGTTATCCGGTACCCAGTGCCAATTGGAAGACGGCTACTGCATAGACATAAATGGCAACGCCGCCTTCTGGAAAACGGAACCAACAGACACCTGCAACTTTAACAGATACGACGTTCTCTACGAGGGCCAAGCCACCAAACTATCAGACAACAAGGACGGACATTCACCCGATGTCTACACGTTAGTCACCCAGGACACTACCTTCGCCCTCACTGGCCGATCACAAAAGGGCATATGCGGATACAATCTGATTCGTACTGAACACCCGAGGTTATATGTCCTCGAAACACCAAATGGACTTACATTCGCAGCAAAAAGGAAGGTATCCACAAGCAACCTCGACATATTCTCCTATATCAACTCCAAGTTCGTATACGTAGAAAAACACGTCAGGACACAAATAAAAAGCCTCTACAGGGACGTACTCATGCAACGATGTAATCTGGAAAGGCAAGTGATGCAAAACGCACTATCTACAGCTACGCTTTTGCCAGAAAGACTCGCTTACGTGCTAATGAAGGGACCAGGATACATGGCGGTGATAGCAGGTGAGGTGGCACACATCGTCAAATGCGTTCCGATCGAGTGTACTCTACGACGCGCAGATGACTGCCACCACGAGCTCCCCGTCACATACCGGAACGAGTCCTACTACTTATCGACAACTTCGAGGATGTTGCTAAAATCGGCAACCCAGATAGAGTGCGATCCAATACTACCAGCACAATACCTTATCGACAACGTTTGGTATCGCTTCTCACCACATCCAGTAGTAGTACCACCACCACAAACTCTCAGACCATCAACATCGCCAACATGGGAATACGCATCGGCCGGAAACCTCGCCACTAGCGGAATATACACCGCTGCGGACATCGAGAGATTAAGGAACCGTATAATGTTTCCAGCCGAAAAACCAGGCCTCTTGAATACTATCGCTAGAGGATCAGTCGGATACGCAGTCCCACCAGGAAGTGTCTCTATCCAGGGATTCCTCGACGAACATACTCTGGACCACCTCGCGGAGAGCGCAGCCCGGAGATTCTGGCGGGGCTTTGAAAAGTTCGGCATCGCAAGCGCAGGAGTCTTCGCGATCCTCATTATTATAAAAATAGCGAAACTCATCCTGGACACATGCATCCACGGTTACGCTCTTCACTCGGTATATGGCTGGAGCATCCACCTACTCGGGGCCATATGGAGTTCAGTAACCGGGTTGCTACTAGCCCTAGGACACCGACGAGAAAATCAGGTAACCAATGAGGCACCCGAACGAACACCTACGCAGAACTCTACCAAGGCCAACCACCAGACGCAGACCGAAGACATCGAGATGGAACTACAGGAACGAAACCCGACCTATCCAACATTACCCAAGCAAGAAATATCACGAGCAAGCTTCATCGACCCAGAACTTGCTTCCCGGCTGTTAGCCGAACCTCGGCAATGCACGGCACTGCCTCGGTCTAAAAGGGGGGAGGTGTAACGTCCTGGGTCGAAAAAACACAAATAAATTTTAAAAAATTTCATTTCATATACCATTTATCAAACATAAAACCGGATCCGTATGATCCGCAGTAGAAATATTTAATCTCTCATTTATTCACGGGAAAACACGAATGACCAGGGGTGACCCTCATTGCCGGAGTTCTCCCGCCAAGCACGAAATATGCCTGCGAGCATACATACGAAATTTCAGTTAACGAAACTCGCCGCGGGGAGAAGGCGCGTGAGTGACGAACCGGCGTATGTCGCGCATTATCACCGACCTCCCACAGATGTTGGAAGCCGGTGAGAATCAGCGTCTTGCCGGCTCGCACAAGATGACCGCGCTTATCGCCTAGGGACGAGCCTAAACATAAGCAAAAGTTGCGCCTCGAGAATATCGATGTACCGGCATTAATAATAATCGGAATTCCGTCCGAAGAGTATCGATGTCTCGACGCTGACTTTGTATATCACTTAAACTACAATCATGCCTCGAGAATATCGATATCCTGGCACCAACAATAGTCGGAATTTCGTCTGGAGAATATCGATGTCTCGACGCTGATTTTTCATATCACCAGTCGTCATAACTGGAAATGCGTCTGGAGATTATCGTCAGCAGAATGTCGAGGTGTGAGAGAAACTCTTCCCTCACGCGCCGACGTCTCCCACTTTACGCGACAATAGAATAAGGGCCTATATAATGACCATCGCGAATTAAGGACAGTCAGTCGAACTTCGAGCCTGATCACCCGAGATCACTCAAAGCTATAGCCCGTCGCGAATTATTCAAATTCATTCTAAGTTAAAATACTGTACTTTTTCAACATAAGAATCGGTAGCACGGTAGCCCCGGCAAAACCAGTGTAAGAAAACATAAAAAATAAATAAATATCGAAAAAAAAACCAAAGAAAAATAAAACGCTTTCGCGTTTCATTTGTGCACCAGCGGCATTAAATAAGAGGGGGAAATTGAACAAACCGAACTTCGAGCTGTCTACACTCTCGAGCGGAACTCCCATCGAAATCCACGTATTTCCAACACCTCTCTCTTTAACTACAGCATAGTGCGCTAGATGCACATGCTCACGTAGTTACTTTTCTACCTCTCTCTCTAACTACAGCATAGTGCGCTAGATGCACATGCCTGAGTAGTTACTTTTCTCACTCTCTCTAACTACAGCATAGTGCGCTAGATGCACATGCTCACGTAGTTACTTTTCTACCTCTCTACTCTCTCTAACTACAGCATAGTGCGCTAGATGCACATGTCTGAGTAGTTACTTTTCTCACTCTCTCTAACTACAGCATAGTGCGCTAGTTGCACATGCCTGAGTAGTTACTTTTCTCACTCTCTCTCTAACTACAGCATAGTGCGCTAGATGCACATGCTCACGTAGTTACTTTTCTACCTCTCTCTCTCTAACTACAGCATAGTGCGCTAGATGCACATGCTCACGTAGTTACTTTTCTCTCTAACTACAGCATAGTGCGCTAGTTGCACATGCCTGAGTAGTTACTTTTCTCACTCTCTCTCTAACTACAGCATAGTGCGCTAGATGCACATGCTCACGTAGTTACTTTTCTACCTCTCTCTCTCTAACTACAGCATAGTGCGCTAGATGCACATGCTCACGTAGTTACTTTTCTCTCTAAACTACAGCATAGTGCGCTAGATGCACATGCCTGAGTAGTTACTTTTCTCACTCTCTCTAACTACAGCATAGTGCGCTAGTTGCACATGCCTGAGTAGTTACTTTTCTCACTCTCTCTAACTACAGCATAGTGCGCTAGATGCACATGCTCACGTAGTTACTTATTCCTCTCTCCGGGTACAGCCCTGTGCACCAGATGCACGCTCTGTACTCTAACCAACCCTACCATATGAGAGTTCTGCCCGAGAGTTAGGACTCACTCAAAGGGGGGTCACCAAATCTTTTTAATTTAGATTTATATGGGTAAACGCCGCGGTGGCAAGGATAAAAAATTAAAGCGCCTCGCTTTTATCGAACGACATTCTGTGGGCGGAAGTAACGGTGAAGTACGGGTTATTGTACCGGTTGCTGAAACGGCAGTAAAAATCGTGGCCCAACCCCTACCGGGCCCTTCAACGAAATCCGATTTTCCTCTCGGATCACCGAGTATCAAGGAGCGCCCTGTGGGAGTAGCCACGATATTTAGAATTCCCGAGGGAACGGCCCCGTACGTTCTCCCCGACCCGATTCTTCCGGGACCCGTTCACCGGCCCCATAGAGATAGTGTCAGCGACGTGTCTACGTTAGGCGCAGACTCCGACAGCGCGGACTCCGACGACAACGAAGAAATTGTCACGTTGGAATAAAGACCCGCTACGCCCAAAAAGTAAGTAAAAATTTACCACTTTCATTACCGCGAGCCTCTATCCCCGACCGGCGCATTCCGGCCGAAACAAGAGGCACCCCTATTTTTATTTATACCCTATCGTTCTCACCCAGGACGTGACATTATATAGAATCAGAACATTAAAATATTATTGTAAACGAATTATTGTATATCACGATGCGGAGCATCGTTTTGTAAGAGGGGGAGTGTAACGGCCCCGTCCCATAGCCTAAAAACTCTTTTCCTTTCCTACGCAAACTCATCAACTTCACTCTCGCCATCAGTCCACTCTCACGCTCAAATCCCACATGTCAGCTAAACCCAATACTTCTTTCCGGTCAGTCATAATCGTCAGCACCTTAGCTTCAGTTTGCCCTTGGTCCCACGAGCCTTGTCCCTCCGTCTTAGCGACATCCCCTCCACTCTCACTAAGTCCTCTCCTTCCTCCAGCTCATTAGCACTTCAGTTCTTCATCAACCATCAATCAATCCAGACGTGCACTCCCAAACATTATAATTTACCAATAAACCATCAAGCTAAAGTATCTCGAGTTCAACTTCATTTCTATCTCACTTAACCCGTTCGACCATCACATACAAATCCCTTACACTTATTGTTCTGAAATATAATGTCACTGAAATTTACAAATTGCGTTCAACATACGGTAAAAAAATGCTAACCTACAAATCTACACGACTAATACCCAACAAGTATAGTTTTTGTTAATTAGTTTTCCTTGGAATTTAGCATTCGATTTCGAAACAAAAACAAATCAGATATATTTACGTAAAATCCCTTAAAATTATTATTCTGAAATATAAAATCACTGAAATTTACAAATTGCGTCCAAAATGCAGCAAAAAAATGCGAACCTACAAATCTCAACAAGCCGTAAAAAAAAAGCTATCTACAAATCTCACACGACTAATACTCGGCAAGTATAGCTTTTGTTAATTATTTTTCACGCGAATTATAAAGAAATTTTACACGATTGCGATACGATACGATAATTATGTATGTAATGTATATAATACTTACGTGGTGACAAACGAAATAAAACGATGAAAATTTTGGTCGTTCCGATTCGATCGCTTTATAAGAAAAGAGAGAAATTTTCGATGGTTGCCGTATCGACGGTGGCGCCGGAATCCACGGTCTTATAAATGGAAACCAATTCGCGATTTTCACGACCTAGAGATGGCGCCTAGAGATCTCAATATTGCCGATCGAAGTATAGTACAGGGAGACTACAATCTCTCTGGTATAGTATTTTAAATGGTTTTTTTTTATTATGTCCATTGTCATATTTTGGCACTGTACACTATATTAGCAGAGCTTCTGCTTTAAGCCACGAGAGGCGCCAAAACTTTTGGGGATCGCGAATACAAATGTGCAGAATGATTTTTCATAATTCATATATCGATGGACTAATGCGAAAGGGGCGTATCGGTTATGTATAAGCATAGCTTATACGCCGCTATGGAATTGAACCATCGATATGTGTTGTATAATTCTAATATAAAATGTCTCTCAAGTTTCAAACAAATAATGCTTACTAAAAAAGCGATTACTTAGGAAAAATAAATTTTTTTACAGAGGAAATAATAAACACGTAAAAATTATTCTGTTACGGAATAAATTTCAGTATCGCCTCTCGCTTGAAGTTAGCCACTACAGCCGTGTGACTTCGATAGTGGCGCGATCTCTTACAGCTGGGGGCGAATATACTGCAATTTAACCCTGCTATGTTCCAAAAAAATGATAACCTATAAATTTTATATAAATGATCTTCGCGGAATTTAACTTTTATATTATTTTTTGAAAGAATCATACAAAAAAACATCTCACGATTTGATTACAATATAAAGAATAGTACGTTCGTTCTGACAAAAGGAATTTAGGACATACCCACGCCGATTTGTTTGGGTGCTGTTATCGAAATTTTCGTCGTGACAGAAAATTTAACATCATCTTGATGCATAAAACTGGTAATTATGCACGCGTAAGGGGGAGGCAAGAGTAAAAAAAATTAAATATATACATATATAATGATTTTTTACGGAAAATACTGAAACGGAATGAAGGATTAGTATGATGATGAAATTACAACTATTTTTTTTGCGATACCTGTTCCGTTATTTCAGTCGCTAAAAATAGTTTTTAAACATAATTTTGAGATTATAGGTGCATTGAATAACAATATAGACATATACACACTGACTTTTTGAAGTAAAAAAGGAATTGCATACATTTTATGCCTCCTACCATCACGTTCCATGCGTAGATGGACCATCTTACAGCGTACCCTGAGCAAGCTGCAAGTGATTTGATCTCCCGATGGTTCATTCGAAAGCTCCCATTCGTGCATATCAACCGAATCTGTCGGATATTGAAATATGGGACGAATAGTCGGCCATATTCTTCCTGTAATTTCTATGTGATCTCGATTTTCTTGATGACAACGCATTTCATCAATCAATAAAATGGATTTATCATTTAACAAAACCAAAGAATTAGGTAGCTCTGGCATGAGTACATATTCCATGTACTTGAGTTTGCTAATTATGAGAATAGCTCCATCAGTGATCTCAAATTTAAGGATTTGCACTCGGGGAGGTAACGATGGTTTCTCCATGATTTTCTCCGATTCATACATGCGTTGGCAAAATTGTGCCAATGGTCTATTTGGTGTACGTATTTGTTTCTTAATTTTACCAAGTAAACTTTCAAATGGAAAGGCAGAAATTTCACTCAATGAACATGATGTATTTCTCACGTCATCAGCAATATGTATTACGTTATGAGCGTTTATAATTTGTGATTTTTCTCCGTAATAGTTCGCCATAAGCTTGAAAAACCTTGTCAAATACAGTTTTGCTAGTCCGTTATATTCAAGAGCCATTTTTTCATCATATAGAATTCTCATCGCTGCATGGAATAGCAAGAAATGATGATACTGATTTTGATGCAGAGTTCCTTTAAAAACTATCGGTCCGCAGTACAATAAGAAGAAACGAAACTGTGTACTTTTTCATTTACTAATATGTACGACACTTTCCGTCTTTCGTTGGAATTCCACTAGAATGGAAGACTTGAGTGATAATAATCTCTTCGAGATTTCTCGAAGATTTCTCGATACCCTCGGCCGTAATCTTGTAGCTGATTTTTTGCCAAACCAGCATTCGCCCATGAGCTTCTTCATTATTCCTATACAGCATAAGTGCATGGAATCCAGAATAAATGATGATACGAGATCAATATGAGGATAAATTGCCGTGAGTAGAGATAGACCAACATGATGTTCCGGCTGCAAGCGACCTTGGAATGAACCCTGAGTTCGTTCTCGACAATCCGTTTCTGGATATACTACACGGCCATTAACATACGTTTTTTTTGTTTCGCAGCGTTCGCAAGCATAGTAACCACCATGGCCCTTCGAAGCTTTCAAGAACGCCCTCGCTGGTGTATCGCAAATAAAACATTGAATAAAAATTGCGAATTTTTTCCCATCTATGATTATTCCATCATTCTGCAATTGAGTGACTTCATCGACGAATTCAGCACAAAAATCTTCGACATTCTTTGGCTTCGCATGCCCTGCATATATTGCAACAGGAAAAGGAGCATATATATCGGGCTTGAAATATACTTTTGCCAATATTGGCCAGAATTGCATCGCCCCTGAATTGAACAAAGGGATTCCATAAACATTAATTTGCAAGACAATAGTATTATTCGTGTATATATTTGGGTTGATACATGTCTGCAGACCTCGAGCAATGCCAAAATATACGAATTCTCCCATAGTGTCATCATTACTTGGCATATTTCGTATTTCATATTGCGCGGAAGATATTCCCAAAAATGTTTTCGAACACTTCGGAAGGTTTGGCAGTAATATTTGCTGTAGAATTTGAAGCAGCTTGTCAAGGTGAACCTGGGGCGTTGCCGATGCAATAGCCCATTCACGTAGCTCTGTTATTTCTTGTTCTTCGTGTTCTTGTTGTTCATCTTGCTCTTCTTCATTCGAATCTATCTCTCCGCCTTGTTCCTTAGCCTCTTCTTCTGCTTCTTGTTCGTGTTCGCTTTGCCTTTCTGCTTCAATTCTTTCCTCTTCGTCTGCTTCTTCTATTTCGTCATTCAGTTGTTCACTGTCATATTCATCGTTATCATGTGCATCATATTGTTCTTCACCGTGCGTATTGTACGATGATTGGTGTATGCCAACGTCTTCACAATCCATGGACATTGAACTCGTGGAAGCATCAACTACATTTATAACCGTTGAATGTGAAATGTTGTTCAAAAGCTCTAATGTATAACCTAACACATTTATGCTGCGGAGTTGCTAATTATTGTTTGTGTAAGTTATCGATAAATCTAAAAGCAAAATATCTTCAATGATTATGTAATATGAGTGTAATCAAATTTAAATCCAATAATTTTTAAAAATCTAGTGTCAATTTTGTAACAAATATAATAAAAGTAGGAACAACATAATAAAAGTAGGAAAAAAATTTTGATATTAAATTTGTTTTGGAAAAAAAATTCATATAAATTTTATACATATCTTTTAAATTTTAAAGTTTCATTTCAAATATTTTTTTTTGTCTTCCACCTATCGTGTTTGCTTTATTACTTCAAGCAATTTGCCATATGAATGAATAAAGATCTAAATGCAGTACATTTGTGAATAGTCCTTACCTTCGAATTCTTTTATTTTTTCACTGACCCTACATTGTATTACTCGATGCCTTGCAACACGTTTTCTCAGTAAAGACAATTCTCGTTCTCTTTTGTTGTCCATTGTCACAAAAGGCTATATTATCGATATCACAGACACAAATTGAATCTAGAAAAATACCTCTAGATATCCACGAAAATCACAATTTTTTGGCACATGATATAACCACAATATTACTCTCTGTGACGAGGGACGAATGGGACGATGTAAAATTGATCGTCAAGAACTCAATCATGAGATTAATGGTTGTGTATTTCGGCTGCGCAGGATAAACGACACACACGATTCACACATGAGATGTTGCAACACGAACGGACACAAACTCCAGATTGGGCCACTAAAACTGGCAACTATAACCGACTCGAGACTCGACGCTTGACGCCATTAAAATCACGAGACGAGAGTAGCTGCTACAGCTGACACTCTTTGATTATCGTATTCTATTTGAAGTTTATTAGATAAATAAATTGTTTGTTCATTATCCACTTGGTCAGTGAATTATTTAAATATAGCGAAGTAGCGATAATAATTATAATCAGTTCAATTGCACAGACCAACAAATAAATCAAGAGATGCGGTAGCATCCCAACGCCAAGTAATATTGAAGAAAAATTCGGCAAACAATCATATGAGACCAAAAAAGATCTGTCGATCGACCTCACGCGCATAGGGGTTGATTAATCATAAATCTAACCATATTTTACCAATGAATGGTAAATGGTAAACTTTCGAATGGTTTTGGTTTCATCTCAATCCGTTCACGCAGTCTCCAAATATAATTATTTTCAGCCGAATTATTTCGCTGAGATTGGCCTAGAAAATGTGTAACGCGGCGACATTTGTCCCCTATCCGCATCTTACTCTCACGTCCAGATTTCACTATCGCTCTTTCTCGTTCTTTCTCTTTCGTTGCTTCCCTCTCGCCCTTGCACAGTCGTTCTTTCTTTCTCTCCACGCATACGCCAATATGTATATATATATAGGCATGGCCACGGCATATAGCTCGCAAAAAAAATATTCTCTTTCATAATTAAAAAAAAAATTTTTAATAATTAAAAAAAATAATTTTAATAATTAAAAAAAATAATTTCAATAATTAAAAAAAATAATTTTAATAATTAAAAAAAAAAATTTAATTAATTTTAAATTTTTATAAATTCAATTATCATTTTCTAATCTTGAATTTATTAATTAAAATAATTTATTTAGTAAAACAATAAAAATTAAATTTAAATATATTTTTTCAAACGTTCAAAAAGAAGTGAAATCCCCTACAAATACTTTTAAAAATTCAAGCCAGCAGTTTTTGGCTTATTATTCGAAAATTTTGCAGATAAATGAGTTATCATTAATATATTATTATTCATTTTCAATTATTAACGTAAATGATAATTAATTGGTTGAAATTCGTGAAGTAGGTTACTACTTGTCGGGAACTGACCATAATCTATTCGGGCAGGCCACTGTGTAAATGTTAACGATCTAATAGATGAAACGATACTTTTTTCCTGGCCTATTCCCTGGCAGGGCCTTGTCAGGAAAATCTGATCAGGCAGGGCTGGCCGGGGGCGAACATTAAACGAGGATGTCCCGGCCTGATTTCCACACGGGATGCTGCTGCGCTCGCTCATTATCGGCAAAATGGAGATAACGTTGCAACACCGCGAAATACGCTGACCACTTTTCCCTCTCATCCTTGTACGAATTAGATTTCAAAATATCGTTAATCTCAGTGTCCAATCTACTCAGTATCGTACCAATGGTTTGCACTGTTTGCTGCTGTTGTCGTTGAACAGATTCCGTTTGTCGATCATTCTGCACGCCTATATGCTGAAGATTCTCTTCAGGCACGAGCACCATTTTTCTCGCATGCTTCATTATCCACTGCCGCCGATCAAACGTGACAAGAGCGTACCCAGTACGGGGGCGAGCAGCAGCGGTAGGAACCCACCGTTTTGAACCACAAAACGTTTCTTGCTCTTCCAACTACCGCTTTTCGCTGCTAGTTGTCGAAGAATAGACGCGTGGCGACGCAACTTTTTTCTTTGTTCAGGTTTCAGAGGCACATTACCACGTTAAATGTTTAACGCACACTTACAAATGCAACAAATTATTCGTGGATCGGCTCTACGCAAAACGGCGTCTCGTTGCTCCTAGTTGAGATGCTGAAGCGCGTGCAATATTGCAACGTGCTTCTTGCAGAGAGAGGACCCGCCATCACAGCCGCAAGACTGGTACTTCTCCGGCTGTGTCGGTGTTTTTTAACTTTTTTCGCGGTACATAAACGAAATGCTGCGGGTCATCGGGGAAAATACACGTACGAAATCTACGGTTATCTGGAGTCGATTGTTTCAAGTCCAAGAGCAGATAACCGTGTGGTTTGCTCGTCGCGTCGTATTCAACTTCCTGCAGAAATATGAGGTTTTCGGGGTAAACCTGACGCGCTAGGTGCTGTATTTGAGCGCGATCTCGCGGATTTTTGAAAACTACCATATAATTAGCGTTCAGCGATATATCCCGTTGCGCGTGAGCCTGTTAAAATAAATTTTGCGTTATAAAAAACGCGCTCTAATTCTTATGATGACTACCCTTGGTGAAGAGGTCGACAACGCTATTGTTCGATGCCTCGCGCATCAAATCGTCAATAATTATAGGTTTTGGATGCCGATCGTTTTCATAATCCGAGGTTTGCGGCAAACTTTCGCGAACCTCTATCGAAGAACCGTACTCCACATACGCCTGTTGCCACTCGGAATGATAGAAAATAAATTTTTCATACGTTTCAGTATTAATATGCGAAATGAATTTCAAAAACTTTTTTACAAAGTATGTTTTACCGCAGCCCGTGGGCTTGCAACCATCGCTGTCCAAGGATGTTTCCACCGCACATCCATTTTGGTGAATGAGAACAATCTTCGTATTAGCTGAAACATATATAGGGCTTGAAAAGGCGAATATACGTAAGAACATAAAGTTTTATTTATATACATTATTTGCAAAGTAGGGTGAGGTGTATATCTATAAACATTATTCTTTATAACCGTAAGAAAGAGTGCTATATTCGCCATTTCGTCTCCGTTTGACGCTCGATGGTTTGCATTATTTTGTTTCAGGACGTGTGACGACTTGATGAAACGCCGTGTGCCGTATAGCGTCATACCTTAGCACAACAGGCTCGTCTCTCTCGCCGGTTATAAAGGAGCGCACTGAGTTGTAATTAATTAATCCCTTGTTCGCAAAATTAAGCGTTATCCCTTTTACTTTACATACTTTTTTTCCTCTCCATTATGAGTGCACACGATAAAAGAATAAAATTTGGGTCCACCTGATATGAAACTTCTGATATAGCTACCGCCCCCATAAGAGCTCAGCTCGTCTGTGAGATCCCCTAAGAGCTGTCCCGTTGGAGGTTCCTCCTCGTCTGTTTTTTCGCTCGATACGTAAAATACGGAATCGGTATCGCAGTACAAAGCACGACGACCCAGCCGCTCTAGGTAACTATAAAGTTTCAGGCGGGCGTGTGCTGTGGTGTATGCTGCTACTACGGCGGTCGCTATGCTGGATGGTATAACAGCGTAACTGATTTTCGTGTAGCTTACATACAATATTTCGTTATTTATGGGTAAAATCTCTGTGATCTCGTACTCAGGGCTAGTCAATAGTTCCACAAGCTTTTTACGCATTGAAACTATCTCTGTCTGCGGTAGATTTTCCCGCTACCCAAACTTTCCCCAAAATGAGTTGATGCACAGCTTTGCAACAGATCGCAGCCCCGGATTTTTAGCTATGGAGTCGCGATTTAGCTTGATTCCTTCCGATCGTTCGAAATCGGCTATATAGAGGTCTTGCGAGGCATTATCTTCGGAGCAATTGCCGGGGCACCCACTGGCTTCTTGTTTGATTTTTAAAAACGTCTTAATGTATTCGACGAAATGGCCCCCTGTCTGTGTACCACGATTGAACTGCGTCGTTTCATATTGCCAAATTTCAGTCACGTCTATCACCCTATACCCGCACGAGACGGCTTTTCGCAACTCGTCGACAACCCATGTACCATTGAACGTTCGCTCTACAGGATAATACAGGAAAATAATAAGCGGTTATGCATACGCACTGGTGATATCGGGTGGTAAAGATTACGAGGCGGCAATACGGTGCATTTTACGAGACCCTCAACGAGAGTGAGATCGGTGTTATCAGGGCCTGTCAATTCCATGCACTCGTTACGCACGTATACGTTCGGATGGCCCACGGGGTATTAACCGAATTTACAGATTTATCGGTACACTGAGCAAACGGCTACGTAACGTTTTTTTTTTCCGTAGCGTCAACGTCGTAGAGCGTAACCATGTTTTCTGTCCGTCCACCGAATGAAGCATCACGCAGATTGAGAGGCTCTGCTGTAGCTAAAGGATTGTCTTGCAGGAAAGTCCTCATCTCGGCTGTCACATTTAACAAGCGACCGTAATCACACTCCCAAATTTCCGTGAGCAAATAACCTCCCGTTCGAATTCTCTCAGCTACAGCAGTAGTTCTCTCGAAACGCTCATGCATGGATATTCCGTCGCTTTGTCGGTTGTCTCTATTTGTGGGATAGCAGCGTGGGCAGCCGTGCCAGTAGCAACCGTGAAACTGTAATACATGAGCCCCATTAGGAGTCTCATAATACCCGTCTACCAAGAGATTTTGAGGTAGTCTAAACTCGCGTGATCGACCAGCATGAATAATACGAACAGCTAGCGAGTGCTCCATCCACGATAGCCATGAAACGGCTTTTTTCGATATATTTTGCGCCCATCTGTATTCCCCCGTGGGTATAATGCCTATTGAATTATTTTTCCAGAAATTTTTCCGAAAAACTCTGAAGTAAGCTGAGGCTATTGCTGGGCTTTCATCAAACGGACAGACGCGACCGCTGATATTGAACATATTGTGAAAAGCAATACATGCACGTCGCAGTATCGTGACATCTGTCTTAAAATAATTGATAAGTTCTTCCACAAAAGTGAATACGTAATTTTTGTCTTTCATTTCGCGATACCAATCGAGAAAGTTCCGGTGCTCATCAACACGCATCGTGTCCGGAGAAAAATAATCGAGAGGTGGCAATTCGCCTACGTAATTTTGATTTTCAGGCCTGTTAAACAAATGTGGGAAAGTGCCATTAACGATACCACCGGTAAGCCCGAAGGCTTTCGGTAAACCGCTCAGAGGTATATGGAAGTAATTAAGACTGGCGAGAAATATGAGCTTTTTGACGCGCATCGTAATAATTTTCGTATCGTTCATGATTAGACTGAGGAGCCCAGTTTTTTTCTCTTCGATGAAATAACGCAGGATGAATTGAGCGTCGAAACCCCCTGCATTATGAGCGATACAGATGGTACGCGAAAAACCTTCGAGCGGTTGCATGGCTAATTCGACAAGCTGAGCTACGGGGCTGTGACTAACCACAAATTCGTGTTCCCTACAATGCTCGCACGGTTCGGTTACAGAGTCGTTAACACAGC
The DNA here is from genome assembly GCA_963564615.1 of Rhorus exstirpatorius. Classification (NCBI taxonomy): domain Eukaryota; kingdom Metazoa; phylum Arthropoda; class Insecta; order Hymenoptera; family Ichneumonidae; genus Rhorus; species Rhorus exstirpatorius. Next base: position 3,329,465 of record OY751321.1, on the reverse strand, counting down.
AAACTATGCAAGCTCGCTGTGCCACGCAAAGATTTGGTTCGTGTAAAAGAGTAGTCGCATCACCCTTCATAGGTGTGCTCTGCTGTGTTTCAGAATCATAAAAAATGAATAATATTTTTTTCAAGTCTGGAGTACTTCGAATCGGTTTCATGAAACATAAATGATTATTCAGTTGATCTGATTTGCACGTGTTGCAGTACCCTACTCCGCATTTATGCTTCTCTGATTTTTCCAAAGGCCTTATTGCTCGAAACCTTATTGCTGTTTCAGAGCTTCACAAACGCTAGGCTTTCTACACCTCATGGTCACGATCCGCACCTTATGCCTCTGAAAGCAGTCCTCTCCGAAAAAATCGCGATTGCACGCCTCACATCTGATTATATCGTATGAGCGCGTATTACACGTCTGCAGCCCCCAGCATCGAAGACATTTTTTCTTCAAACATCTATGACCGAGTCGACGATAAGCCATATTACACGAGAATCAAAAATCTCTACTACCGACAGCTGCTCTGAGATTGAGAATAGGCCCGAAATGATGCGAGCGCTCGTAATGCAATATATACAGAGTATGGTGAATTGTACCCGCGATGTCCAGAATATCCTGTCTCCCGTCAAACAGAGGCTTCTCACCGCGACCCAAAGTTAAAAATTGGTAAACGACAATTGCAAAACCGTCTCGTGCCAAATGATCCTGATAGCGCGCAATCTCGTATACACCACAGCCCTCTGCAGGTACGCGGACATCTGCTTCTCTTGTCAGTTCGAGTGCCGCTTGTTTTTGTTCAACCCCATTAATCCGTCTAATATGTTGCCATTTATTATGTAGAGTACCCAACCATATTTCACCTCGTTCTGCGTATGCTCGAGCCACCACCAGTGAACGCGGTAAGCATAGATTGTCGGCGTTTCGGATCGAGAGAATAGATCGTTTCGCATAGCCTCTTATGTAAGACCTTTCCGACCGCGCCCTTCGACCCGGTTGACAGCGCACATTTTTATCGTGCACGAATCGTCAATATTTAAAGATGACGTACTCTGTGCCACACTGCATATCAATTTTCAAATATCTTTGAATACATAATCTTGGGCCGGTCGAAAAGATAACCACACGTGTCTGTGCGGCAGACTATTCGCTGTAAACGAAATGCTTACATAATCGTCTCCCTCGCAGGAGCTCACGATGTGCGTTAAGAGGTCGCAAAATGCACTGTTGAGCCAGTCCACCACGCTAACTCCGGAGACTGGTTGACGAATTCGCAATAATGTTTCGTGCCCCAGTGTTTCAAAGCGTTTCAAATACCGCGTATAATCGCTGATGATTTTAAAGTGTTTTGCCAGTGGGTGTATTTTTTCTTAAAGTGGTCCACTTCTTGGTACACCTCGTTGTCTGCCAGATCACCTTTGCACCTCTGGAAACAGACCCGACGGGCCTGGTACAGCGTCTTCTTGCTCGTCTGCTACCTCCCGCCCGACGAGCTCTAAATAAATTTATAATTTAAAATAGGCAATATACCAAAATTGATTGATGCCTTAATTTTAACTTACGATAAAAAATCGACGAGCTAGTCAATTTTTCCGAAGGATGTTCGATGCTGGAAACGGTGCTCATCGGCTTCCCATCATTTAGTTCAGAGCATGATAGGTGTTGGCTCGTTACGCTCCTCTGTTGACATGCTAATTCAACAGTACACGCACCCTTACAAGAGCCGCTTCTTAATCTGACAAGGCATCAAAGAACTGTCGATATACTATTTGCACACAACCGTTAAAATAATACCCTGTTTTTCCGGTAAATGCATAGTATTAAAAAAAATTAATATAAATCTTTTCACGATAATAATAATGTAAGGAGAGAAAGTATCAGCGTCATCTTGAAGAAAAAAAGAGACGGCGAGAAAGAGAGAGAGAGAGGTAGAGAATGTGGAAACACGCGAAGCAGGGCACAAAGAATACAGCTCGATAAATGAGGTTTGCCCGTACTAGCGTAATAACAGTCGTGAAAATATTTTTTCCAATATGTTGCGGATAGAATCGAGTTTTGTTTATGCCATCTGTCTTTCGATCGGACAGTTCACTCGGACAAAGCATGGCCGGGCCTCTCCTCGCTCATGGTTACCCCCTCTATTTCTCTTTCATAGACTCTTCTCTAAAGAATTGTCTATAATAAGTTCAGTTCAACTCCGGCGATTATATCGAAAAGTACGGCTATATCAACGCTCGGCTGATCTCGTATTTCGGATACAACAACGGTCTTGTTAATATCACGGCTTTTTCATCAAATCGGGTATTCTCAATCTGCATGTGTGTCTCTCGTCGGATATTTATGTAAATGACACGGGAAATAAATATACAAGGCTTATCTCAAACTATCGGTGCACGTGCAAGAGTGTCTCTCTCTTTCCTTCACGAAGGTACACCCGCGACGTATCCAATTATTATTCTACACCTTAATTAAAGAACAAGATCTCAAGGCTATCTCAAACATTTTGGTCCTTCGAGCCGGATCGTGTGTGAGAAAAGGTGAAAGTTTTTGGTAAAAGTGCGGTGTGTCTCGTGCTGAGAAAAACGGGGTTACTCAGTTAAAATCAAGGACTTCAGCATCAAGGGACAAAGGCTTTTGAGTTTCCTCAAACTCTGTATCTCGGTCTCTCTCTCTCTTTCGGGTTTCGGATCTTTGCTCGGTGGTTGAAGGCCGACAGTGTTTACAAGAGTGAGCGCGTACGGGACAAGCCTTACAATCTCGCCGGTACACGTGCGCTCGAGACGCCTCGAGCGGTTCGCCTAACGCTCTCTCTATATCGAGGATCACGGTCGGTCAATCGATCAATACGGAATTCGATAATTCTCACGGTCGGTAACTCTCATTCGGTCGGTATCTCGAATGGTGAGTAGTGTGAACGGTATCTTATCATCAAGGAGAATCGGGTCGCTACTTACACCCTCGGTTCAGTGCGTGCCACGCGTGATCAAAACAAACACTCAAGTGACAGATGACGATCGCGTTCGCGTTTTCGAATGTTTTTTGAACATTCTCTCGGCATTTCTCAACAATAATCGGTATTCTCGGACTAATCTTGGTGCGAATTCTTGAAAACTTTGTTTTTTTTTTCAATTTTTTGAATTTTTCGAATTTTCAACTCTCTCCGAATTATTGCGCTGTGACAGCAGGTATATTCGTTTGGCTTACAGCGAATTTATACGAATTCGATATTTTTCCTCACGCTTACGGGTGTTTTATCAGTTTTGTCAATATCTCGAAAAAACTCTGTATTTTCTTGCATTTTTCGGAATTTCTCGAAACTTAATCTCGCGTTCGCGATTATACGGAAAATTCTCTCGTGACTTACAGCGTTTTCGATTTTTCTCACGGAACGTCGGTGTTTCGCGGAAATTGACTTTTGCGCTGTTCGGTCAGGTTTATCTCGCAAGTGCTCGGTCAATACTCTCTCGCGGTTCGGTTTTAAGCTCTCGAGTTCGAACTTTAATCTCGTGAGTTTTTTTGAACAGTTTCGGGTTATTTTGGTTCGCAAATCAAGGCGTCAATAAATTCTCGACATGGCGGATGAAACCAAACCCACAACACCCGGAGATACGGCCTCTTGGACGGATTTCGGGGACCCGCCGGCGGATACAGAAACGGGGTTTCAGAGAACGCTACTCGTGCCAAACATCTCTCGCACCTCAGAACGCACGGTACCTCAGACGAGGTCAACGTCTCAAACGGACGACCCTCGATCGGTCGACAATATACTCGACTTCCGGGCAATTACTCAAAGCGGACGGCTTCGCGCGCCAGAAAAAGCGCTCGAACAGGCTCGAACGGATTCGGAACAACCTCTCGGCGCCGTCTCACTCAATAACATCGATACGAGCATCGGGCTAATCGAGGATCAATGGAAATCTTGTCGGATCACTCACGAAAGGATCTCGGATCTGTGCACTCCGGAGTTCCTTTCAAGGCCATACGTTCTCTGATCGACGTACTCAAGGATTACTTATCACGGAATACAAGGTTTTACAACTCAAGGTCATTTTCTAACACGAGTCGTAAGAATGGAGCGACCAATCATCTCGGAATCTCTTCATCCTCGGTTACAAACACGACTCGCTTCGTATTTGAACGACTCACGAAATCGGTTAACACTCAAGGCGATCGTTAGCCAATCAACGGAATATTAGGAAAATCAACCACCAGCAGTATTATTGGCGACTGCTCGTGTCACGGCAATCAATCAAAGACAAGGATTTTCTCAGCCTGTCAGAATTCTGATCGATCCAGGATCTGAACTCTCGTTTATCTCGGAAGCAGTGGTGAACAAACTGCGCTTACGACGAAAATCGGCGGCGGTTCCAATCATCGGCATCGGCGGCTGTAACACAGGAGCCACTCGAAGTGTGGTCTCTCTTAAGCTGCAATCGTTATTCAACGAAAACTCGGTTCAACTCTCACCGTATATTCTCAAGAAACTCACCACCACGCTACTATCATTCTCAACGGCATATTACAATCACGCGATCTCTTCGAAAATCCAACACTCTCAGACAAAGGCTTTCTCAAACAAGGACCCATCACTGCATTAATCGATGCGGATACATACGGGAAAATTATCGAGCCTTAAATCGTCAAATCGGATTCAACTCAACTTATCGCACAGCGAACAAAATTCGGATGGATAATATCGGGCCCGGTGGACGGTAACTCTCGTCAAGAACGAGTATCGCTATCAGCTGTGCGAAGCGGCGGAACGGCGGATGATCAACTGAGTCAATTACTCAAACGGTTTTGGATATAAGAAGAAATTCCGGCCACGGCAGGCTTGGGATGGAATCCAAATGATTTGATATGTGAACGACATTTCAAGGATACACACACAAGGGACTCCACCGGTCGCTATATCGTTCGGCTGCCATTCAAGGATTTACCATCGTTACTCGGAGAAAGTAAACTGACGGCTCTACGTTGCCTTCGACGAATAACTAAACGGAATCGGCATATCGGCAACTGTATACGGAATTTATCAAGGAGTATGAATCACTCGGCCATATGGAGGTGGTCATTGACCACTCGGAAGCAACGGCGGCAGTATATCTCCCCAATCATGGCGTATTCAAGGAAGATCGCGTGACAACGAAACTCCGAGTAGTATTCAACGGATCGGGCCGCAGTTCGACGGGTGTATCTGTCAACGAGATACTTCATGCGGGCGGCAAACTGCAGGTTGACGCTTCGGATGTCCTGATCTGGCTGCGTCGATTGCGTTGGATTTTCAGGACGAACATTGAAAAAATGTTCCGTCAAATCAAAGTACATCAGGACGACTGAGATTACCAGCGCATTCTCTGGTTCGACGAGGACGACAAACTCGTCACCTATCGGCTCACCACAGTCACATACGGGTTGACCTGTGCTCCATGGCTTTCTCTACGGACAATACAACAACTAACGGAAGATGAAGGACATCGATTTCCTCTGGCTATACCATCTCTCACTTAAGTTCGCTATGTGGACGATATATTTGGCGGATCGGACACGAGAGATGGTCTCAATTCAATCATCACGGATCTCATCGGCATACGCAACGCAGGCGGGTTTCCACTGCAAAAATAGAGCTCAAATTGTCCAAACTTACTCAAGGAAATGGATTTACATGCCAGCTCAGAGACCACGGTCTCCCTCGATGACGCGGTGGTGAGTGTTCTCGGCATGTGTTGGCATCCGCTCTCGGATACACTACGATACAAGGCGAAAACACAACTCAGCAACTTTTACCAAAAGAACGTTGCTATCGGAGATCTCACAAGTGTATGATCCTCTCGGACTTGTATCACCAGTTTTAATCAGAGCCAAGCTTCTCATTCAAGAATTATGGCTTCTCAAGGCCAGCTGGGATGAAGCACTCACCTCAGCTATTGTCAATCAATGGCAAGAATTTCGCAAGGATCTCACTCAACATAATCAATTGGTTATCTCTCGGTGGCTGCAAATCTCATCCACGAATACGGTAATGCAGCTCCACGGATTCTCGTACGCATCGACACTCGCAATAAGCGCTCTCGTATATCTCAGGATAGAACATCAAGGTCATGTATCTACGGTTTCTCTTGTCTGTGCGAAAACCAAGGTCACACCGATAAAACGGCTTACTGTTCCAAGGTTGGAGCTCACAGCGTCAGTGATGCCGTCTCAACTGATGGCCTACGCAAAGAGAATGTTGGCAGTAGAGAGTCTACAACTCTTCTGCTGGACTGACTCTACGGTGGCACTCGCGTGGGTCACCAGCCATCCGTCAAGATGGAAGGAATTCGTGCGAAATCGGATTGCAAAGCTCCAAACGACGTTACTTCAAGGACAGTAGCGTTAAATCAACGTCAAGGAAAACTCGATGGATTGTGCCTCACGAGGCATCACTACCTTGGATTTAATCTCTCATCGTCTTTGGTGGACCGGCCCGGCGTGGCTAATCAACCAACCAGAGCAATTGCCTATATCTTCGGTTGATACTCCGGTGGATGACATGGTTGCGGCAAAACCAACTACGACAGTATCAACGGTTACGATAAAGGCAACAACATGGCATTTCATCGAAAATTACTCAAGTTTATCAAAACTTATCCAGGTAACAGCATCAGTCTTTCGAGTGATACGGCGTTGGAAAAGACAAAGAACGTACGAGTCTTCAGTTCTTGATATACAAGAACTTGAGGAAGCTCGAATCTTCCAGCTAAGGGTTACGCAAGAACAATTCTTCGGTTCTCTGATCAAGATGCTCAAGGAAGGTCTCAACATCCCCACATCAGACCCGATTTCAAGGTAAACACCCTGTGGAATGCTCAAGGACTTCTTCGCATCGGAGGTCGGTTAAAATTCTCGGATCTCAGTCCCGAGGAGAAACAACCGGCATTCTTACCTTGAGTCTCTCACCTCAAGTCACTCATAATCGATGATGCACACAGACGGACATCCCACGGCGGAACACAACTCACCCTCGCATATCTTCGGCAAAGATATTGGGTAATCGGCGGACGATCATCAGTACGCTCTCGCATTTACAAATGCGTCACGTGTGCTTGACAGCGCGGAGAGCGGGCAAAACAGCTGATGCCTCAGCTTCCTGCATCTCGGATCACAGCGTCTCGTCCTTTCCTCCATGTTGGCGTGGACTACGCCGGTCCATTCACAATCAAGACGTGGAGAGGGTGAGCGGCAAAATCATACAAGGGCTACATCTCGGTTTTCGTGTGCTTCTCTACTTCGGCGGTTCACCTAGAGCTCGTGACGGATTATACATCGGACGAATTTGTCGCTGCATACAAACGGTTCACGGGTCGACACGGAAATCTGCTCGACACTCAGCAGTGACAGAGGCACAACTCTAGTGGGAGCGGACAAGCAACTACGGCAACTCTTTAATCAAGCCTCGAAACAGCATCACCATCTCTCGGCTTCTCTCGCCTCTCAAGGCACCAAATAGATCTTTAATCCGACGGCAGCTGCTACTTCGGCGGAAAATGGGAAGCAGCGGTCTAATCGGTCAAGTTTCATCTCAAAAGAATCATCGGGGACTCGTTCTTGACTCATGAGGAATTTACAACCCTCTTGGTTTAGATCAAGGCCATATTGAACTCTCGACCGCTGTGCCCATTTTCGGATGACCTGGATGATCTATCGGCGCTCACAGCCGGTCATTTTCTCATCGAAGAGTCTCTCATGACGTTTCCAGAGCCAGACTGTACCACGGATAATCTCAGTCGGCTGTCTCGGCGATAACTCATACAGTCAAGGGTACAACTGTTCTGGGAGAGATGGTCTCGGGAATGTATACAACGTTACCAAGCTATCTCAAAATGGCGGCATCCCTCAACTCAACTCAAGGTCGGCTCCATGGTTCTTCTCACGGACTAACGGTTTCCGCCCTCACGGTGGCCATTGGCACGAGTTACTCGGCTTCTCCCGGGATCTGACGGTCTCGTTCGAGTTGTCGAACTCCGGTTGACCTCAACCCCACTCATCAGGCCAGTGACCAAACTCTAGTTCTTACCAATTCACATTCCGGATACTTCGTCAACGGATTGATCAAGTGCGGGCGGAATGTTGCGGATAGAATCGAGTTTTGGTATCGGTCATGCCATCTGTCTTTCGGTCGGACAGTTTACTCGGTCAGAGCATAGCCGGGCATCTCCTCGCTCACGGTTACCCCCTCTATTTCTCTATCATAGTCTTGTCTCTAAAGAATTGGCTGTATTAAGTTCGGTTCAACTCCGGCGGTTATATCGAAAAGTACGGTTACATCAACGCTCGGCGTGTCTCGTATTTCGGATACAACAACGTTCCTGTTAATATCGCGGCTTTTTTTATCAAATCGGTTATTATGAGTCTGCATGTGTGTCTCTCGTCGGATATTTATGTAAATGACACGGAAAATAAATATACAAGGCTTATCTCAAACTATCGGTGCACGCGCAAGAGTGTCTCTCTCTTTCCTTCACGAAGGAACACCCGCGTCGTATCCAATTATTATTCTACGCCTTAATTAAAAAACAAGATCCCTCATTCACCACTCAAGGCTATCTGAAACGCAATACAATGTAAATATTAGGCTCTATATCGATTTAATGAGAGAGAAAGAGGAGATTGATGAATAAGAATACTTTTGAAATATATTATATTCAAAATCGTAAAATATTTTTTCTAACGATAACAGGAGCACTGTATAACGTTCGTGAAATAAAGAGGATGTTTACAGCTTCTTAATGAAAAGGAGAGAGAGACAGCGAGAAATCGGCAGAGAATACGGAACCACGCGAAGCATGGCACAAAAAGCAGAGCTCGATAATCAAGGCTTGCCTATACTAGCGTCATAACATCCATGAAAATATTTTTTCCAAACAAATTTAATTATTAAACTCTATATCGATTTGATGAGAGAGAAAGAGGAGATTGATGAATAAGAATACTTTTGAAATATATTATATTGAAATTCGAAAAATATTTTTCTAACGATAACGGGTGCTCTGTATCGCGTTCATGAAAGAAAGAGGATGTTAACAGCTTCTTAGTGAGAAAGAGAGAGACCACGAGCGAGAGGCAGAGACCGCGGGTCCGCGCGAAGCATGGCACAAAGAGTAGAGCTCGATAAATAAAGCTTACTCGTACTAGCGTAATAGCAGAGTCGTGAAATTTTTTTTCAATATAGTTTAAGAATTAAAAAACATACATGAATATTTTTTATGATAGAACAGAACTTACTTTTGATTTCATCGGCAATACAACGGACGCACGGCGCCTTTTCCAGCCCTCGACGCTGCAGCTCTTCAAACACACACGCTAGCACTTGTTGACCGTTTAGCACGCCTTTGTTATAGGCTGTCACTATGGTTCGCAAGGGTGCCCACCATAAAATATATTTTAGACGGCTTATGAGCCTATTTTCCGATAATCTATTTAACTCGTTACTCCATCGATCATTACACCGACGGCGACGGCGAAGCTAGGAGCTATGTATTACCAATACGCCAAACGCTAAAGATTTAAAATACATTCGCAAAGTGCTCGATCTGTCACGATTGATAGCGATACGTGATAATTTCCTGTTGGTTTGAGACTGAATAATATTGTATATTGTTCTTTCCATATAAATACGTAGCGCGAGCCTTCTGAGCGAATTTACTCATTTACTAAAGCTGAAGCGACATCAAAAAGCGATGGCCCCTCGCGACACAAAAACATGCATGATGAGGTATCAAATTATCAAGTTGTCAACATCTCGGCGCATATACATATAGTCATTCCAAACGCTCTTATTGTTTCTATGTAACTGCTTAGCCTCGAGCTCCCCTCTCAGCTCTTTTTTCGAAAAAATAATTTTCGTTCCACAAAGAAAATATTTTCAAGGCAAGAGAGAAATTTTTCTTACGTAGCTCTAATCGGAGTTATATTTCATTTTTATGAAACATGATGATATTGATACTCTATTTTCTTCAAAACAAAGTAAACCTTGCTGCGTGCAAATTAGCTGACATTAGTATACTTTCTTTGAAGATGAGAACTTTGCAGCTTTGTCAAACGCAAAACATTGAAAATAAAATCGTGTAGAAGAATACTGGCGACTATCGTGGCTTAAGACTAGCTGGCATCTGCATTTTTTCAAATCAATATAGTACATATAATACAAATTAACTTCATTGTATGTATCTCCTCGTCGTTAAATCTTTGTCGTGAATCATGATGATTTCGATACTCAGTTTTCACCAAAACAAAGTAAGCCTTGGCACGTGCAAATTAGTTGACATTTTCTTATACACTGCAGCATGTATGTGTAGCAGTGAGAGCTGTGCATCTTTTGTCTCCGGGTGAAAAAAAATGTAAAAAAATAGATTCACAATAAATAACAGTATCAGTCATCGATATACTCTTGTAGATGGTTCATTCGATGCTAAAGCATCCCTGCCTGTGATCTGCACCATTTTTAAATTATTCTTCGCCCTGTATGTAAAAGAACCGCTGCTGCTGCTACTGAACTATTCTGCGTGAGTATGCCCATAGCTGTTGACTCTCGAGCGCTACGGCCTGATGCTTCATGAACTTACCTATGTATATTCGCAGAGTATGCCTACTGTGTCTATAGGTATACACGCGTTGCATCTTTATATCACATTATATGCGTTAAATATATTACTCTCCATACGAATAAATAGATGAGTGAATTCGAGCAAGCCCTGAGCGACGATGAGGCATGCACGTGGTGCTGACGGTGCATTTCGCGCGCGCCGAGAAGTCTTTCGAATATTATTCCTAAAGGTGCGTGGAGCTTGTCTCCAAGCAGCTGTAGAGCTCAGTAATCATCGTTTTTTTAATCGAGTAACATCGGGAAAACGTTCTCGCAACGTCGATCGGTTAAATTACTGTTCGTTTAAATAATTTATGTGCTCTCAGGATTAACGTGTGTGTTCGTGCTAAAAAAATATTTAATAAAGACGTGGCTTACGGAGATGAGTATAATGAATGTATCTGTGCAGATTTTCATTCTATCGGTTTTTTCAAATAATTTCTGTGCAGATCGCTTAAAATCTTATTCGTAGGAATATCGGCAAAGCTTTTTAACGCTAGTACGAGTGTTTTTAAACTCCTTCGCCATTGTACGGTGCGGTTATTTTTTTCACGAGTTCGAAATAAATTTTGTGTCGCCGAAATAATGAGAGAGAGAGAGAGAGAGAGAGAGAGAGAGAGAGAGAGAGAGAGAGAGAGACTATGGCAAATAATAAAAATGAATAATAATAATAATAATAATAATAATAATAATAATAATAATAATAATAATAATAATAATAATAATAATAATAATAATAATAATAATAATAATAATAATAATAATAATAATAATAATAATAATAATAATAATAATAATAATAATAATAATAATAATAATAATAATAATAATAATAATAATAATAATAATAATAATAATAATAATAATAATAATAATAATAATAATAATAATAATAATAATAATAATAATAATAATAATAATAATAATAATAATAATAATAATAATAATAATAATAATAATAATAATAATAATAATAATCCACGGTGGGAGGTGTACCCATACGTGGCGCGTCCTCGGGTGGTGGATAGAGGGACGCCCGCTGCGAGTGGTACACAAGCAGAGGGTAGGAGCGAAATAAAATAACTCCCGCGAGCCAAACACTAGGGGAAGGAACCCCGAATAACAAACCACTAATGGATAATGAGCGATACAACGAAAAATGTACCCCAAGTGAGCACCCCGCGAGCGGGATATCTCACCACCGATTCCGACTGGGTTAAAGCCCCGGTGGTCGGTGCCGGCCTCATGGATTTTGGGGGAGGCCAATCGCACGTGAAACCAAACGCGGAGAACGGAAAAACCTACGGAACAACGGAACCCCAAGTTAACCTCAGGAAAGACGAGAACAAGCAAGCACCGAGCCCACTACCGTCGAGTTGGCAGCCTTGCAGGACCCCCCAACGCACCTTAACGCAGAACCTGGCGGACGAAGCTCGTACGCCCGCAGCTACTCCAAACCCTTCACCGAAGCGCGAGTACATCGCACAGATGAGGCGGGACGAGGAGGAAGCTTGGAAAAGATGTCGGAAAATCATCGACAGTATGAAGGCTGCAACCACGAGGCAACGTAACATCTCCATGGACGTAAAAAACGGCCTAGCAGAAATGGAGGAAGCCTTCGACGTGATGGCCCTATTCAGGGAAAACTGGCTCAAGGCTGAAAAAGAGCTACACAGATCAGTAGTGGACGGCTCCCTCCCAAACGAGCGGACACCCTACCCTACCGGCAGCCAGAAGCGTGCCGCTTCGAGTCCAGCCAAACCAGCGGAGGACAAGAGAAGACGGGACGACGATCCTCCTGACAACGACTGGGCCACGGTCGCTCCGCGTAGAGAAAAGAGGCAGAAGACAGCCGTACGCACAAAAACGCAGCCGCAACAGCAGCGCGAAGGCGCAGGGGAAGATAGAGCGAGCCCGAAGAAGAGCAAGAAGAAGAAGAAGCGACCTCCAAGACCAAGACCACCGAGACAGGCTTTGTTGATCAAGCCAGCAGAGGGAAAATCCTATTCCGACGTCCTTCGTGAAATCCGCAATAACACGAACCTAGCGGACGCAGAAGCAGAGGTCAAGTCAATCCGCCGTACTGGGTCCGGGGACGTCCTCGTCGAGCTGGGACGCAATATAAAGGACAAGGCAGCCTTCGGGGAAGCAATCAGAGGTGTCCTGGGGCAAAACGCTACAGTACACAGCTTAGACCGTGAAAAGACGGTGGAAATTCGCGACCTTGATGAACTTACCACCTCCGAGGAAGTGGCCGCGGCAATCAAGAGGGACCTGAAGGAGCTTGCTAAAGACCCAAAAATCTGGGTCACAAAAGCAAATAGCAGGGCGCTGAAGATGGCAATAGTTACACTGAGCCAAACCGAAGCAGACGAACTGATAAAAAGGCAGCACATCAAGATAGGCTGGGTAAACTGTCGCGTCCGCGATAGGATAGACGTGGTGCGATGCTACAGATGCCTGGGTTATGGGCATACCCGAAAAGCCTGCAAAGGTCCGGACAGAAGCAATCTGTGCTGGAAATGCGGCCAGAGTGGACACAAGGCAGGGAACTGCGCATCCGGACCTCAATGCATCCTCTGCTCGGAAAAACAGGATTCGAGACAGTCGGATCACGCGCCAGGATCAGGCGCATGCAAGACTTTCAGGGATGCCCTAGAGGCAAAGAAGAAAAGATCCCAGAAATGACGAACGTCCTACAGGGTAACCTTAACAGGAGCAAACTCGCCGACGACTTGCTGACGCAGCTCGCCTATGAGAGAGAAGCCCATGTCGTGATCATAAGTGAACAGTACCGTAATAAGGCTGGCCCCACCTGGTACACAGACGATCTAGGAACCGCAGCAATATGGGTCTCTGACCCACAGACAGTCCGAGTAAGCTCCCACGGCACCGGCAGTGGATACGTGTGGATAAGAAGTAGAGGATGCACCTTTGTCAGCTGCTACTTCTCCCCCAACTACAGCATACCGGAGTTCCGCGACAAGCTGGACGGACTAGAGGACGCTCTTCGACAACTACCTGGCGCCCTAGTAGTAGCCGGGGATTTCAACGCTAGAGCCCTTGAATGGGGAATGCCGCACTCCAACACTAGAGGGAAACTGGACATGGAGATGACGGCGCGGCTGGGCCTAGTGGTTCTCAATACGGGAACGATGCCGACTTACCGAAGGCCGGGTTTCGGGGATTCCATACCGGACATTACGTTGGTATCAGAGATCCTGGCTCCCCAAGCCGTAGAGTGGAGGGTGCTGGAAGACTTCACTGGCAGCGACCATAATTACATCACGTATAGGCTGCAAGCTGAAAGAAGGACGCGAAACAACCAGCCTCAATGCCAACTTGGCTGGAATACCGCCAAGATGGACGAAGGAAAGCTCACGGCAGCTCTGGACGAAGGCCTTGCCGTGATTCCACCGGCTCCAAACACTGCTGAAGACAGAGAGGGGGTGGAGACCACGATTAGCCGCACTATGCAGCTGATCCAGAAAGCATGCAACGCGTCGATGCCAACGCGAAAGAAATGGAGCGGTAAGCGCCAGGCGTACTGGTGGACTGAAGAGATCGCTGACCTGAGGAGAAGAAGCCATCAGTCCAGGCGTAAAGTACAGCGCGCCCGAAATAGGCCTGAGGCTGCTGAAAGATCGGCAGAATACAAAGCCTCGAAGAAAGAGCTACGCAAGGCCATCCAGCAGAGCAAAGACCATAGCTGGCGGACACTCTGCAAGGAGATTGACCAGGACCCCTGGGGCAAGGGGTACAAGCTGGTGACCAAGAAGATCGGCACACAAAGCGAGAATGGGCAACTGGACGCAGCTGCCATGAAAAATATCGTAGACACTCTTTTCCCCACACACCCGGTGAGGGAGGAGACCCAAGTCCTAAGAGAAAACCCGGAGGAGGTCCCAACCTTCAGCGAAGAAGAACTCAAAAAAGCCGTTGGATCGCTGAAACAGAGGAAGGCGCCAGGACCAGACGGCATACCAGCAGAGGTACTAAAAGTTGTTGCCAACCACTGCCCGAACCTACTGCTGAACATGTACAACGCATGCCTACGGACAGGAGTCTTCTCGGCACGATGGAAGATCGCACGACTGGTCCTTATCGGCAAAGGGAAGGGCGATCCCGACTCCCCATCGTCCTGGCGGCCGCTGTGCATGCTCGACACAGCTGGCAAAGTCCTGGAAAAGCTGCTAAAACCGCGGATAGAAGATGCCGTGCGAGCCGCTGGTGACCTGTCCGCCCGGCAACACGGCTTCCGACGAGGACACTCGACCATCAGCGCTATCGCAGAAGTGATCGCCGCTGTTGAAAGAGCAAATACGGCGTGCCACCAAGCCAGACCGATAGTCCTGCTCGTCACCTTGGACGTGAAAAACGCTTTCAACTCTGCGAGATGGAGCGACATGCTGGGAGCACTTGAGGAGACTTTCGAGGTGCCGAGTTATTTGTTAGCGATGGCTCGCGACTACCTGAAGGACCGGTGGCTCCAGTACGAGACTGAAGAAGGTAAGAGAAGCAAGCAGATTACCGTGGGGGCAGCCCAGGGCTCCGTTTTAGGTCCCGATCTATGGAACATCTCATACGACGGCCTGCTACGAGCTGAAATGCCGGACGATACGTTTCTTGTCGGCTATGCCGACGACGTTGCCGCGGTCATCACCGCACGCAGCGCTGAACTGGCCCAGCTGAAGCTGAACCAAGTTATGAGGAGGGTCGACCAGTGGATGGAAAGACACGGACTGCAGCTGGTGATTGCAAAGACAGAAATCGTCATGCTCACCAGGAGAAGGATCCCCACCATCATCACCATGAGAGTTGGGTCTCAGGAAGTCCGAACGAAGAGCTCGGCGAAGTACCTGGGTGCGACGCTGGATAACAAACTCACCTTCTGGGAGCACATCCGCAAAGCATCCGACAAGGCGGCGACGGTGACAGCGTCACTTAGCAGGCTAATGGCCAACGTGGGCGGCCCGAAGCCCGGAAAGAGGAGGCTGCTGATGACGACGACACAATCGGTCATGCTGTACGGGGCTGAGATCTGGGCAGATGCCATGAGAGTCCAAAAGTATCGGACGCGAATGGCCTCCATCCAACGACAAGGAGCGCTGAGAATCGCATGCTCATACAGAACAGTATCCGAACCTGCAGTACTGGTGGTTGCTGGGGTCGTCCCGATCGACCTGCTGGCTCTGGAACGCAAGGACATTTTCGCGAGAATCCCGGACACAGATAGAAGGGAGGCAGCCGCTCAGGCACGCTCCCGCTCCTTGGAGGTCTGGCAAGAGCGCTGGAACAACAGCACAAAAGGACGGTGGACTGCTCGGCTCATTAAAGATCTGAGACCCTGGATCGAGAGAACTCACGGGGACGTGGACTTTTACGTCACCCAATTCTTGACAGGGCATGGGTATTTCGGGGCGTATCTACACAGAATGGGAAAGGTGAGATCTCCGCTATGCCGGTACTGCCCGGTAGAAGTGGACGACGTACCTCACACGTTCTTCAACTGCGATCGGTTCCTGGCGGAAAAGAGAGCGCTAGACGCAACAATGGGACAAGTCACTCCCGACAATGTGATCGGGGTGATGCTCAAAGACCAGCAGCAGTGGAATGCCGTCGCTACGTACGTGCAGACCATACTGCGCCAAAAGAACGACGACGGGTGCCTGAAGGACCCCGAGGACTAATTACAGGATAAAATAACGATGCAGAGCCCTCCGGGCGCAGTACAGCACGGCCTGGACTGAAGTAATGCGAAAGCGGTTCCGGTTTAGGGGGTACGTGGGAAAAGGAGGTGGGTTTTTAGTTGGTAGGCCTAAGCGGCAAGTCCAACACACGAGGCGGCGCAAGCCCCTTACGGTGCGTAAAGCATTTTCCCCCTCCTTCAAAATAATAATAATAATAATAATAATAATAATAATAATAATAATAATAATAATAATAATAATAATAATAATAATAATAATAATAATAATAATAATAATAATAATAATAATAATAATAATAATAATAATAATAATAATAATAATAATAATAATAATAATAATAATAATAATAATAATAATAATAATAATAATAATAATAATAATAATAATAATAATAATAATAATAATAATAATAATAATAATAATAATAATAATAATAATAATAATAATAATAATAATAATAATAATAATAATAATAATAATAATAATAATAATAATAATAATAATAATAATAATAATAATAATAATAATAATAATAATAATAATAATAATAATAATAATAATAATAATAATAATAATATCAAAGGGACGGTCGAGAAGGCGGCGGCAAAAATAGCGTTGCTTAGCCGCCTGATGGCAAACACACACGGACCGAGACCGTCGACACGCAGACTGCTCATGACGACAGCCCACTCTATCCTCCTGTACGGGGCGGAGATATGGGCCGATGCGCTTGCAGTAAAAAAATACCGAAAAATGATGACTAACGTACAAAGACGAGGAGCACTGAGGATAGCGTGCGCCTACAGGACCGTCTCGGCAGAGGCGGTACTCGTGGTGGCGGGCGTGATTCCGATAGACTTACTGGCGACTGAACGGAAACGGATTTACGAACGTGACGAAGGGACCGAACGGGATGTCGCGGCAAGACGGGAGAGGCAAAATACTCTGACGGACTGGCACGCACGCTGGATAACGGACACGACCGGACGCTGGACAAGACGCCTGATACTCGACCTGAAACAGTGGACGGAACGGGAGTTTGGGGAGGTAAACTTTTACCTTACTCAGTTCCTCACAGGCCACGGGTATTTTCGGCAGTATCTACGAGACATGGGGAAAGTACGGACAGCGGACTGCAAATATTGCGCACATGCACGAGACGACGCAGAACACACGTTTTTCGTGTGTGACAGATGGACGATACAGAGACGGTACTTGGAACGGACGACCGGGGACATTACACCCGACAACATCATCGGACTGATGTTACGGAACGAGGAACAGTGGACGCATATCGCCGTATTCGTCGAGGCCATACTGAGAGGCAAGAAAGAGGACGGATGCTTGGAGTATGAATGAGCATGGACGGACATGGATGAACGGGAATATACAGAGAACTTGGACTGAGACGCGACATGAAAAAGATGACGGACAGGTACCGTGGGGGTGAAGTTATACTAACGTGTTTCCACCCCGCGGAGACGGAATATTGAGGAGGTTTTTAGTCGGTAGGCCGACAGGGAGAGTCCGACACACGGGAGCAGAACTCGGGAGTCTCTCCTATGGTGCCTAACGCATTTTCCTCCTCAAATAATAATAATAATAATAATAATAATAATAATAATAATAATAATAATAATAATAATAATAATAATAATAATAATAATAATAATAATAATAATAATAATAATAATAATAATAATAATAATAATAATAATAATAATAATAATAATAATAATAATAATAATAATAATAATAATAATAATAATAATAATAATAATAATAATAATAATAATAATAATAATAATAATAATAATAATAATAATAATAATAATAATAATAATAATAATAATAATAATAATAATAATAATAATAATAATAATAATAATAATAATAATAATAATAATAATAATAATAATAATAATAATAATAATAATAATAATAATAATAATAATAATAATAATAATAATCGGACCACTATGGCGTCCTCAGAACTCGTCCCCCACCACGCTCGGAAAGAAGCTCCAGCGTGGGGAAAAGTGGAAGGGATGGGAGTGGGGGTGGCCATAGTGGTCCATATACTACTTGTGTGTTAGAAAATGGCAGCCAAAGTCTAATTTTCTTCCTTCGGTAAGTAGTTGCAATGGTAGCACTCTTATATTTTAACCATTTAGCAGCAATCGTCTTACTTTTTTACCTCGGAAATTTAATAGTGATATGACTCTCTGATTTCGATTATTTAGTTGCAATAGTCATACTTTCTTAACCTCGGCAATTTATTGGCAATATTACTTGTTTATTTCAACCATTTAGCTGCAATAGACTTACTTTTTTTACTTCGGTAATTTAATGGCGAAATTACTCTTTTACTCCGATGATTTAACTGCAATAATTTCAATTTCTTTACCTCGGTAATTTATTAGCTATTTTACTCATTTATTTCAACTATCTTCGATCATTTAGCTGGTACAAAGTAAAATGACCCATTACCTCGCCTCAGAATTAATCGATAACTCTCGTCGAATTTCGGAATTCCCCAAAAGCTCGAAATAGAATTTAATCCTTCGAGGAATCTCGTGACGGAGCTACCGACCCATGTAGAAAGCTCAAGAAGCTTATTAAAACTGCCCCACTACCGACTAATCGGCCAAGGAAATTGTGGCACCGATTGTTCGCGAAAAGGTATTCAAGATCGACACGAGCTAGCCTCACTCTCATTTAGGTCAACCAAATCAGTGAGCATAATTCGTGTTGAGCGATTACTTGATATTTCTCGACGATTTTTCGTCACAACACTCGGTGTTTTGCATCGTGCACGAGATCTCAAACTTTCTCCAAGGCATTCGCTATTCCCTTCTCGGCCAGCGAGAACAAACTTCGACGACATCCTCGCGATCTCGACATCACATCTCATTTCCGAATTTTCTTAATGAAGATCATTAGAGATCTTTGTTGAAATCGTTTTTTTGAAGACGACTCAAATATAACGTCAACTTTTTTTCAATAAAATATTTCAGATGTTAGGGAGCCTGGTTTACTTGAAGCCCCCGCACTGCGTAGGCGTTGCTTGTATAGTTGCTGCGTAGTTGCTGCGTAGTGCTGCGTAGTTGTATAGTAAATCAGGTGTAGGTCTCAGAGAAACAAACCACGAGGTAGGGAGCCGGAATCCTTGGGTAAACCCTCAGAACTGTGGCTGAGGGCGGGAACAAGGTGAACGGTGCTTTGCTGAGAAAACCTCACACGAGCGATAAGCTTCACTTATTCCCGTCAAACCTTAAAATCAACTCTCAAGTCCTTCCGACTATATTTTTCAAATTATTCACGATTAATTAGGAATATCATAGAAGCACTTGCATTTGGGTAAGTCACCTTCCACTCCCAGGACGCTGGTAAAAACATCGTAATATTCAGCCAACTGGCAGTTTTTGTTATTAATTTCCTTAAATAAATTAACAACGAAATTATCGCCAACAACTTCCAGATTGGGACAGATTGGTATCATTTGAACTACCGAATTCTCGTCGTGAGGAATTTTCAATTATTATCGTAACTCTCGATTTACGATATAGGTATCTCCATTCAGTCAGCTGACAAATTTGACCTAATTCGTTAAAATTATTTTGTACTCCAAATAGCCTCACTCTTTGGAGTACGTGTGAACGTTATTCCCCAAAACCAACACATATGGGCAACGACGGCGAGATCACAACAAAGAAGAGCTCCGACGCTCGACGCGTCAGTTCTCTCGTCGAGCCAGCAGCGTTGTGTATAGTCGCGAGTCGCGTAAATGCCTCGATCTAGACGACATAACGATACGCACTGACGACGGAAAATTAAGCAAGCGACGAGAGTCGAGTCACACGGTTGACAGGCTACAACTCCCGTAACTATATCGAGTCATTGTGCCCCTATAGTTACTCCCATCTAATTAAACCTTGCCAACTGCCTATAACTTCCTATCTTGCCCAGTTACCGCTGGATTCACGTTTTGCTTCTCCTAACGGAGACCTTGCTTCACAAGGTTCTTCTCCTCGTCAAGTGACCCACTATTGACATCGCAGATGATAAAGCGTCACGTTTTCCCCAGGTCCACCATAACCGGTGGGTAATTACTCAAATTGATCTGAGGTACCCTCGAAAAACGACAAAGATTGGTACAAATAATCAAACGGCAATCCCATTCTCCTAAATGACCTACGTTAGTGTACTCAGGCCAGACTCGAACTCACTGTTCGACTGGACTGAGCGACAGGACGGACAGACAAATAACAGATACAATTGAAATCGCAAATTGTGTTTCTCTCATCACTACGAGATATTTGAGTGACTCACTCAAATCCAAAGAACACAATTTATCGAAAAGTTTCTATGTATATATTGTCACGGCACTCTGCGAGCTGCCGGACGTTATTCCCGGGCGAACCCGGGGTACTAGCAAAAAAAAGAAACACAAAAAAAGGGGAGTCTATCTACAAAAAAAAAAGTAGGCAAAGAAAATTATACCGAAATTTATTATGGGAATCTGGCGGCTCGCTCACGCGACAATTTCGAGCGTGGCGAGGACGCGTGTTAAACAAGAAAAAAAAATGGACGCAAAAGAAAAGAAAACTGTGCTGATGGTTTTTGGGCGCCAGTCGATATTGATCGACAAAGTTTTTAACTCTAAAACTCGTACAAAAGAAAAGAACAAATGACGGGGGGGATTACAATTTCTCAGGGTCGTTGGATTTCCCGGCGCGCGGGCCTCTTAATAATTACCCACGTCGGGTTTTCGGTAATATCGAAATTTAATCAAACTCGCTATTAAACAGGGAAAATTACAATAAATGAAAAGAAAATAAAATGGGGACGACGGGCTTGAAGAATCGCGGAAGTGTACAGGGAAGGGTCGCGCTGCGTCACCACACGCTCAGGGTTTTTATACAAGAAAAAGGGTATTTTGTCGCGAAAAATGTTCAAAGGGGCAGCAGAATAAAAAAAAAGGTAATAGAACGGGCTTACTTTCTCGGATGGCAGGACTCCACACGTACTCTCGCTCGCGATGCTCGTTCGTGGTTCTCGATACCGAAAAATGGTGGTCACGACCACGTGCTCGCTCTCTTTCACTTTACAATGCTCTCAAATATGGCTCGATACAATGGATAAGTAATTCTCGTCTTGACTCTAATAACGCTCTCGCCGAAGTGACGAGCTCGTCGTCTTCTTCACCGGGACAGCTTGGGGTGGAAGGGTAGGGGGAATCTAGGAATGATTTGGGGATCAAGGGCTTGCGCAATGTAAAGGTAGGTCAGGGAGGGATCAATAATCGATATCTAATTGGGTCACCGGAGTCGCCGTCACAGGCGCAAGCGCCTTCGATGATTGATACCCGTAAGGTGCTGCCAAAGATGGAATGTGACGGTCGACTCGGCGACAAATCTCATAGGGGGAAGGGTGGGGGCTCCCTGTGGACACTGGCTCTCGAATTTGCGTATGATGTGACGTTGCTCGCGCTCATCGATGATTTTTCCAATAATCCCACTCGCTCGATATACCGACCGGGCCCTCGCAGATGTTCAGCTTTTCCCGGTGTTCTATCCGTGTGAGGGCCTCGGCGCGGCGGTGTGAGTGGGATTCTCGGCGAAGACTGTGATCATATGCGGCGTTGTCCTTCTAGCTGATTCTTTTTCGCCGTCCACAGGGTTTCTTCTTAATACTCTTTCTTGGGGATTTGTAGGGCAACGGGATCATCGGGGAAATTATCGGGTTGAGATGGGACTACGGGGATGGTGAAAGAAGAGCGACGAGGGACGACGGAGTTTCGCTAATTGTTCGGGGCTTGTCAATTCTTATTCTATTTTACATTTTGCGGGTATTGGTGGCGTGTGGTGACGGACTTCGGCGAGGCGTATGCCTCGCCTGTGACGCAGTGTCACAATATATATATATTTTGTTACGTCCCGGGTTTTCGTGATTTAATTTATTTTTCACTTACCGTTGACGTAACGTGTTTTAATGTTGTCGTTGCTCCTCTTTAGGCGGGAATGTACCCACTAGGGACTGGAGCTAGAGTAGTGATCGGTGATTTTAAATTTTATTTGCTGTTTTATTTATTTTTTGGTCAATTGGTATTTCGGTTTTATGGTGATTTTCCGAATGGATGTCGTAGCAGGTTATTTTCCAAATAAAACCAAATTGCGTTTTGGGTTTAAACTTTAACAAGAATTATTAATTTATTTAAAACACCTTCTTTGAACTACACTTCCCAAACTTGGTTCCGCAGAACGCGGACTTGATTGGTTTTCTAACTTTTTTATAACGACCCCGACCATTCTGGTCGGGGGCCGGAGTAGAACTTACATTTTTTTTGTAACCTCGACCATTTTGGTCGAGAGTCGTGATCTGACTAACTTCTGTCTTCTAATTTTCAATAGCGCAGAGCATATTTTAATTACTCCGTGACAAAAAAGAGTACGTGGGTCGGGTGCTGCACATCTTGGAGGTGCCCAGCGTCCGGCCCATTACCGTGCGATCCCCAGTGTCAGCAAAATTTACAGACGTTGTCGCTGTGGGATCGTCACGGGTGATTTGTTCGCACGATGATTATTCGGATACCGTTACCCTTTGAGACGTCTATTCGTCTCTAAATTATTAAAATATTATTTGAACGAAAATGTTTATCTTGATGGGTAAAATATTTATTCTAAAAACCCAGGATGTAACAATATACATTATATATATTGTAACGTTTCCATTGATCAGACCGGTTATAGCCGGATTCGACCAGCTAATGTGTCAGAGAAAGAGCCAGCGATAACCAGTTACGACAACCAGCGTGAACCGGATAAAACCGGTAATACACGTGACACGCCGGCCACATGAAGCGTATATAATACCAAGCGGACAGCACTCGAGACCTTAATTCCCAATCCAACTCTCCTACCATACACATCGTATCGTAGCAAGCCAAATAGGCTCTCACGGAAGCCCTTTTGCCGCTTATGAGCTACTAGAATTGCTCCGGGCCCTCATAAACTCTTGACACAGCTCAGGTAACTCTTGTGAAAGCCGATCTCACCTAGCTTTGAGGAAAAAAACTGACCATATCCTCACACCCAAATACTTCACAAAGATTAAGAGCCCCCAACATTGCAGTTGGCCCTCTATATCTCCTAATCACATCCTCTTTTGATCTTGCGAGCCCCCAGGATTGCACCTGGCCCTTATAAGAACAAAATTTCATCGAACCAGATCGCCTAAATTACGAGATCCTAAAAAGAACCAAATAAAGAGCTCCCAACATAGCAGTTGGCCTTCTTTGTATCCTGAAAACAATCTATCCTCCTTTCTTGCAAGCGCCCAGGATCGCACCTGACCCTCTCAATAAAGAATAAAAAAAAAACGTCACCTAAAAGAAAACATAAATCATATTTAGGACTTAGAAATTAATTTGAAGCGAGAATCGCAGGGTCTCAGAAAGTAACCAAATATCTCTATTATATAAAAAAAAGGAAAACTTAGAAAAGAAAATAAAAAAACCTAAGCGCCAAGCATATAGCAAATTTAGCCTCTGAAGGGCGGACGAAGTCCCTACCGTACAGCGTATACCCACACTCACACATTAAAAAACGAATTTCAAACAACTATAATGAAACATTAGAAAAATATCGCAACATAAAAACTTGTACAAAATAACAATAGAGCACATTCATCGTCCTATAATGATACATAGGTTAACCACCTCCTCGGAGCGTAACCAACCCAGAAACTAAGGACTTAAAAGAAAAACTAAAGAAACTAAAAATACAATCACATACAGTAAAGGAAACGAGAATTTACAAACCTTACAAACAAAACATCCAGATGTTCAGTTTACGGGCCCAGGCTTGAACTCACGTCAAAAACACAAAGAAAAAACCGAAAACACACACACAAACATTAAACACCCAAATTGACGAGAAGGTTTAAAATTTCAATATCCATATACGATGTGACGGGACATTTTGCCCCGCCATACGCACGGAGTAATGTTGACCATTGGGTCGGGTTTACGACCCTAAGACGACGCTCCTCGAGTGGTTACAGCCCCAAGAAGTTTCGACTCATCTTAGGATAAGTTTCGTTTATTATTTTTACTCCCTGCCTTGGGGCATATTATAACTACTGTATTGGGCCAATTTTTGTGTTAATTAATATACTGAATCTTAATTGTGTAATTTAGCGTTAGACCAGCCATTTCTTCAGCCAAATGTATGGAAATGGTGTGTTCTATGCTCAAGCTCACTCGGTGGTGTTCAAGAATAAGTGACTCGCAAGTGGCGTGGACCTCGTCGCGGCGGTGTTTTTCCCGTGGCCAGCCCGTGCATCGTTGGCCCAGGAGGGTTCAAGCGGGAATTTGCTCATCATGGAGCCGAATATTCCCCATTAATATTCGTGGGAAATTGGGATACCAAAGGAGATAGTGGGTATTAGACCGATGTACAGCGTCACCCGCTCCTTTTGACTACGCAACCTTGGAGTTGCCCCCCCTCCTACTGCCTCTTCAGTCATCGTAGACCGTGACAATCGGTGCCCCAATTAAGGGGATTACGGGGACAGAGCGAGAAACGTGGTGCTGCTTTTCCTGGTGACGTTAATCGTAGGCCCACCACCTCATCAAGAGACGCTTTGATTACGCGAGGGAGGCCTCCCTCTATTGCTGGTAATCGTCTACCGGATCCTAGGAGGAGGGTGATTGACGGGCAGCATATCATAGCTGCGAGGAGAGGCTAGCACGCGGGTTCGAACGCGGTAGGGGTCGTCCCTTCGTCATCGTCATACGTCACTCAACGAAGATAGCGAGCGAACGAAGAAAGTAGGGAAATAAGACCCCGACGGGGTGATGCGAGAGTGTGGCGCGCGTGAGGTGAGGAGAGCGGGCAGTGATCCTGTAAGTAGATCGATTATTGAGCAGTCGTAATTTTAATGCAGGAGTCACAAGAGGACAGAGAACTAGTGGTCAGTGCCATAGTGAACGTATACCGGCCAGCGAAGGAACTCGGTGAGCACGACTCTCCGTCTCATATTTCTGCGTGAATTTAGGAATTTTTTTCTCGTATTATCGATTATGCATTAGTTTTGTAGAGTCCCGGCCCCGTTCCATCGCGACAATCTCGCGATCGTGGCCATACATTATTTTAGTGGGCTAGTTTCAATGATCGACTAATCACTGTAAAACTGACAGTGGTCGCAAACTGACAACTGAAAACCTGACCAATCACAGCACGAATAAAACGGCTTTCGTCCGAACAACGAAAGTATCGAATCTTCGATATTTCGATATAATATCGTCACCCATGAACTTTTTAAGAGTTAGTTTGGAGTTAGAAACCTTCAATTGAGTTTAAGTAATTACGAATTAGGAATTTTCTATGAGAAATGATCGAGAACAGAATTCCGTACAAAAACTGGTCTGAACGAATAATTATCGTATTCACCGAACTCCTTTTTTGCCTCATATTGCGTACTTATGATATCTTTATCGGATCTATTGTACCCATTTTATTAACGCCAGCTCACCACACTTATTTTTCGCCTACGACCTTACCACACTGGGGTCCCGTGGAACCCGCGAATATTTTTCCCCATGACTCCAGCCAAAATTGACATATCTAAGTTTTTTTTTTTTTTTTTTCAATCGATGGAGAATCAGTGAATGAACAGGCCCATACAAAAAAAAAATGATTTTCAATTTTCAAAATTGAAGGGAAAATCGTAAAATTTGGATATGTTTTTGTAAAAACGTTGTATATTACAATTAAGAAGTTTCCGGGGCATTTAACGAATAGTTTCGTAAATACAACCTTTACAAATTTCCGAAAACCGAAATTTCAAAATGGCAAGAAAATTTTTCAAAAATTTGTGTGTAGTCAGAAAAATCACCGAATTCATTTCACGTGTCAAAAAAAAACTTTCTCTAAAAATTTTTTAAACAATGTTTTGTTTAAATAATTTGATAATAACTTTTCGGCATTATTATTATTAAAAATTAATCTTCTTATCGTCTTTATTGTGGGTGAATTTTTTCCGATTTTTATCTTATCATGAAGTATGCAATATTGTCGACTAAAGTCACTTTTGGTTGGGAAGGTACGTCCAATACATCCTTATCGAAAGAAATATCGATTTTGCACTTTTTTTCAAAAATTCATATTTCCTTTGCCAGTTTACCGATTCTAAAAATTCTTGCAGATTCTAAAAGGGCACATTCGAAAGCATGGAAAATAATTTAGTGACTCGATATTCCAATATTATCAACAAAACTGCAAGTAGTCAAAATGACCAATTTTATACTCTTACTTTTCGAGGGAATTGTGCGATAGTGAGAACTTTTTTTATATTTGCACCTAACAATTTTGTTTTCGTAAAATTTTTTCGTTATTTAATGTTCACTACCAGTTCTTTGAGAGATTCAATCATACGAATATGTATAACAATGTTCAATACGTTGAAAACAACGCAAATACGGGTGGGAAGAAGAACAAGACCTTACGAATATGTAAAGTGAAGTATTTATTAGTGTTCCTTTTTTTTCAATACAATAAGGATCAATTTATATGTTCATTAAGACTCTGCAGAAGTATTGCATAACAAAGAGCTGCGTGCTTGAATTATCCCAGCTCTGTTTGTGGACGAGACCGGAGCAGCACTTCTATCCCTTCACAGCTGCGCGTCTTCAAGTTTGCAATGTTTTTAACAGCAAGTTTGCGTATTTTTAACAGCAAAATACGTTTGTAATATTTATATGAGTTACTGTGTACAAATATATTTACTCGGTAGATCTTTAGCTGCAATCTAGCGAGGATCAAGCAAGTCGTTGTACGATCGCAGGACAGAGAACCACGGGGCGAAAAATTCAATTTTTACAATTTTTTCAATTCAAAAAATTTTTTAAATCATAATAACACTACACAAATATTATATCGAACAAATATATAATATTATAAACATAAAATGGAGTGAATTAGAAGAATTACTTACTCTTAAAAAACTTTTTTTACGACATGGTCCCGAAATCATCCCCTCCCAATTATTCAAGGGCTGGCCCATGAAAACTGGGTTAGGGTCCCTGGGACCCCAGAGTGGTAAGCTAGGATTAATCATTTGAAATTATGATTTTTTGCCCGTCTTGGCATTATTCTTGGATATGTTTTGCGCATTTATATTATTGTCAGGAATTATTTAAATTGAATTAGGTTGTGCGCATTTATGTCATTATTATGAATTTTTTGAATTAATTAACGTAGCTACGTAAATTCAGGTAGCAATCGGAAAATCAGTGTTTTATGGCGAATTATATGTAAAACTACATTTCGGATATTGGGAATTCATTCGAAGCAAGTTGCGGGCTTAAGGCCTGGCGTCTAAAAACAATGGCACGCTCTCGCGCGTGACGTCACCGTTTGTTTATCTTTTCGCTCTCTTGCGGTCCATGTACTTACCGAGCGCCGAAAGCCAGATTCGCACAAAAATAAGTCTAATAATTTTTCCTATGTTTCGTGTGCGTAATTTATCGTATTTTGCATGTCTAACGGGTAGGCAATAAGTAACTATCTCTCCCGAATTTCCGACGCACATTTCGACCCCTATAGACTTCCGTAGTTGTATTCTCTCAATCTATGTCATTTATCTGCTGTAGTATTAATTCCTCGGTAATTTAATAGCAATAGTATTACTATCTTTACCTTGGTGAATTCAAAACATCAATTTCATACCTCGATCATTTACTCTCAACAGCGTTACTGTCTTTACATCAGTAGTCTCGCCACAATATCAATTTATTAACTCGATCATTCATTCGCAATAGTTTGACTGTCTTATCTCAGTCATTAAGAAATGGTAATAGTCTAATTTTCGTGCCCCGATCATTTATTACTCATAATCGTACTACCTCGATAAATTGGCGATAGTCTTAATATCTTTTCCTCTGTAATCTCACGACAATATCAATTTCTTGCCTCGATCCCCAGGTAGGAATCACGTCTTGGCAGAAGCTTGCCGATAGCCAGATACATCAGTTTGTATCTTGGCGCTAGGGAGACTAGCTAGATTGGTGCAGGGTCAATCGGTAACGCTCATTTCAGCCCGTGGCGGGCTAAGTAGTCAACGTTGGGGGCAAGCTTCACAACCTAGCTTATCCCAAAATAAGCAGCATAGCTTAACCGTGCGCTACCCATATGAACACGGGACAAATTGGCATAATAAATACAGTTTATCATTTATAAATTTGCAATTAGGAATGATCGATGAACAAATTTAAAACTGTTATTCCATTATTCTTGAAAACCCTGTGATTTTTGAAAAAAAAAATACTGAACCCACTACTCTCTAATCGATGAATTCAGCACTTCCGATCCTAAAATAATAAAAAAAAAATTTTAAATTTAGAAATTAATTTTTTTTAATGAGTGTTTCGGGCGTCGTAGTCCGGAGGTTATTCCATGGAAATTCATTTTAATCCTACCTAAGATTTTGACCAAGACCTACCTAATGACCGACCTAACGACTGACACGCTACCACTACACTATTGATTCCTTACTTCTTGTATTAAAATGAGATTAGTCTACAAGAGTTCGAATGAAAACGCGCTGTATAGTCGGGCTGTTGAGACCAGCGTGATATTCAATAAAAAGATGATGTACTGTGAAAAAATGTATTTAATTGTGTAGAGAAATCCACCCGCTAGCTCGTAGATGCATGGGCGTAAAGATTTCTCGACATACAATTTTTGATTTCACTTCCACCTTACGTATTAGCGCGAGAGATATTGGGAGGAAAAGGAACGTAAGCCGATCAAGCATGCCAGCAGTGAAATTACATGAAAGACGGGGGGGGGGGGGGGGGAACATTCCAGACTTACCTAGTCGGTTGTTGAGCCTATACCGCCGATGTCCCTCGAGTAACGTACACGCTTATTCACGAGAACTTTAATTTATTGCGCTATCACAGGATTTGATCAATTATATGGCTCGATACAATCCCAAAAAATGCTGTTCGGCCCTGAGCGCACGTGGTCCCCCTTGTCCTCTCTCTCTCTCTCTCTCTCTCTCTCTCTCTCTCTCTCTCTCTCTCTCTCTCTCTCGTATTGGAAGGGCCCAGGCGAGAATCCGCACGCTGTCTCTCTAATGTCGCTCGTAACGGGTCTCGCTGCTGAGTGTCCCCAAATTATCGCTCCCGCGTGCTCTCTGGTCGATGGGCCATCGATGGCGGGGAGTAGGAAGCATAGAGTGCGCAGAGAATCATGCGCGTAGGGCGTATGTCCAGCAGCGCTTCTTCTTTCTTCTGCTCTCACGGAAACTCGCAGCGCGAAATTATGAAAAATAAAAACGCACATTGTCAAGCAGCGCGTTATGCGCACTGCCCAGCAACAACCCTGGCCTCTCGCATGGCGCAACCGACGATGCAGCCAGTTGTACGCGAAAAGAGTAGCGGTTCGCTACAATTGTTAATCAACAAATGAGTATCTTAAGAATTAGAAGCATTCAAATTATAAATATCTTCTGTGGAATATTGAAAGTGCGAACAAGTTAGGATGGTGTAGAAAAAAATATTACACTCATGTAATCAATTTACCTAGTACACCTTAGTTAAGGGGGGACAGTACTTAAATTGGAATTTTTTTGTTTGTATATGGATATTTTTCAAATGTTAAAAACTTTTATGAAACTTTTGAACTAAAAACTGACCAAAACTCAGGGTGTATCGGTCAAATATATTGTAAGTTATAACTATATTTCTAATTCTAAAGTATACTTCTTCAAAACGTTCCCTGCGCATACAGTGTTATCGCAGAGGGTTGAAATTTGTTCCTCACACATATACTACCATAATCTAAAAATTTGTGGAAGGTATTTTCAAATAGACTTTATTTGGCTATTCAAGCTATAACCAATGCGGAGGTATTTTTTAAAATTATAATTTGTCGTACATTATGTACCGGAAAATGAGTTCTATTGACACTACACCGAATTCCTTCTACAAATTTGAAGATAATGTGCCCTAGAATATGTATTTCAAAGAGGAAAGTGATCGGACTAAAACCAATGCGCAGGAGATTTTTTGAATACCTAAAAATACAATTCCGAGATAAACGCGATTGAATGAATTTTTCGTGGAACAATTCCTAAGAAGCAAGAAGTGAATGGAAAAGGCTGAATTTTGTTCTGTAAAAATTCCTGACGAATAGTAGTTGATCTGGTATGGTATGAGTTCTTACACCGACTCCCCTGAGGGTTGCGAGCTCTCAACACCATCTAACCTCCTCTCGTATCTGTTTGACCCTGGTCCGATCCCCGCTGCGGGAGCTTGTCGTGCACCCGCTAGATGTCAGTACCTGGGACAGAAACAGTCGTAGTTCGTACGCCCTGCCGCTGGAGCTACGTCCAAGCCCGTTGTGCTTTTATCAGCCGTGATACGACATCGAGAATCGAACCTGAGACGTCTTCCCAGCCTTTCGGTCACCACACCTAGGTGCTGGTTTCCTTTGGACCTACTTTTTTGGTGGGTTCTGAACCACCGGGATCACAGGAAAAGCACTTAGAAAATTTTTCCATTGGTGCCGACAGTTGGAATCGAACCCGGCCACATCGCGCGCCACTGCTACCTGCACTGCCTACCACTGCTACCTACTGCTCCCCTCAAATAGTAGTTGATATTGAAGTTTATTTATGGCCATTACAAGTTATCACAAGTGGAAAAATTGTACAACTCACAAGAAGAGAGGCGTACATCCGGATGATTGATTCAGTTCAAACTCCTAGAAGTTACTTCTTGGGGCAAAAAAATGAAACCTATGCTGTTTAATTCAATCTCATAAGCCTTTCTTCTTTGTACGACCCCAAATTATTGAGAGATTCATCGATTACCTGCGATGATCCAATACATGTCATTCTAATTGAACCTAATCACTCATGTTGATAAAAAGCACCTGATTTACAATAAAAACATTTTCTGTTTTACACAATGAAACTATCACAAGTCTCATCTTTAAAATTCACAATTTATAGCGAATGACGACGCTGTCAAGTCTTTGTCGCTGCATCGAATTATCAGGCTTCTTGACCGGCTTGTCATGATGCATTCATTCTGTAATATATTTAATATTTATACAATATACGGTAAGCTCATTTAATGAATATTCATAGCTTACAAATTTCAAATGAGTTTAACGTGTCAAGATGGCAAGACCCATCTGACACCAGCGAAGCAGCGATATCCAACATCAGTTTCACTATCACTTTATTGACAGTATTGCAGATTTCGCACATTACTACATATAAAACATGAAGATTTGGGATATTATAACGGAAATTTGAGAAAAAATTACACTTTTCTGTTTCAAAAGTTTTCTCATGTTGTTGGTTGTTCATATTAAATTATTCATATCGCATATGTATATATGTGAGAAAATCCATATTCTATAAATTCAGGCGTAAACATTGCTGTCCATTTCATGTTTCAGAAATCACATTTCAACATAGGTACTTGGTTCACGATTCACGAATTACTTTAGGTACATAAATATAACCCGACTTTGCGAAAAAAAAGGTTATAACAGCAGACAGCTGGCCAAAACACGACAGATCTTACTTTGTAATCCGCACACCAACTTGGCTGGTGGCAGCACTCTTGTTGCGGAAACGAAAGAAACGAGATAACCGTACAACTTTTTTTTCTAATCGTTCGGTGATCGTTGGGTGAAGATTGGTGAACTAATTAAAACGCTCGGTGGTCAATAGTTTTTTTTTATAAATGAATAATCAAAATTTTAACTTATAGACCGTCAAACATTTTAATTAGGCCACCAATCATGATCAAACGAGTTTCTTTCAATACCAACGTGACCGTAAATTTTGTATAATTTATTCGAAAAAAAAACTATTTACCGCCAAACATTTTCATCAGGCCACCAATCCCAACTAAACGGTTTTCCTTCAATATAATCTATTTGAAAATAAATTAGAAATGAACTAACGTATTTGTCAGGCTAGCTCGACAATACGTAGACATTTGACAGAAGTGGTGTATCAAGCGTGTATCTTTCGATAAAAGCAATGAGTATAGGATAGGATAGAGTGGAAGCTACCGTAAGGCCGCAATGTCAATGAGGATATACGAATTTCAGCGCCATCTGTGGAGTCGAACTCATGAACCATACAGAAAAGGCGGTAAAAGAGCCATGTATCGTATATACAATGTATCCTACTCTTTGAATAAAAGTAATATTTTAATAAAAATTACAGATGGGAAAAGTATTTCACAAATTGATCATTGCACAAATTATCCACGACGCTGACGACTGCTGGAGGCGTTAGTATAGCAAATATGACGCCAAGAACGCTTTTCATGGTTTATGGGGCTCAAAATCGCATTTAAAAAAATGTTTCACCACAATGATATTTTTCATAGATGGAGGAAAATTGTTCAAGGACATTTTTCAACATTTTTTCAATTACATTTTTTCGACAAAAACGAAAAATCGATTTTTTAGTCATTTTGCTCGAATTTTTTTGGCACTGTCCCCCCTTAACTATTACATTTCTCAAGATCGATGTGTAGTTCCAAAATGAAAATGGTTAAAACAGCTTATGAGACTATGTGCAAGGCGATAGTAAGTGGAAATGTTGTTTAACTGTTAATTAACAATTGAGTTCAAAATAACTATAGGCAATTAAAGTTCGAAAAGTGATATCTCGTACTTTCAAATTCTGAATAGGACAGGATGATGTATACAATAAATGTAATGTCCATATAATTAATTTACTCTTTGCTCGTTAATTCAAAAATATATATCTCGAGAACCACGTGTGGTGTCAATATCAAAATTTTTATATAGGCTTGTAAGACTGTTTACAAATTTTCATTTGTACTTTACTAGACGAAAATTTTCATTTACTTGTTAATTAACAATCGCTTTTCATAATAATTATGTGGGCAGTTGAAGTAGAAAAATTTCGGTATTTTCAATCTTGAGAGTATCAACAAGACAGGATGATAGATAACAAAATTAACATTCATATAATTAATTTACCCTTTTTACCTCAATTAATAATTATATATCTCAAAACCCACGTCTAGATTCAACATGAAAATTGTTATACAGGCTTTAAAGACTGTGCAGAAGGCGATACTAAGTGAAAATTTAACTTGATTGTTAATAAGCATTGAGTTTAATAATAATTGTAGAACAATACGCTTCTGTCTTTCAGTAAAAAATATGAAAGTGAATTATTAATTTCTTAATTAACAGTTGAGTTAGATTTAATCGATCAATCATATTTTTTTCGGTAAAAATTAATTATTCAGCTTGGTATGTTGATTAATGATTGAGCTGAATCGAGTCATAAGGTGGTAAATCAATGGTCTGAAGTTTAAATTTGCAAACCCGGTGATTTTTCAATGGACAATCCGTCCCAAAAATGCATGAACATTATTGCTACACTGCCTAGTGACAGACAGTAGCCTGGCTTTCGAGTTCAAATTTCTGCACGGACTCATAAGCCGGTTTATAAGAGCGAACTTCGTCGTGGCCTTGACGAGGATGACTGATGAGATAGGATCCGGGGAGAAGAACTCGAGGATTTGCCATCACAAATTGAGAAGCTTCCGAGAATCCGTGACCTCCTACCGTATATGATGGGATCAGAGGTAACCACCGTGATCTCGAGATGTGGATTAACTCTGAGAGTTCTGCCCAAGATATTTGCCACCGTTGAGAGAGTTGAGGTGCCGAGAGATCATCCGATCCGAATTTGTCGAGCCAGTGTTCTTGGAGTACCATTTTCACCCGAATGACGACCAGTGAGAAGGAATCGAGAGAACTTCTGAATTGAGCAAACTCCGAGAGAACGGTCCGTTTAGTTATCCTATACGCGAGAGTGATTTGAGCCGAGAACTTCAAATAGTCTCCCCGAGGCTGCTGAGACAAGCCGAGACTTTGGCAACCGCGATCCGTGAATTAGTGATTCTCTGAGGGAACGCTGTCCACCGTAACGTGAGAGATTGAACCCGGGTGAGTCAAGTGCCATTTTTTAAGTTGGAGGCCGCCGGCCATGCGGACCCCACGGGAGTTGTCGAAATAGCAATGAGTTTGTTCAGAGTATCCGCTCTGCCGTAAATATTGTTCATGTACCATCCGTTGGTGAGTGGAAGAACCACCAGAAGAAATTTCGCACCTTCGTCAGCAATGAGTTGGAATTGTACCCGCCTTGAGAGAAATAGTGCTGCGTGCTGACCAGATTCCCTCAGTCGCTATGATGAGGATAAATGGAACCAAATTGCCGTTAGAGTCGACCGAGAGCATCTGCTGGAGGTCACAGTCCTCGCGATAAACCCAAATTTTTAGAAACCCCTTCATGATGCCTGACGCGAAACAATAGCGGTGCCGGCGAACACGGAGTAACACGTCCGAAATGTCGAATTGCATGTTAGCACCTGTGTGCAAAAAATCGTTGAGTGAAAACCCGGAGCTGGTAATGCTGGAACCATTGAACACGACCCTGAGCTTGTTGGTGAGAGAATCGTCCTTGAGTACGCCGTGATAAAGGAGATAATACACCAGAGAGGGTTCTGGGGTATTCGAGGAGAGACGCCACAGATAATCAAGTTTTATACCCTACCGTGATGTAGACCTCCTTATGGGGAGCGGCCTGAGAGAGGCACCAAACTGTCCGACCGAGGCCCCATTAAGCAGAGAGGCGTGAGTCGCAAGGTAGACTCACCGAGAACCAAGCTATGTACCACCTAGAGCTGTTGTAAGCATGAGTGATCGCGAAATGGGCTTTGTCAACAAATTCGTTCGGGGAGAGCTGCAAACCGCCCGTTAAGAGCATCTCCGTCTGAACCCACAGCACAGTGAGGGGTTCCGGTGAACCGCTGAGATTACGATTGACCGCCACATGATGAGAGTAAGTCGTCTCCGGAAGCGTAACCGAGACTGGGTTCAGATGAAATCCATCTGAATATTGTCCGTTGGGTACTCGGCTCCGACTCCGACCCCTTGATATTCTCCGGTTCGATGAGTTTATTATTCGAGTCAGCCGGGATAAGGAGATGGATCGATCCCAGAGTGTGTGACGGGAATCTCGCGATTCGCGTCACCTTCGGCTTATCTCACCATCCTCCACGCCGGGAGAGCCGTTGAGCGCCAGGTAATCTTTTGATTCGACGGCGGGAATTACCAAACCCGCTAAACGTAATTTTATCTGAACGGAACAAGATAAACCGGAACGAAAACCAAAAAAAAGGGACGCCGGCGTGTCGGATGGCGAGAATGGTGACGGTATACCCGATTCGCTCAGGATGTAGGTTGTGGTGAGAGGGCGTGGACGGCTGGCCAACTCTCAAGTGCCTTCGAAAACGTATTCTGAAATAATAAAACTCAACAGGAAAAAAATACGGTATGGGACCTTGGTTCAGGCTAATTTATTCACTTATTATCGATAACGTACAAGAAATATCAGATCCTTTACCAAAAACACACAAAGCAAACCATGACGAAATTAACGAGAACTGATGAACAAAGCGATAGCGGAGAAAAAGGAAAAGACACGTGGTGACGAGAACAGGGACAGATTCGGTAGCATAACTGGAGCTCTCCGAGCGGTGAACCGGGTCGAGAGTTGCGCAGCAAGAGCTATCCGAATAGATCACTCGATCGAAAAGGTAACGTGGGAAGAGGGGACGATTACGCGCACGCGTAATTAGATTCCAAGCCCACTCTTCTCCTTACATCACACATACAATAAACTCTATCACAGACATGGAACTGGGGGAAAATTAGAACGATAGCACGAAACTCGAACGACGAAATATCGCTGACCAATCGATAACTGAAAAATGCCAAGGTGTTATGGCGTCGGGGTACTCTTTACTTTGGGGATCGTCCTCTGAGGGGTATTCGTCGAGTATGAGGGAGATCCAGAACTACCTAAAACTAAGCCTAACGATAGCGATGCGATCGGGAAATCCGTGGTGGCTGGGGGATCGCAAGCCCCGCCGACAACGGCCTTCCATACGTAAACGGAACTTAAACGTAACCGTCCTTCTCCCCTCCATACCATACACATGAAGCGTCGAGATTTCCACTCGATCCTCTATACTTCCCTCGATTGCTCTCCCAAGAAAGACCGAAGATACCGGGTGGCTCGTTATTTCGGCCCTGTCTCATGGTAACTCGGTGTCCTTTCTGTGATTGACCCCTTAAAACAAACTTAAAAACTGAAACGTACGATAACGCGGAAATTGAGGCAAACGATAACGAACCCATACTCTAAATATTAAAATTAACCGGATTAAATTCGCATATTTTCTCGTAAACGGAGGTCGGAACGACCTGTGACGCTAAAACACAAAAATTGCGTCACAAGTGAAAGAGTTTGGATTCACGAGCGGCACCCCTGAGAGATAAGCGAACGAGATCAAATCCGAGGTGAACGAGGACCGAGTGGTCATGAGATGAATCAAGATGTGAGCAGTGGTTAGCATGCACTGCTCCGACTGAGTTGGCCGGAGGTTGAGTGTGACCACGCTTCGAGTGGTTCCACCGTGTGAACAACCAACGCCCATGATACGAATTTACGAGTACCACCGAGAATCCCGCAGCTGCTGTATAAGGTGATACAAGCTGAACATGAGAGCCGATCCGGGATCGATAAGCATTCTCATGTCAAGAAATGAGCCAAGGAGAGATATAACTGCAGATAGAGCCATCTCATCAGTAGGGCGAGTTTTACGCGAAACGCTGCCATGGTGTGGTATGACCGTGAGGGAGAGAGTCCAAAAACAACTGACGAACTTCGGAGCAGCTGCTGTATCAGCATACGTAAGCTCCGATCTGGTATTGATGATCATATTAAGGTGAAGAGGTGAGCTGATGTGATAGATAACCATGAAGATAACCGTACTATATGGGGGGGGGGGGGGCGAGTTTCAGAGAGATTACAGATTTGCCTGGCTCGCCTTCGGCTCATCAGGCAAAGCCAACGGCTCGTTCTAAAAACATAACCTCGCTCGAAAACATTCACTTTACGCGCTTGCCGCATAATATACTATTTTACGGCACAGGCATTGAAAAGCCACTTTTCGACGCCTATTATCGATCCGTAAAGTAGCACTTTTCGTGGCTACCTTCGCAACTGACACGAAATTTTTTTTTAATGGCAGTTCTAAGAGTCTTGCACCGTACTGCGCATGACAAGTGCCATAAAAAGTCTTTTCGTGGCACTTGTCATGCGCAGTACGGGCACGAGTCTCAGAACTGCCATGAAAAAATTTTCGTGTCAGCTACGAAGTTAGCCACGACAAGTACTACTTCACATATCGATAACAGGCGTCGAAAGGTAGCTTTTCAATACCTGTGCCGAAAAAAATTTGGTATGCGGCGTGCGCGTAAAGTGACTGTTCAAGCGAGGTGATGTTCTTAGAACTCTCCGTTGGCTTTGCCTGGCTCGCCTTCGGCTTACCTTCGGCTCACCAGGCAAAGCCAACGGCTCGTTCTAAAAACATAACCTCGCTCGAAAACAGTCACTTTACGCGCTTGCCGCATAATATACTATTTGGTGTCAGTTGCAAAGGTAGCCACGAAAAGTGCTACTTTACGGATCGATAATAGGCGTTGAAAAATGGCTTTTCAATGCCTGTGCCGTAAAAAATAAATTTCAAAATTTATTTGTGTTTTTCGACCCAGGATGTTACACTTATTTTTTTTGCCCGATAAAAGAAGTATTTTGAAAAAAGTTAATCATGAAATCTAGGTAACGTTCAATGCCAAAAAAATATTTAAAAAAAAATTGACAACGTAAAAATTGTTCATAATTTTTTATAAGCAATCAGAATTAATAGAAAAAAAAATTCTGTCAAAAACTTTTTCTTTCGTTTTTTTTTTCATAATTTTCCACTAACGCTTAAAGTAATAGAGGATCAATGGCTACTGTAGGACTTTAAAAATCTTTAAAACCGTCAAAAATCATAGAATATTAAAAGATACAATGATGAAATTCGATTCCTAGAAATCTGGCATAAAATGTCGCACTTCTCGCGACTCGATTTTAAAGATTCCTTTGCTTAAATAAGGATGACACACCAATAGAAAATGAATATACGCTTTATTTAACAATTAATCCGCGATGCACCGATCATTCAAGTCCGATCACTTCTCACATCTTTCGAGTTTTGTCCTCTTTTTTTAATTTATTCATTATGGTTAGCAACACCGCTAGCAACGCTGTTGCTATCAAAAAAGCTAGCAATTATATATATAGGGCATTATCCTGTTGCAAAATTTCCTACAATTCGGCCTTCCTGACAATACTTGTAGACCTCGACGATGAACATCTTGAAGTAATTCTCCCTTTCATATGATTTTCAACCGATCAATGGTGATTATGCCTTTGTAGAGTGGTTGGCTCTGATTTTCCCCTTCGATGTCTTGTATTGGGTATCGATCATTTCCTATCTCTTCCACAACTTCATACGGACCTCTGTATTTTTCCACTATTTTTCTACTTTCTCCAGTTGCCGGTGCTTCTTAGCGTACCAGTATCAGTTGTCCTGATTCGAATTTCTCTGCAGGCTTACGTTTTTTGTTAAATTGCTCACAGAGTGCCTCTTTGTTTTTTTGTAACAGTTCTGAGATGTTCCCTCTATCTAATTCGAATCCGTATTGCTCGTTCAGTTCTTTTATCTCACGTGTCAATAAATTATCTCCTTCTCCTATTGGTTTATAGTTAAAGATGACGTCAGCTGGTGTCTGCTTCATTATCCGATGCGTGCTATTATTAAACTTCGTCCATTGAACATCGTGAATTTTTTTATCCCAGTCACTATGCTTCCCGTCGCTTATTATTATGGGCAAACAATTCAAGATCACACTATTTACTTTTTCTATTTGATCATTTGCTCTCGGAGTGCCAGCAGCAATTTGTATTTGGTATGTGAGTTATTTCGCATTACGTACAAAAATCCTTTAACTTCTCGGAAATGTATGCCGCTCCTTGATTGCTGACGATGTGTCTTGGTTTTCTATAATGGGCCATTAGTTTTCGTAATAGGTCGATCGTTTCATCCGATCCTGTGCTCTTTACGGATTCTAGCATGACGTATTTGTTTTAGGCGCAGATCACCCCCAGCACGTATTTAATTTCGTATGTCGTCTTGATGAAAGGACCCAAATGGTCAACGTATCATACGGTGTCAAACGGAATACACCTTTTCTCTATTAAGTGTAAATATCCAGGTTTC
This sequence comes from Rhorus exstirpatorius, assembly GCA_963564615.1. NCBI lineage: Eukaryota > Metazoa > Arthropoda > Insecta > Hymenoptera > Ichneumonidae > Rhorus > Rhorus exstirpatorius. The sequence continues at coordinate 3,289,888 of OY751321.1, read as the reverse complement.
TTTTATGCTTTGGATTTCTAATATAGGCAATTTATACAGCGATTAACGTAGGTTCTAACGAAATCCTGCATCCCTGGAAAGTAATAAGTTTCCGTTATTTTAGAAAGAGTCTTGTCAATTCCCAGGTGCGCAAGACTCGGTGGGTCGACATGACTACTTCGTTTCTTAGCTCGCTGGGTATGTACAATTGCTATCGCCCTTTTGTTATTCGATATACTCTTGCGTTGCAGGTACTAAACTTCATATGAGTTTCTGCGTCACCTTCTCCCAACTCATCTTTGACAGCGATAATCTCTGGGGTAGCCCGCTGCATGGCTGCTATCCAGTTTGTATTGACGTTAATAACCAAAATCGGTATTCCTATAATCGGATTTTCCATAGCAGGTTCTACGGGAGCCCTACTCAGCCCATAAGCGGTACAATTCTTCTCGCCCTTCAAATATTCAATATGGTAGTGGAAATCCGACAGCTTCACAAACCACCGACCGATGCGCGGAATCAAATCCCTTTTATTCTCCGAAAGTTTTAAACTGTTACAATTTTTTTCGATGGAAAATTCTATTCCGATGAGATATACACGAAATTTTCCCAGTTCACAAACAATCGCTAACTCTTCCAATTCATATGAGTGGTATTTGGCTTCATCCTTCGTTGTTTTTCTGCTGAAGTAGCCAATCGTGTGTTTGTCTATCGTTCTGTTCTTGAAGCAAATAGCTCCTAATCCGTGTTTGCTCGCGTCTGTGTGGACTTCCGTTTTTACTTTTACCATATATATTGCCAATATTGGTCTCGGTGTCAGCATTAGTTTGATTTCTTCGAACGAATTTAGCTGTTTATTTTTCCAAACAAATTTCCATTCCTTGCCAGTAGATTTGTAAATGGCCTTATGATTGTCGCGAAACCCTTCACAAATCGGCGGAAGAAACTAGACAATCCAACGAAACTCATAAACCGAACTGGCATAAACGTTGCATAAACCGAACTGGTTATGCCCTAACTAGACAATCCAACGAAACTCATAAACCGAACTGGCATAAACGTTGCATAAACCGAACTGGTTATGCCCGTTCAGCGTTACAAATGCAGTTTTGTTCAGTGAATCTCGGGCCACCCGCACCTGGTAATATACGCTGAATGGATCGAAACTCATGAAATATCGTTTTCCTCTTAGTCTATCTATTTGGTTGTCTATCAGTGGTACACTGGAACTCCTTTGACTGCCCGCTTTAGGGCGGATAGGAGAGGGAAATCGGGTAGTTAACCGTCTCCTACACGTCTGTCTGTGTGGCGGGGAAAGAGCTGGAGGTGCAGTTAACCGTCGGGAAGTTAAGCGATTTCCAGTGTATTAGGTATTTGTCATTGATGGTTAGTTTCTTCAGTGCTCGATAGTCAACGCAAATCTGAACCTCTCCGCTTTTATTACGTATCAGGAGAATAGGACTGGCATATTGAGATGAACTATGTTCAACCGCATCTACTTTCTTCAGGTCTGAAATCATATCCTTCACCTGTTCTTTTTCATGATAAGAAAGTTGAAACGGTCGATAATAGACTGGCTTGTCCGTCGTCAAATAAATCGTTATTTCCCCTGCATCAGTCTTTCTCATTTGATGCATGTTCCTTGCGACGATTCTTCGATATCTATTCATCAACTTGTGCAATTGCCTGTGTTCAATATCACCCAAATTGGAATCTATCTCATTTTCGTCTATTATTTCAGTACGGATTTCTTTCGTTACTTCTCGTTCTTGACATAATTTTTCACGAGCAATCATTTGTCCTTTTTTGAACGTTATTTCGTTGCTAATCGAATTCATTATGGGTATAACGGCTTCTCCCGTCGCACTTGTGCTGACGACACATCGTGGCGTTACCTTTTCAGTTTATCGTGTACTCCCTCCGATTTAAAACTCATTCTCTGGGATGTTTCCAATGACGTTCACATGACCAAGGTAGTTTGTCGGGATGACAATCTCTCCTCCCACAGTGAATTTTGTCTGAATCCTCAATAATTTCTCAAGATCGCTTGCTATGGTCAAGGTTCTCGTTGTATTCAAGATATGAACATTCTTCTGTTCCGTATAAGAATGTCTGACCAACAACGGTACGATTGGTGCCTCCCTTGGAACCACAAAAACATTACATTTGGCCTTAACGTTATCGATCTTGATTTCCACGGTCATTATGCCGATTGAAGTTACTTGTCCACCACCGTATCCTGTGAATGGAGTAAAGGGTATAGCCGGATAACTACATGCAATCTGCCCCCAGTGATTTTTAAAAATCCGTATGGTTGATTGATTTATAATTTAAAAAAAAAATCCTGAAAATTTCAGATTTTGAACGCAAAGAGTTACGACATAATTATAAAAAAAACGTGTTTTTGGCAATTTATTTCATTGCAACTATTCTACTGAATGTTTTTCAATAAACATTTTTTTCGTAAGAATTATCAATAACAGACGTTGAAAGATAATTTTTTTGTAGCTTTTGAACAATCCCATTTTTTCTTAAATAAACAAGTTTTCGTTCTTTTATTTAAATATGTTTCTTTCGGGTGTCACTCACGAATTTTTCACAAAAAACGCATTTCTTACTCATCTTTAAACGGTAAAATTTTCAACTCGATCCATTTGGTGGAACATAGTAAAAAAAAATTAAATCGATTTTTTTCATATTTTCTTTGAATATTATTCACTAGTTAACTGTAACATTATTTTTTTATTCAAAAATATATGAAAAATCTCATATAATTTTTCCATACTAGTGGGAATAATTATTCAATGTTAATGTATTTTTTTTTTTTTTTTTTTATATTTCGTGCCAGTGCCCGGGGGGTTTCCCCTTTTAGCAAACCGTTCCTCCTCCTTTCTCTACCGAAATAATCCTCCTCCTCCTCTCTTATTTTTCTCTCATGCTTAATGAAGCTACCGTTGCCACTACTGATAACTAGATGCATTCCGAGATTCTCCCCTTTCCCCCAATGCTCTACGGCTGCAGCCGCTTCGCCTTTCCTCCTTGACCCTGTATCGCATTTGCCATGGACGGAGGGAAACTGCAGAAAAACTACCGTCGATACAGGTCGGAAACCACCTAGTCGCCCTCTGGTCGCCGCGCGAGTAAACTCAAGCGCCGTTACCCGAGGCGGCCTAGGCAGGTCCCTGCTTTGCTGTGATTCAATTGGTCAGTCAGTGAACGGCTAAGAGGCCACCTTCCGAGCGATGAGAACCGCTGTGGGAGTCTTCCAAAGCCGCACTCCGACCACCCACCCATCACAGAAAGGTATTTTGGGCATTTGTTTTCTTAAGGTGGAGTCCGGAACCAACCAGGATTGCAAGAAAAACACGTAGAAAAACTTTTTCCATCGGTGTCGACAGTGGGGATCGAACCCGAGTCCGCGGCGTACGAACCCAGAGCCTCACCCACTGAGCCACTGCGCTCCTTTATCAGTGTTAATGGAATAAAAAGAAATTTTCATTTTTATATTGCTCATTTTGATTTCGATTTTGCTCTTTAAAATTATTTAAAATTAGCGTTCTTTGGTTTCGGCAACAAAGTCAGACGTACATAGGAGCCCAGTTCCTATATTTTTCGTGCCCCAAGTTCACGGTCTTACATACAAGTCTTGCGACGGTGGTGATGGAGGTAGGTTTGCTTAGGTGGTAAGCTTTTTGTTCCAATTTATACCACCAGGTTCCAGTTCGGTGTGACGGAGAGAAAAGTAACTTCCATCTCTCCTTCACTCAGACGTGGTGCATGCTCCATAGACCCTAACCGTATTTTAATAAGCCTTTCGGGTTCTGCTCGGTACTTGTAAATCATGTTCGGAATGCGAAGTAATGAAATAAAAATAATATGGTTAATGCGCCAGAATGATAAACTTCATGAATTATTTTAAATGGACTCATTCCTAAACCGTACGGCTGAGGGCACCCAAGCGGGCTCGATGACCATAAACGAAAATTATTCTTTGCAATCCACAAAGATAAATTAGCTGAATATGGCCGCGTTGGATTGATATTCTCGATATATTGGGTTCGAGGGTGGGACTAGTTTTTTAATTTTTTTTTTTTTATTAAGAATAATTGAAAATTAATAAATCAACTTAGGGTCACAAATCATTCTTGAATTTTGTATCTTTTATTTTTTTCAGGACATTTATATAACTGAAGTAATCGGGTCCTTTCATTCATTGTTTTATTAAAAGGTTCTTTGATAAGGTAAGTAAATAATTTAAAAAATTGTAAATAATGTTTTCGAAATACAATATTTATTATGTTAATGGAATATAATACCATATTCGTCAAAATGGAATAATTTTTTTTTTCTTCCAGTCGCTTATCGTTTTTCCTTCAGATTATCAACGTTTTACAGGATCTAAATTAGTAGCTAGGATTTAAAGCGGCTATTATTATTTTTTTTTGTCAGGTAATCGGAGTTTTCCAAGATGCAAGTTTACCCGGTATTTAGTCCTACTTAGTTGTATGGTTATTCATACATTTAAGTTTTTTCAGACAATCACTGTTTTCCAACGTAGCGATAACCCGGCAAGTATGTATGTATGTCTTTATTGACTCCCTTAACGGTTGCAAGTTTTTTTTTCCAAGGTCTCCTTGTTACACACACAATTTTCACAATTTTACTTTACACTTCCCGTGCCTTCGTCTCCTTTACATTTCACCACCATCTTTCTCCTTTCATCACTCCACTCTTCAGTTATCAAACTCTGTTCACACTTACATACCTCTCCATCACGCCATCATACCATCATACCGCTATCTCCTTCTCTCCCTCATCTCTTTCCTTTATTCTTTCACGTCTGTCCCTTAGATACCCTCCTTCCATCCTTACCATCTATACGATCCATCCTTACATTTTTATCCCTCTGCTTTATTCCACCTTGCCCTCTTTACTCCTCAGTCACTTCCATACACCACTTGCTTCCATGCCGCTTCCTTGACCTTAGTAACCTACTTGCCTTCCATCCTTATTCTATTTACATTCATTTATCTCTCCGCTTATTCGAAACTCGCTCGCCTTTCTCGTCCACTCGCCTTTCTCGCCCACTCGCTTTTCTCGCCCGCTCGCGTTTCTCGTCCTCTCGCTTTACCTGCTCGCACGCTCGCTCGCTTACTTAACCCTATACCCTTATCCTATCCTTACTCTATCACCTGTCATCTCCTTCACCGACTTCCGTTTCCGTCCATTCGCTCCATGCCTTCTTTCACTCTGTCCGGCTTCCCTCTGCCCCACCACTATCTACTCCCTATCTCTCTCACCATCACCTTTTCCCAATGCCCTCCCTCTCTCCTCTAGATCCCTACCTCTAGATCCTCTAGCTCCCTCGCTAACTGCCTGCCTCTAGATCCTTACCTCTAGATCCTCTAGATCCCTTGCTATCCGCCTGGCTTTCCTCTCTCTGTCCACCTCTCTCCATCGCTTCGACTTCCGTTCTCTACCCTTTCACTCCGTTCCTTTATCCTCCTGCCTCTTATGCTGGTTATTCTTGCCTCCCCTCTTCCCCCTTCTCTTCTTTTCTCCCGCTTCCTTCCCCCATCGCGTCCCCCTTCCTCTTTTCTTCGTAGCCTTCCTGTTTCTTTACCTCCCGTTCTCTCTCCTGTTCTTGCTCCTAACCTCTACGCCCGTCTCCTTATTTATTTTTTGCCCTTTTATCCTTATCCTTACCATTTTTCCCCTATGCGTTCCGTTCTCTCCCGTTATTTCAGGCTTTTTCCTTGCCCCACCCGTCACCCCTCTGTTCCTTATTCCGTTGTTTCCCTATTCTGCATCCTAACCTCTTCTTTTCATAACCTTTATCTTTTTTTTCCTCCGCCCTTCTACTTCACCCTCATCCCACGTCATTCCTTCCCCATTTCCTCTTCGCGCTCTTCGTACTCGTGCCATATCCTCTACCTACTTCAAACTTGCCGTCCACTTGTCCATCGTCCCGTCTCTGCTTTGCCGATCCTTATTTAAGCCCCCTCTTCCTTTCTCACTGCCCGCCTTTACCCGCCGTTCTCGCTCCGACTTTCTACTTCCTACTTTCTCTGCCGCGGTCTCTACCTGTCACTCACCTTTATCTCTTTCCCCTGCCCCCCTCCCTTTTTTCCTAACCTCATTCGGCTCTTCATTTCCTGCCTTTCCGTCTTTATTCTCTAACTCTAATCCAAAATCATTATCTCTCTACGTTCCTTGTTCTTTTCTTTCTCTTTCCTACCTCTTATCTGCATTCCCCTCTCCCCCTTAACCCTTCAGTCACCTCAAAAAACCTCACCTACTACACCACACACGTTCGCCATACTCACACCTGGAAGCGGAAGTCGATAACCCGGCAAGTATATTATTTCTATTTGATTGTACGACTGCTAATTCTTTTAACTATTTTTATAGGCTATCAGGATTTTTCAACGTCGAGATCGTTGGATAAGTAATTTATTTTTATTTTATCATACGACTATTCATTTTTTTATTTATTTTCTCTATACAATCAGTGTTTTGCAAGGTCGAGTTCACCCGGTAAGTATTTTATTATTATTCTATTGTACGAATACCAATTCTTTGAATTTTTTTCAGTCAATCAGCGTGTTTTAGCGTTGAGTTCACCGAATAGGTATTTCATCATTTCACCCTACAACTAATTCTTTTGAGTATTTCCGGGCTGTCAGTGTTTTCCAACGTCTAGTTCATCCGGTTAGTCATTTTGAATTATTTTATTGGGCATCCGTGAATTTTTTTTCTGATTATCAATTACAATCAAATAGAAACAGTATACTTGCCGGGTTATCTCCACCTCGGAAAACGGCGATTGTCTGGAAAAACTTAAATACATTAATAACCATACAAACAAGTAGAAATAAAATACCAGGTGAACTCACATCTTGAAAAACTCTGTTTACCTGACAAAAAAAATGACAATTGCTGCTTTAAATACTAGCTACTAATCTAGATCCTGTGAAACGGTAATAATCTGAAAGAAAAACGACGAGTGACTGAAATAAAAAAAAAATTATAGCATTTTGACGAAAATTGTATTATATTCCATTTACATAATAAACGAGACATCAAAATACATTATTTACAAAACATTATTCACAATTTCTTTAATCATTTATTTTGAGCCCGCGAATTTCGTCACGTGGGGATGAAATCGTTGCGGACGGGATTTTGTGGGAATGATTGCCAAAATGAGTAAGACTCAAGTATACAAAACCAAAGTACGATGAAGTTTAATTGACGATAATGTTTACGAACGAAAGTTTGTACCTCAAGACCAACCAGCTTGAAATATGAATGAAGACTGTCGGTAATCTGTCGATTACCTGTAAATATAGGGTAATTTTGCCAAGGTCCTTAGACGCAAACTGCTTGGTCAACAAGCAGGGAAAAGACCTAATTACGACATGGCTGTGCATCGAGTTCTCGCAGGCAGCCTTGTCGCAATTACTGTTACAAACAACTTTTAACCTTATTTCCAATTATTACCAAATTGCTGAGCTTGCAATTTCTACATGCGTGTTCGCAGAGGTGCTGCAAGCGTTGTGCTAAAATACATTTATTTGCGGCACAACATTTACTTACCTTATCAAAGAACCTCTTAATAAAACAATAAAAGAATGGACCCGATTAGTTCAGTTATGTAAATGTCCTGAAAAAATGTCCTCGTGATCCTATGTTGATTTATTAATTTTCAATGATTCTTAATATTAAAAAAAAAAACTAATCCTGCCCTTGAACCCAATATATCGAGAATATCAATCCGACACGGCCAGATTCAGCTAATTTATCTTTATGGTTTATGCTTAATTATCGAGCCCGCTCGATAAATTTATATGTTTTATTTATCGAGCCCGTTTATCGAACCACATTTATGGTATATGCTTCATTTATCGAGCCTGCTTGGGTGCCCTCAGCCGTACGGTTTAAGAATGGGTCTATTTACAATAATTCATAAAGTTTATCAACCCTGGTTCGTTAATCATATTATTTCTATTCGATTAGTTCGCATTTAAAACATGATTTACAAGAACCAAGCAGAGCCGAGAGCCTTATTAGAATGAGGTTAGGGTGTATGGCGCATGCGCCACGTCACAGTAGAAAAGAGATGGAAGTTACTTTTTTCTCTGTCAAACCGGAACCACCGCAACCTAGCGCTATCCTGGCAGTGTAAATTGGAATATAAAGCGTACCGCGAAAGCGAGACTACCCCCACCACCACCGTTGCAAAACCTGTATGTAAGACCGTGGACTCCGGCACCGAAAAACATAGGAACTGGGCTTCTATGTTCGTCTGACTTCATTGCTGAGACCAAACAACACTCTAGACGTAATGAAAATAGTTACTGCAAAACTCAGTAAATGGCGTTGTCGGTCGCCAGCAGTAATCCAGCACAAATTTTAAATCATTTTAAAAAGAGAAATCGAAATCGAAATCAGCAATATAAGAATAAAATTTTTTTTTTATTACATTAACACTCAATAATTATTCACACTAGTGTGGAAAAATTATATGAGATTTCTCATATATTTTTAAATAAAAAAAAAATGTCACAGTTAACTAGTGAATAATATTCAAAGAAAATATGAAAAAAAAAATCGATTTAATTTTTTTTATACTATGTTCCACCAAACGGATCCAGTTGAAAATTTTACTGTGTAAAGAAGAGTAAGAAAGCAGTTTTCTATGAAAAATTCATGAGTGACACGGAAAAGGAACATATTTAAATAAAATGACAAAAACGTGTTTATTTAAAAAAAAAATGGATGGTTCAAAAGTTACAAAATAATAACCTTTCTACGTCTCTTATCCATAATTCTTACCAAAAAAATGTTTGTTGAAAAATATTCAGTAGAATAGTTGCAATAAAATAAATACTAAAAAACACTTTTTTTTAAATTATGCCGTCACTCTATGGGTTTGAAATCTAAAATTTTCGGAAAATTTTTTTTTTTTAATGAAAATTCGATTAGACGTATGGATTTTCAAAAATCACTGGGGGCAGGTTTCATGTGTTTATCCTGCTATGCCCTTTATCGTCGAAATACATCTAGTTTAAAATTTCGGCGTAATTTTCTGTCAGGGTGGTTACTCCGCTTCCTAATTCGATGTAACACCTGATTACTTGACCGTTAATCGAAGTTTCTTTGAAAAATTTTGCGTGAGAATTTCCGTCAATGTGCAGACTTTCTCGCTTTCCTCTTCTCTTATTTCCTTCGGTCGATCTTTCTTTTCTAGATTTTCAGGATTATTTCGCGCACACCCGTGCAGAAATTTCGGTCGGGATACAGCTGGATTCTGAGAAGGATCCCTATTTTCTGATAGGGATCCGGCTGGACATCGGATCAGATTCCATGATTGAATGAAAGATTTGCACATTGGAATCCGACAGGGACCCCGGACTGGACTCCAATTATGGTTTCCAGTCAAAACCCCATCAAAATGTGGTTTATATCTGGCATGTATATAAAATCCCGAATAAATATTTATCTTCCGCAATTCAGGTTATAGGCAATTGTTTATTAATACCTGAGCCATAGAAAAATTTTTAACAAAAAAAAAAAACGTTGGCACCGGGGTTTGAACCTACGACGTCTCAATAGCCTTCGTTTGCATATTGGACCCGAAATAAATGACAAAAAAAAATTATATTATATTAACATTAATGATTTTGACATTGTTTATTTGTTTGTTAATTAACAATAGCTGCTGATAATTAAAAGCGCACGTATGACTGGAAAAATTTGAAAAAATTAAGGGGTATTGTCATTTAATCCTGAAACACGATGGTGTTTCAACTTTTGAGTGTACGGACTCCGTTGTTTATTTGTTTGTTAATTAACAATGTCGTAAAATGAGTAGAGGCACATTTACGGCGTAGTAATGATGAATTTTATTGTTCATTTATTTTATTAAAACAATGTTTGAGTATTTTTGGGTGTGTACATTTTTGCTTGTGTGTGTGTGTGTGTTGGTGTGTTTGATGGTATGGTACATGTTGACGAATGAGTTGATGAATGAGTTGAAGGGTTATATGTTATATGTTATTTTATTCGGAAAGATATCAAGGGGTTCACTTATTTCCGAGTATCGCAAAAAAGTCCTTTCAATGCGATTTCAAAAAAGTGAAGGTATATATTTCACTATCGCAGTAAGTTCTTTTTCGGGATTTCCGGAAAATAAATATGTATATATTTCTTTTGAAATGATCGGTACATAATCTCGGAAGGAGTTATTTCGAAAGAGGTAGGTGTGGTGGGAAGGGGAAAAAACCGGAGAGGTGGGTTTTTTAATTCTACAAAAATAATTGCATTAGATGTCCACGTATTCGGCAGAGCATCTTCGCAATGTGCTTATCAAAATGGCATTTATGCAGTACCAGTTTGAAGGCGAGTATTCGTCACCGGGAAATGTCCACGTATTCGGCAGAGTCTGATTCTGATTTATTGCTAATTTGCCTCGGGTATATCACGACCCCCGGGAGCTGCTCCGGAGACGCGAGACCTCGCGATCCGTCGCCCTCTCTCGGAGTGTTCGCGCGGCTCCGCTAGCGCGCGAAGCGCGGCTCCGCTAGCGCGCGAAGCGCGGCTCCGCTAGCGCGCGAAGCGCGCTCTCCTATTCGAAACTTTACTCGCGGGCGCGCCGCAGCTGGCTCTCTCTCGGGGTGACGCAACTCGTGTCGTCACGGCCGATCGAGTTTCTTTCTCTCTCTCTCTCTTTCTCTCTTACGCACACTCTCGGAGAGTCAGCGTAACTTCTCGAGAATATGACGCGATTTTTCCGGAGTGAGTAGAGAGCGCAATTTGATCGTTATGATTAACGAGTAATTAGGGGGGGATGATTAAGGGGGATTATTAAGGGGGATTCTTAAGTTTGTCAGGAGTAAAAAAGGGTCAAATCCTCACGAAGGTACGAGCCCATAGGCTGCGTACAACAACAATAACTGCTGATAATTAAAATCGCACGCATGACGGACAAAATCTGAAAAAATTCAGGGGTGTTGTCGATTGATCCTGGAACACGATTGCATTTCAACTTTTGAGTGGATGAACTCCGTTGTTTATTTGTTTGTTAATTAACAATAGCTGCTGATAATTAAAATTTCACGCATGATGGGCAAAATCTGAAAAAATTCAGGGGTATTGTCTATCGATCTTGGAACACGATCGCATTTCAACTTTTGAGTGGAGGGACTATGTTGTTTATTTGTTTGTTAATTAACAATGGCTGCTGATAATTAAAATCGCACGCATGACGGTAAAAATCTGAAAAAAGTCAAGACTGATAAAGAATACTCCTGAATTTTTTCAAATTTTTCCCGTCATGCGTGCGATTTTAATTATCAGCAGCCATTGTTAATTAACAAAAAAATAAACAACATAGTCCGTCCACTCAAAAGTTGAAATGCAATCGTGTTCCAGGATCAATAAACAATACCCCTGAATTTTTCAGATTTTGTCCGTCATGCGTGCGATTTTAATTATCAGCAGTTATTGTTAATTAACAAACAGATAAACAACGGAGTCCGTACACTCAAAAGATGAAACACCATCGTATTTCAGGATCGAACGACAATACTCCTTAATCTTTTCAGAGTTTTCCCGTCATGCGTGAAATTTTAATTATCAGCAGCCATTGTTAACAAGCCATTGTTAACAAGCCATTGTTAACAAGCCATTGTTAACAAACAAATAAACAACGGAGTCCATCGACTCAAAAGTTGAAATGCAATCGTGTTCCAGGATTAATAGGCAATATCCCTGAATTTTTTCAGATTTTGTCCGTCATGCGTGCGATTTTAATTATCAGCAGTAATTGTTAATTAACAAACAAATAAACAACGGAGCCCGTACACTCAAAAGATGAAACGCCATCATATTTCAGGATCGAATGACAATACTCCTTAATTTTTTCAGAGTTTTCCCGTCATGCGTGAGATTTTAATTATCAGCAGCCGTTGTTAATTAACAAACAAATAAACAACAGAGTCCATCCACTCAAAAGATAAAACGCCATCGTATTTCAAGATCGATGACAATACTCCTTAATTTTGCGCGAATATGCACCGAAAAAAGTCGTGCCATTTTTGTGTCAAGTAATAATAATGACAACAATAATAATCATAACAATGACAATAATAGCAAAAACAACAGTAACGATATGATTACCATCTTTATTATGATATTATTGTTGTTAATATTCTTGTTATTACTGTTGTTATTATCATTATAATTAATATCATTACTGTAATGCTGCGTAATAATAAAAATAGTCACAAAAATGACGACAACAATATTAGCAGTAACAATATTGATATTATACTGTTGTTATCATTGTTATTTTTATTATTATTATTGTTGTTGTTGTTGTTGTTGTTATTATTATTATGCCAATCCAATAATGTGTCAACAAGCTTTATTGGAAATATCACTGGGTATTTTGCAACTTAAAATTCTTCGATTATCCCACATAATTGTCGGAGGATACTCGTATTGAGGATCTCGCAGCAAATCCTGATCCAGATCCGAGAATCGAACGTAAGATTGGAATTTATGTCTACGCTCGGGACGCAGTTGCGCTTCGAACCAAGATCCAATCGGTACACCCTGAAAGAAAGTAGCGCCATAACTTACAAATTTTCTCACGTCTACTGATCCGCTTACGAAACGGGCACCATACAGATTCCTATGTGGACACCGGTTTTGGGGAATCCCTGGAAAATCCCGATCGGGATATGGTCGGACTTGGGGTATCCCTAACAAATTTCTGCACGGGCAGTGTCCTGTTGTATTACACATGAAGCACATAATTTCTTTCATATCTCTCGATTTAACCACTTGCGATGCAATAATTTTTTTCGATTCTTGAATTCCGTCGGTGTTTTCTGCGTATCCTGTTTTCCGGTATTCAAAACACTGATCTTCGCTCCTTGGGAACGTTGATTTCGCGACTGGCCGTATATACTCCTTGATAAAACTGTCCCCACTTTTCAAATTTGGTGACAGATTAGTAGCTTCATTGTACCAGGAAAGAGGCCCCAAATAAAAATGGTATTGAACAGTTCCAAGTCCATCAACGACCCATTCAATAATTTCTCGCAGCTCCATCTGAGCATTGTTGCATTTTGATAATTTTTCGTAGAAATACCAGATAATGTCTTGTCCCACCTTGCGTTTGTAGTTTTGAGCCTCCAAAACTTTCTTAATCCCAGTTTCTTTGCCCGGGAACGTTTTTCTCAACAGTACTGTTACGGCCCGAGACTTTTGGGACTTAGACATCGATTTGAGATTGCTTATATCTGCCGGTTCTCAAAAAACCGAATACAAAGGAAGAGACCCGGTTACACGAGAGAAATTTTTGCCTTTTTCTCCTGGAAACAGCGAAAGTTCGAGTTGTCATTAATCGAGCCATCCGTACGAGTATTTATCAAGTGAGCATAAACTATGGAGAGGTGACGCCGTGGCTGCGTCGATATCAAAGGTCTTCATAACAAAACTTCCATCGTCGGGCATGAATAGAAACAACCGCCGATACCGAAGAAATCTTTGGCTATGGTATAGGATTTACGCGAAGCCGATGGGGCCTTTGAGCATAACGAAAAAGCAATGCGCACACAAGAACGCTATGTACGGTCTCTATATGTGTGTGCATAAAAAAGAGAGGAAAGAGAGAGAGAGAGAGAGAGAGAGAGAGAGAGAGAGAGAGAGAGAGAGAGAGATGTATATGTAGATTGTAACGAGCACCTCGCGGTTTGCATTACTTTCGGCCCATGTCACCATCCTCGACGCCAGGAGAGCTGTTGAGCGCCAGGTAATCTTTTTATTCAGCGGCGGGAATTACCAAACCCGCTCAACGTAATCGGAACTTTAGAAAGACGATAACGAAACAAGAAAAAGGGACGCCGGCGTGTTGGATGGCGAGATCGGTGACGGAATACCCGATTCGCTTAATGTGTCGGTGGTGGTGAGAGGGCGTGGACGGCTGGCTGACTTTTGAGTGCCTTCGAAACCCAAACGGAAATAATGAAACTCAACGCAGAAATAATGATGTATGGGCCTTGGTTTAGGCTAATTTATTCATGTTTTTTCGATAGCACGCAAATTATTCAAGAGAATTTTACAAGAGTAGACCCGCAATTCGAAAAAGTACAATGACGGAAAAATAGGTAGACTCGGTGCTCCGATAAGCCAAATGATGACGCAACGAGATCTATTCGGTAACGGAAATGCGCACATGATAATAAAAGGAACTAGATTATAAAAGAAACCTCATTTTCGAAGACGGTAACTAAAGCGTAGGCAAGAACGGAAACAAGAGTATATTCGATAACACGATGCGATGCACCAAGCGGTGAACCGCTCGGATCGAAAGCTGGGGCGTAAGAGAGCGATTCGAGCAGAATCTGCCCAAAAAGCTAATTCGGAGAGAGAGACCCATAAGAAGACCCATTTCGTTGCGCACGCGCAACGAAAGCTCGAAATCCTCTCTTCTCCTGACGTCACACGGAACGCAAACGCCTTATCGAAAACCGAAAAATGCCGGGAAATTCAAATGATAACGCAAAATTAACACTAAATAACATCTTCTTAATCACTAATCCAAAATACGCCGAATTGTTCCGACGGCGTGTGGGTCCTCTGGTTGCGATGATCGTCCTTCAAGTGGTATTCTTCTGGTATGGGAAGATCCGTGACTACCTAAAACTAAACCTACGATAACGGTACGATCGGGTAACCCGCGGTGGCTGGGTGATCGCAATCCCAGCCAACAACGGCCTTCCGAATGTAAACGTAACTCAAACGGAACTCAAACGTAACCGCCCTTATCTTCTCTATACCCTGTAACGAAGCGTCGAGACTCACACTTGAACCTTTATACTCACTAGAATTACTCTTCATGAAAGACCGAGTATACCGGGTGGCTCATTTAATTTGGCCCTGATCCACGGCAACTCGGTATCTCGAACGCGCAAGGACCCGACAGAAAGTTAAACTCAATACTGTAACGATGGTGGACGCTCAGCGGAGCTCGTCCTGCCATCTGACGTGTCATAGCGAGATTATCGATCTGTATCGATAATCTAATTGATTTATTGCCGGTCGGCTCAGGTCACATGGGCTTCCCCCCGATCATTCAGGATCATACGAGGGTAAGTCCTCGTCCCCGTCCGCCCGGCGTCGTCTTGGGGAGAGCATCGTCGTGTCCTAACGTTTGTGTGCAATTATATATATTGTAACGGGACGGAACTAGGGATCCGCTGTTACAATAAAAAACATAAAAATATAAATTACATACTCTCAATTACGCGTACCTTCTTGCCACGCGCAATAATAATAATAACATCACCAGGCTTCTCGATATTAACATTCCAAGAATTCCCAAAATAGAACTTAATCCTTCCGAGAATCCTATGTCGTCACGACCGTAACGTGTGCAAAAGCTCTAGAAGCTTGGCGAAATTGCCCTACTCCAAAACCTTCAACCAATCAAATCTCGGCGCCAGTTGTTCATGGAAAAGTATTTAAGATCCTGACGAGCAATCCTCGTCCTCATTTTGATCAACGTTATCGGTGAGCATTATTCGCGTCAAGCGATTTCTTGACATTTTTTTTCTCCACGACGTATTTCGTCTACTTTCGATATCCCCTTCGCGTCATCACTTTCCGAGATTCTCAACGAATTCGTATTACATCGTGCATCAAGGACTACGAATTGAACGACATCTGGCTACTTCAACTATCTCGAATAGTCTTTTTTAAGACTCTTCGTGATCATCGTTGATTCGTCCTTTTTAGGGCGAATCTATTATAACGTACTTGCTTGTCTTTCTAAAGACAAAGCAAATCACAACTCTCGTTCATTCCTATTCAATAAAAGATTACAGGTGATAGGGAGCCTGGTTTGCTTGAAGCCCCCGCACTGCGTCGGGAAGTTGGATAGTGAACCGGGTGATCGTCTCAGAAAAATAACCTCGAGGTAGGGAACCGGATTCCTTGGAAAAACCCTCAGCACTGTGGCTGAGGGCGGGAACAAGGAAGAAGGCGCTTTGCTGAGAAAACCCTCCACGAGTGATAAGCTTCACTTATCCTCGTGTTATATTATCATCATTCTTGAATCTTTCCGACCATCTGTCTATACAAAGAGTAAACGCATTGAGAATCTGTAAAATCATTTAAATTTGGGCGAGTGGCCTTCCACTCCCAGGACGCTGGCTAAACGCATCGATTTCAGTCAGCCGACAAAGAGATATCAATTTTCGAAATAGAACGAAAAATTGAATTTTGTGTTTCCAATCGCTTCCCGATTGGAAACACCGTGAAACTTGAGAAACACACACACACACGCGCACACACACTCAAAACACCAACGAACATTCCCACGGGCAACCAGGCATAACAATAGAGAGACGTCGCGTCTCAGAGCATACCGAGTCTCGAAACATTACGTATAGTCTCGCGCCACATAACTAGCGAATCGAGACTATAACGGCTGACGTACGAACGAGGACAATACGACGATTCGAGTCAGACATACGAACGCAGACTGTTCCTTAACATCTTAGATATATTTTATATTGCAGTCCCAATTAATCACACCTATTCATCAACCGTTCAACTCCTTTCCCCCGTATGCAATTCCTTACATACGGCCAACGAGGAACAAAAGCAATATTTACTTCAGGTCATACATCGTCATCGCAAACTGATTACCACGTTGACAAAGAAGGCAACAAATTCCTCACTGGGAACATACAATGAAACATAAAGTATTTATGATATATATTGTGTGATATATTCATGTTCTTCTTAACTATAAAATACTATATTTTCTGAATAATCACGATCAGTTTGTTTCGTCCGTGAATTGACAGTTATATTTACCTATAACTACATACATTTTGCCTCTTTTATCCCTGTCTCTGGATGGTACTTTTTCGGTACATGGACTCTGCATTTGGAAATCAAGCTGTGGTGACTGTAAAGAATGTTATGAAATGAATGACCAAGAAAAATTAACTTTAAATGCGGATTTTTATGATTTTCGATGATAAAAAGGTGGATGAGTTTGAGGTCGTATGAATTCGCGAATCAAGTATCCTATTGTTTCCTGATTTTTTGTATGAAACTATAGCACCTGATGAACAAATCTAGACTGGCACAAGTTGAATCCCGTGAAAATCATGCCGGCTGGAATTTTTCGAAAATAAAGTGATTTCAACAAAAAAATGACGCAAAAGATTTTTTATCTCATCATCTATGGTTTCGGTAACGGTTTTGGAATTTTTTCCCATGTCTCTATAGTGTATTTGATTGTGAAAAAAATCGGCAGCCCTTGATTCAAACTCTTTCCAATTGAAAACCTTTTTTTTCTAAATAAAAACGCAAAAACGAAAAAAATGACGAATTTAGGCAGAAAACGCGTTTGCGCGACCTCTAAATCTTATTCATTTTCGCCCTGCCAGTGGGATATTTTTTTTTTCATCATCCTGAAGCTTTTCAGAGGGTTTCCCGAAACAAATTCGGGGGTCGGGTTATTTTGAACCACCCTAATATATATATATTCTCTAAGGCCTCCCCGAGACAATCTATTGCGCGCGTCATTATCCAGGTATTGTAAAATAATTATCACTACCAAGTCGTTGTAACTTTTGTTAGCCTACAAGGCGTATCGACCCGTGCGTGGCTGGGCCGTTTGTACGTACGAGAACGTCTCGGAGGGACACACGAGTGGGAATCTCTCTTTTTCACATACGAGTGGGTTATCATCGTATTACTCGGCCTGCGGGAACCGAATATTCATCGTCAAGTCCTGCTGCGACGGACATATTCATTCGTGTACCGACACGTCGCATCGAGAGAGAGCGAGATAGCCATCGAGGGAGACGGCCACGAGAGCGGAACGACTAGCATCGTACAACGCCCGCCATCTTGACCACGCTTCATCGGTGTCGCCTCATCGCTTCGCGTCCCTCGAAAGCTAAGTGCCTCGCGAGTATACTATCTCTCTTTGCATTCGATGCGCTAATCGGCGTTGCCATGTGATTCAAGCATTTTCTGGTTACGCTATTCTTTTTCTCGTCCACTCGCGCCTTGAGCGTGAGACCCGCCGATGCGAGCGGCAGTTAAATTATTACTTTCGAGTCATTTCAATGTAAGTCTGTGGACGCCCTTGTATAATAGATTGCGATCCCTGTCGATCGTTCGACGTTATGATCTTTTTTGTCGTTTTCTTTTCTTTATGTCAGACCGGTGATTATTCTGACTTGAGGTATTTTGCGTGTGTTCATTTTTTCTTAATTGTTTTTCTTTGTAAGTCGAGTCGCGAGTTCGTTCTGCGAAACGAGCAATTGTGAGATGATGTGAATCGGGATGAGTCATCGAGCAGAGACTAGTAGAGAGATCGCCAACGCAGGCGCTCGAGGGGGTTTCAACTGGCCGAGGTAGTGGGGGTAGTTCACGTGGACATTGACTCGGGTGGTGTGGCAGATTTTGAGTCAGCTGTGTGCACTGCCTCCCGGGTAATGCAGGTTGACTATGCGTGGCGTGCACTATGTACACGGACCACGGACTGTGAACCGTTTTGGCGGTTCACAGAGCCTGCTAGCACAGTCTGCTACCCTGTCGGTCTTGGGATCGAAACCACTACGGGCATTTTTTTCGGAATTAATATGTTTCTAATATATTTTTTATTTTTTTTTTTTTAGTAATAACGATGTTTTAATTTTAGTAAATAAATGGTATATACTGTTGTTAATAACGAATCTTTGCTACAGGAAATATTTTTATTTTATTACTCTGTATTCTTCAAATAATCCTGTCAAATATTCCATAAGGAGCTTGCACACATTGGCATCCCAAAAAATAGGCCTATTCATTTTATATCCTAAACATAAGGAATCTTTTACGAAATATTTATTAACCCCACACCCCACAGATGTACGGAGTAAAATATACGGTATAAATGGAAATCTCAAGAAAACTACCGCCATTAAATTTTTTAGACCAATAATAATTGGGTCCTCGAAGTATAAAGTCTATTTATTTATTTATTTACATTTGTGCAAACACCACGCGCAATTTTTTTCCTTAATTAATATGTTTTTCAATATTTAATTTTTTTTTTGTATTTTGTAGTAACAATATTTCAATTTTAGTGAATAAACGGCACCTACTGTTATTTTGATGAATCTTTTTGCTACAGGAAATATTTTCATTTAATTACTCTGTATTGTTCAGATATTCATATTAAATATTTCATAAGGAAGTTGTACACATTGGAATGCCACAAAAGAAGCCTATTTTCATAATTCATTCATAAGTATAAATCGATCTTGTATACTGAAACCTTGATTATTTGGTCAATGAATAAAAAAATTTCATACAAGTCTAAAACAATTGAGTCTAAACAACCAGGCAAAGGTCTAAAACAACCAGCTGTTTCTACACTTTCGAAGGACAATATGACATTGCACCAAAATTTCATCCCCCCACTATTGTTGTTCCTCGAAATAATGATTAATGAATTCTCAATTTTACAAAAATTATAAGCTTGTAACTGCTGATCGGATTTAAATGATTAAAAAAGGATATTTTTATCTTTGTTGCTGTTACGTCCCGCGACTTTCGGGACTTTTGCATCGATTTGAGATTACTTATATCTTGTAATTCTCAATAAAATTCAATACGAGGAAAGGGACCCGGTCATACGAGAGAAACGTTTTTTTTTCTCTGGAGAACTCGGATAGTTCGGGCTGTCTTCAAATCAAGCCGTCGACACGAATATGGTCTCAAGTGAGCATAAATTATCGAGAGGTGACGCCATGGCGGCGTCGATATCGCAGCTCTTTATAACAAAACGTCCATCGTCGGGCGTGAAGAAAAACATCCGTCGATGCTGAAGAAATCTTTGGCCATGGCATCAGATTACTCAGAAGTGGTGGGCCTTTGTGCACAAAGAAAAGCAATGTGCATGGGACACTAATACAGGCTGAGTCCAAAGTCTTTGCCTTCGTGAGAACCACAGGCGGTCTCTTTGGGTGTGTGTGAGAAGGAAAGCAGGAGAGACAGAGCGTGTATGCCTCATCTAAAGCTAAGTGACCGGTGATCCTCTTTTTCCTTATCCCCGAATGAAGACTTTATGAACTGAATTCCCGAAAGTACGTGAGTGAACGGATGTAAAAATGTAAAATCAAGAATGAGCATGGGTACCTGGGTCAGGTCATCGGTGATGGTAAAGGTGGCGTTAGATTATAGATTATTGCATTTAAATGTTCAATTTTATTTTAAACTAGTTCGGAATTTCCATGAATCGAAATTGGTCGAAGAGAAGAGAATTCTTCTTTGAATCTTTGTTGTTTTTCTTTTTTTTTTCTTGCTCCGAAATTATGGGAGGTTTTTAGCCTTGTTACGACTTTTTGGGAACGGCGTCTGGAAAAAGTCATCGGATAATTCTCATGGGTGGTCTACATGAGCTCTGCACGTGATCGATAAACTAACGCAGTGGTCGAGTCGAGGAGATTCGATGGAAGAAAGATTTCGACGAAGCACCCAATCATCGACGACCAAAATTAAACAAACTTTTGAGAATATCTGTTTATGCTTGGACTGTTATTGGACTCCAATTTAATGAGCACTGAATGTTTATGCTGCACGAAGAGAACGCCGAGTCTATAGCCAAAGAAAGAGAGCAAGCAGCGCTTTGTCCCAAGTCCTGGGATTCGGAAGGCGTATGTCCCACCAACATACGAATCCAAGCTCTCGCCTATGAAGGAGGGGCGACACCAAAATTCGGCATCGAATCCAACAAAGACCCCAAAAACGTAGCAAGCGCATTATTAAATTAACGTTTTCTTTTTTAATTAACAACGACCAAATTCAAAGATTTCAGGAGATTTCGTAATGCATGGGTAAAGGTTTATGTGGAAATGAAAATTGTGAACGAATCCTTTTCCTATAATAATTACGAGTTTGATGAGTAAATGTATGTGTGATTGTTGCGTGAGCATGGAGATAGATCTTTCCTGTAATGACAAGTAAGAGAAATGATAAGCCGGAATTATAAAATTGCATAGGATCCGGAGTATATAGATAGAATTTTCAATTGTTGTAACAAATGTAGAATCTGAATAACTGGTTAATAATTATGAGAATTTTGAGTAGTTTGGATACGCTAAAATAATTTTCTTTCGCATAATTATTGGAAATAATTAATTCCAATCCAAAAGAAATAGCATGACATACACCATTGCATCCGAACCTCCGCATGGTAAATAATTATAAAGAAATAGGAATGAATAGAATGAGAGGAAAGATCGAACGAAATCCAGAGCGAGAAAGATACAGAGAAACAGAGGAGAAGTTGTCACCGAACGAGAGTATGAATGAGAAAAGACGAATGGTTGTGTATGTATGTGTGTGTGACATCGAGAGCCTATGACGGGTCAACGCGTGGCCCGTAGGAGAAGTCAAATGCAAGCATGGAGGGATGAGAAGGAGAGAGTGACCAGAATGAAGAAGAGGGGTTTACTCCTCCGCTGTGTGGAACCTCCAAAACGAGGCATAGAGTGAGTGAGAAAGTAAATACGAAATATGTAAGTATGAGAGAGACAGAGTGAGCGTCTTCATGAAAAGACGCCGTATGTATGAGAAAATTCGTTTTCTGATTATTAGGTAATAATGAAATAATTATTATAAAGGAATGCAGGAGTGAATATTATATCATAAGGATGAATTCGTGTTAATCATAAGTATAAATTTTCGATTATATAGATTCCAGGGGATCATCGGGGATGCGAGGTGGAGACGGCGGAGGAGCCTGGAGCGTCTAAAGCGTCTAAGGGCGTACCTCCCCACCGCCGAAACTAAGCCATCCTAGAGGACCCTATATAAGACCGGGTAATGAGCCCGCGTGTTGTTCGTTAGAATCGGGAGAAATCTTAAGTAGGCGGATTGATCGTCAGAGTCGGAAGAAAATTTTAAGTAACGAATCGCTGGCAGTCGGAGGCCAGAGTAGATCTTAGTTTGAAGTCGCGGTATGTCAGAATGTCAGAAAATCCGGAGAAATTTCTAAGCCGAATCGCTGTTCGTCGCGTCAATTATTTTTCCTTATATACTTTTCATCATTTTTGATACCTTATCTCAAGTTTATTTTATTATATTTTATTCAACCGATTTCAATACCGAACAACTTTATTTTTGCGAACAATTTTATTTTTGCGAACCATTTTATTTTTGCGGACAATATTTTTACTCTTATTTTGTTGTGAACAGACATTCCATTTTCCTATCGCTGGACATTGTGTTTTAAAGAGCAATATATTTTTTTTTGTGTGAACATTTTGTTTTTGTTGGACACTGTTTTCGCCCTACCACAAATTTACCATTACGTTCAACCTCGTCGTAAATCGTTCCATCGTCGTCATCATTCAATTTTTGCCGGCCTTACACCTCGCTTTGTTCTCATAATCATCGAAGTAGTAAGTATCTCAAAATGTTTTCTCGCATGTGTCAGTATATTTTCGTTCGTGTTGCGCGGTGTCTCCGACCCCGGTCGACACCCCATGACGGGTCGAGGCCCGTAACCGAAACTACCGGGTTACTCACCGTTGGAGCTCTATGAAATATTTTCGTTGTTGTTTTCCCTTTTCGCGTTATCCGTTTTATATTAGATTCCGATTCTTGTGTTAAATTCAGTTTTATGGAGTTCAGATTCTTGTGTTAAATTCAGTTTTATGGAGATTCAGATTTTTTGTGTTTTATGGAAATTCAGATTTTTGTGTTAAATTCAGTTTTGTGAAGAGTTATGTCAATTTAACTTCAGTTTTGCGAAAAGTGTCTGACCAAAATTATTTTCTCAATTTTATCTTCCTCATGCTTAAGTTCAATTTTTTGTCCAATTTATTTCGCGTCCTTTAAAATTATTTTTATTTTTGTTTGTGCAATTCGATTATTTCAATGTTCCAAGTAAATCATTCCGAAAAACCTGTTCGTGTTTCAATCGATTGTAGGATTATTTTTCGTGTGAATTTATTTTCTCCTAGGAAGTGCTCATATTTGTAAATTCAGTGAAATATCTGCGAGTTAAATTCATTTGAGTCATTCACGTTTTGTTCCGGAAAATAATGGATCAATAGTGTTTTTTTTTTGTGTTTATCACTTGATATTCATTTCTAATATAAATTTTATGCATCCTCCGTGGTTAAATTCATTTTTGGAGATTTTTGAATTTCTTTGAGTAATTAAAATTTAATCGGGTCGTGGTTGAGTAAATTCTGTGTTGATTTTTGTTTTTGTGAGGGTTGTCAATCGACCATGGACCTTTTCCAATTAAAGATAGCTGTCGTTGTAATAGGGGTCATTTTAGTGCTCGCGATAATTTCGTTTGTCCTTGTAGTTTGCGCGGATAAACCCCAGGAGGCTTATCTTGAGGATGGCCCTGTAGTTAATTTTCTCCCGCGTCAGTGAAAGTTTAGTCCCGTTTTTATCAGAATTTATTTAATGTGATCATACAATTTTTGTCCCTTTATATTACAAGTTTATTTGTCCGATTTTGCCGAATTACAATTTATTAGTCTTTTCCGATGTATCTCGCGAAAATTAAAGAGTTTTGTTCGTGAGATTTTATTTTAATTTGCCATTGTTACCAAATTATGCACTCTCCGCCCATCCTGAGCAATTTTCCGCAAGGTTAGGCTCAAAACAGGGCAATAACCTGGCCAATTCCGATTTTATCTCGAATAACGTGTTAAAGGGAAAGCCGCGCTTTTCTTGGCCGAGATGAGAAAAATCGAGGGTCAGGACGTAACATTGCCCTTAAAAAAAAAAAAAATACGCCGTCGTCGGAGAAAAACGTATTAGACAGTTTTCGGGGTAATTTGTTGATTTTTTTTCTTTCTACGAAAGGGCTACCCGGAATTCCACTCACTGTTTTTTTTTTCCTGGTAGAGGGGGCAAGACGCAACTCCACGGGATTTTTTTTAGATGGAAAAGGGCATCAGTGGAGAGAGAAAAAAATTTTTTTGTCAATTTACCCCGAAAACTCTCTAATAAGCTTTCACCCGATGACGGCATATTTTTTTTTTCGAAAAGGGCGAAAAAAATAATAAATTTTTTTTGTTTAATCATTTAAATCCGATCAGTAGTTACGAGGTTATGATTTTTACAAAATTGAAAACTCATTAATCTTTATCTCGAAAACCAACAATAGTGGGGGGGATGGACATTTGGTGAAATGTCATGGATATATTGTCCTTCGAAATGCCCATACTGAATAATTTTTTCGAGACCGACAAAAAACGGGGTAGCTGAGTTGACATGGAGCGCGACATATAAGGTACCTGCAGGTAATAAGGCCTAGTAAAATATCCAATTTAATCGACAGGCTTTAATAATAATCATTATTTGAGTATATCTTCGTGCAATAGGCGTCTCTGTTAGTTTTGCCATGAGCGAGAGCACTTATTTTAAATACGATTTTTGTTGATAAAATTGGATATTTTACTAGGCCTTATTACCCGCAGGTACCTTACTATATGTCACGTTCCACGTCACTCAGCCACCCCGTTTTTTTTTTTTTCGTCTCGAAAAAATTATTCAGTATGGGCGTTTCGAAGGACAATATATTCATGACATTTCACCAAAATTTCATCCGCCCACTATTGTTGGTTCTCGAGATAATTATTAATGAATTCTCAATTTTGTAAAAATCATAACTTCGTAACTGCTGATCGGATTTAAACGATTAAAGCAAGAATATTTTTTATTTTTTTTTGCTCTTTCCGAAAAAAAATATGCCGTCATCGGATGAAAGCTCATTAGACAGTTTTCGGAGTAAATTGACAAAAACCAATTTTTCCCTCTTCACTGATGCTTGCTTAAGAAATCCTGTGGAGTTGCATCTTGCCCCCCTCTACCAGGAAAAAAACTGTGAGTGGAATTCTGGTTGGCCTTTTGTAAAAAAAAATCGAAAAATTTCCCCGAAAACTGTCCAATGAGCTTGTCTCCGATGACGGCATGTTTTGTTTTTCGTGAAGGACGAAAGAATTAAAAAAAAAAAAATTTTATCGTTTAAATCCGATCAGCCGTTACGAAGCTATGATTTTTACAAAATTGAGAATTTATAAGTCATTATCTTGAAAACCAACAATAGTGGGGAAATGAAATTTTGGTAAAATGTCGTGTATATATTGTCCTTCGAAACGCCTATACTGAATAATTTTTTCGAGGTGAAAAAAAACGGGGTTGTTGAGTCGACGTGGAACGCGACATATGTATGTGTGCGTGTGTGTATGTGCGTGCACGTTTGACTTTATCACATACAACAATAAGATGCGAGAATGGCAAAGAAATAAACATTTTTGATCTTTTTTGGAAAATTCTAGAGCTTGCTGAGGAATCATGGAATGTGCCATATGGACATATATATATGTGTGTGTGTGTGTGTGTGTGTGTGTGTGTGTGTGTGTGTGTGTGTGTGTGTGCGTGTAAGTTCGACAGGGAAAATCACGGTGAAACGTGTTCGATAATAGGCTCCTATAGTAACTGTCGAATGATGAGTGCATTATTTCCCTGGCATGCCTCTGATATACGATTTGACGCTCGTTTCAATGTGTACTTCTTTTTTATCATATAAATATTGTAATTTGTAAACAAATCCATTTACGCTCGTAAAAGGGTTTTTATCCAAGAAATAAATAAATAAATGAATGAATAGTATAAATAAATAGATAAATGAATAGACTCTATACTTAGAGGATCCAATTATTATTGGTCTAAAAAATTTAATCACGGTAATTTTCTTGAGAATACCATTTATACCGTATATTTTACTCCGTTAGAGATTTAACCCTCTCCGTTAGAGAGGGTTAGAGATTTGGTAAAAGATTCCTTATTGTTGTGCCGCGATTTCATCACGTAGAATTATATTCAACTTAGCCATTGATTGTGCAAACACAGCAGTTTGAAGGTGACTTTGTAAGTGTGCAAAGTCAGCAGTTTAAAGGTGACTTTGAGACACACGTCGTCAAGCGAGGTTCGTGTGATTCCACCTCTCCAGAAAATTGAACGGAAAGTCATTACAGGAATCATATAAAAAGGCAGACTTTGGTCGGCAACAGGGCTGTTCAATAAAGCGAGCTATCCTTAGCGGAAGCTATGGTCAAATTGCAGTCAGTTGGTCTCAAGGCAAAATAATCAAGAACATTGTAACCAATACTTTATCATCATCGAATAAACTAGACCGTAATTTTGTAATACTCGAATTGGAGATTTACTCAACCTTGACAATCACCCACAAACCCGTCCTCGACGATTTCATCCCCACGTGACGAAATTCGCGGGCACAACATTATGCTTAGGATATAAAATAAAAAGGCCTATTTTTTGGGATGCCTCCTTGAGAAATATTTGACAAGAATATTTGGAGAATACAGAGTAATCAAATAAAAATCTTTCCTGTAGCAAAGATTCGTCATAATAACAGTATGTACCATTCGTTTACTAAAAAAAACATCGTTATTACTAAATACGAAAAAAAAATATATATTAATTCCGAAAAAAAATGCGCGTCATGGTTTCGATCCTAAAAACGACAGGGTAGCAGCCACGGATGCAATGACCACTGCCACGATCTATGTACAAGTACGCTGCTGGTTACCGGATTACGTTCATCGTTCATCTACAGGAGGCTTCACCGTCAATTAATTTAATTTTATGTCACTTTGGTCGAGTTAGATATGATATAAACAACAATATTACCAAAACGTGCATGCTAGAATGAAAAAGTCGTCTCTGACGCAGTAACGTATTGATGAGCATATTTTTCCGCAATACAGGCACGACAATTTTTGTGATATATACTTAAATGAATGCTTATTATAACTAAATTTTGAGATAAAAACTCGTCTTTTGTCATCAAGACATAATCTAGTGTATAAATAAAGGGCAGCTCTCACATTTTTCGTCTTCTACAACAAACGCGTGGATCTCGGTTTGAAACCGTAACCGTCAAAACGGTTCACAGTCTGTGGTCCGTGTCCATATATCAGCGTTTTCGCTCGATACCATGTGCACGCCATGCTGCCACGTCTGCCACACCGCCTGAGTCAATGTCCACGTGAACTACCCCCTCCACGACTAATTCCCCTGTCCAGCGATACACCCGCAGGCCGAGTGTTGCCGATCTCTCTACTAGTCTCTGCATCGAGTAACGAGCAGATCGAGTAAGCCAGATGACGAACAATACTCACCTATCGCCCTAGAACAAGCTGTCTCCCCCAAAATAAAATCGAATCGTATATCATTGAAGGCTTATTTATTACTTCTCCCCGTCGCAGATTTATTTCGTATAGAAATAAAGAGCGAATCGTTACAATACCAAAACGTACGATAACGCGAAAAATAAATAAATGGAGGCGGAACGGTCGCCAATACCGATTTCGAAAACAGACTAATATTAACGCACTGAAATTAACTGAATTTATCACAATATTGACCCCAAAAACCATGTACGGAACGACCTGTGACGCTAAGTAAAAAAAATTGCGTCACAAGATGTAAGTTTATTGTTTATCTAAATGGACAAAATATGAGACCTGGCAAGCCAGGTTTCACCGACAGACATGGTAGTAATGACAATATGCTCTCTTAGGTGTCAAGTGAGAGTGAACTGATGCGTAAGTAGGAGCAGGTAGGCGCACGGAGAGTGTAATTAAGAGACAGAGAAAGACAGAGATATGCAAATATAAAGAGCGCGGCAGAGTGCCAGGGAAGAGCGTGGTTCGTACGGAGAGAGGGGGCGAAGAGTATATATATATGCATCGAGTAAGAAAATCATGAGGAGAATAGCAAATGCAGGTGACACACAACTCCCCACACCCAGCGCCGCAGTTGCCACAATGCTCAGTAAGAAACAGACAATACACTCACACACGCGCCACCTGTGTACAAGTTGGTAAGGTACAAGATAGTCTTCGGCGATACAGTGCTCTCACACACACACACACGCTTAACATTCGGTGATCCAGGTTTATACGGCTCAGTCGGTGAAGGAGGTCTCGTCGATGTCGGCGAACGAGGTGTTTGCGCTCCATGTGGGGGTCTTCATCACAGCGCAAGCGTAGGCAGCGATGTAACACTCACCAGGTGTCAGGCCGAATATCGTAAAGAGAGGCAGCTGGCCGAAAGAAAAGGATGAAGAATAACCTCGAAAACCAGCAGAAGTTCGGAAAGATTGCGATGAAAATCCACGCACAGGTCGCAGAGCAGATATATATGGCTCAATCGAGAGAGTGCATTTTGGGGTATGCAATGATCTATAACACACAGATGCCCGTAGGTCCAAGCGGCAATAACTATTCGAAATGACAGAGCAGAGTAAAGCGTGTGTGTGCTTCTACTTACAGAGAGACTGATTGATTGATATTTTTCAGCTTTCTCATCTATTTTATACTGTTACCCATCACGCGCGCTCACGCGCGCGAGTGGTTTTCTGACAGCGCTGCAGCGCTCCAATCCAATCTAGTTTCGATGATCGACTAATCACTGTCACAACTGTCAAACTGACAGTCGTGACAAACTGACAACTGACAAACTGAACTTGATCACGAATCCTTGTCCGCCAACTGACCAATCAGAGAACGAATAAAATGCCAACAATGTGCTCGATATTTCGATAACTTCGAGATTCGATTCCCATCAACTTTTTAAGAGTTGACAGACGGGTTTATTTATCCCGTGGTAACTTGTTACTATTATTATTTTATTCGCTAAAGTCGAAGGCCCTGGCGAATGGATTCTCTGTCATATTTAAGCTGGGTAGCACCTCATCTTGTATATGGTTGTAGTTGGTGATGATCAGATGAGCTGTGATGCAATTAAGGAGTACGGGTGGTTTCACACGAATGTATTTATTCAAGAACACAGATCGATCAATCACTTTTACAGTAATAGCTTGAGTTGGTACAAAGGTTAAATGTTATACTCTATGATACACTGACGCGCAATGCCGCTAAGGGAATTGGCACGAACAATTATATCACAGAGGAAGTGAAGCGCCGCTAAGGTGATCCTTCACTTAATGAGTTCTTATACACTTTTCTGAAACAAAGGTTTGAGAAGATCACGTCAATCACGTCCGCGAGAACCTAAGTACGCGAACGGACTTGCCGCTAAGGAACGGGATCTCTCGACCGATTGCTAAGAGCGTCGATTTAAGACTAATTTGATAATATGTCGAGAAATCCCTTATTAGCTTTGGGCGTCTGGCTGCGAGGGTCTTGTGGGGGTGGATTGAAAAATCATCGAAGGATGTAAACTCGATGATTTACGAAATCTGGTAACGCAAGGGATCAAATAATCTAGGTCATATGTGATGCAAGCGATCGAATAATCCAGGTCATTCGGTAAGGTAGCAAAAGTCAAAAGACGTAAAGGGGAATCTGCTGACGCGTGGTTTTCTCGAGTTTCTAGAGAGTGACTGTCGCAAGAGTCGGCGTGCTTTCTGGAATCTGATGACTCTGTTGTGTTGCAATGAGCGCGGGTTCCACAATGAGTGCAATGCCTCGGTTCGTCACAATACATATTATTACATATTTTCTTATATCTACATATATGTTACTTTATTGTTATTTTAATATATTTTTTTAACATGCGTTTAAACTGCGCAACTTTTTTACAGCCTTTTATTTCAGTTGGCATTATACATTTTCACACCTTCATAGTACATACTTTTTTGCGGACTTTTCGTTCTTCTAAATTGTGTTACTATATTTTCGACTTGCCGTGTTTCCCTGCCACTCCTCGTTCCTACTATCTAAAGCCGATTTTTTAATTCTTTTGGCAGCAAATACTTTACCGATTTAAATATAAATATACATACATTATAGTACAATCTTTGCCTAACGGACATGAATTGCACCGCATTCAGCATATCGTCCACCTTCGTATAGCGATTCCATTGCAATATGACTCTCATCGTTCTGTTTCGCGCGATCTGCAGTTTATTCAACTCTGTATCTCCCATATTGTGTCGCACAATACTTAAAATGTGGTGCCATAATTGCCGTATAAATAGTACATCTCGTATACGCAGATACATAATGCCCCATTCTGTTTAAAAAGCTTGTTTTTTACCTTTTTTTTCAACATATGCTCACAGTGGTCTTTAAATTGTAGCTTTTCATGAATAGTTATACCCAGATATTTCATTGTTTCCACTGTCTCTAATTCCGTTCCATCCAGACACTTGAGTACAATATTTTCACTCACAGATTTACATCATAGATACTGCACCCATCTGCACATAAATTTACTATATCATTTATATATATATAATTAATAAAAGTGGTCCTAATACTGACCCTTGTGGTACCCCATATTCATTGAAGATAACTTCAGACCATGTACTATTAAATCTTGGTTGCTGTGTTCTATTTCTTAGGCACGTACGAAACCATTCTAAAACCCTTTCTCTAACTCCGTATTGGTGAAGTTCGTCTAGCAATATTTCCCTATCTACTGTTTTAAATGCTCATTTCAAGTCCATGAAATGAGCTCTTACTGTTTTTCCTTTACTGATGTTCACTTTCCATTCGTCTATAACAGTTTGAATTGCTGTTTCACACGAATATTTCTTTCTAAATCCTGATTGATGCTCTGTTATAATGTCATTATCTTTTAAGTGTTTTTCAATTTGATTCTTAATTATCAATTCAAGGACCTTTTCATACAGAGGCAACATATTAATTGGTCTGTATTGACTTGCTTTCGTGGCCTTATTAATCTTCGGGATCGGTATCATCGTGGATGTTTTCCAGCTGTCAGGTCAATCCCTCCTGTAGAGATCCATTTATTATTTCTAAAAATTCCTCTTTTTTTGCACTAAACGCCATTTTTAGGATATCACTTGATATTTCTTCTTCCGTTCCGTTCTTTTTCGGTAGTCCCATCACTATCTTTTCTAGTTCCTCTATTTCAACATGATTAAAGTTTTCCATTATTCTATGATTATTTATTCCAGCTCCTGTTATAATCCGTCTGTTTGGACTTCCAGTTGCATCTTGTTGTACTGAGTTAACTATGTCACTTATACTTTGCACATAATACACATTAAATTTATCAGCTATATTTCCTCACATTATATCATCCAATATCTCAAAATCTATATTCTCTATCTCTTTCACTCCCATTGCTTCTCCTTTAATTACTTCTTTTAATGTTTTCCACATCTTCGTCGCATCCCTCTTATTATCATCTTTTCATAATATTGCTTCTTCTTTTCTCTGATTAATTTAACTACCGCATTCTTTTCTACTTTGACCTGTTGCCATTGTTCTTCTGAACCAGTGACAATTGCTATTTTATAAGTTTCATCTCTTCTTCTCACTGCATCTGCTATATCTTCAGAATACCATTTTTTCCCTTCCCATACCCTTAGTATCTTAACTATTCTTCTAGGTGCAAACATATCTAATGCTCGTTCTATGTTATCAACAAACATTTTTGCTCTTTTGTTTAACTCTCCCTCTTGTACTTGTCTTGTTGTACTGCTTCTTTGTAATTTCCGTCATATTAATTTTATTATTATTTCCTGTTTTATACTCCCTGCACTCGTTTTTTTTTCCAGAGAGAGAGAGAGATAGATAGATATAGATAGAGAGTTGATAGAGAGAGAGATAGATTGATTGATTGATTGATTGATTTAATATACCCAAGCAACGCTAAAGGGCAAAATGATACATTCTTGTGTACAATTTTACGATTACAATGATCTTGAATATTCTATCATGTTTATTCTGATAACAAAATAGAATAAATAAAGATGAAAAATGAAGATGAAAATAATAATAATTATAATATATCAAACTTAATACTTACTAACTAAAACGAGAAAGCGATTTTCAGCTCTCAAACTCAGCTTAAAACTTAAGACAGAGAGAGAGAGAGAGAGAGAGAGGGAGAGAGAGAGAGAGAGAGAGAGAAAGAGAGAGAGACTGTATGTCTCATCTAAAGCTAAGTGACCGGTAATGCTCTTTTTCCTTTTTCCCGAATGAAGACTTTATGAATTGAAGTCCCAAAAGTACGTGAGCGAACGGATGTAATAATGTAAAATCAAGATTAAGCATGGATACCTGGGTCAGGTCATCGGTGATTGTAAAGGTGGCGGTGAATTGTAGATCATTGCATTTAAATATTTAATTTTATTTTGACTAGATCAAGATTTCCATGAATCGAAATTGGTCAAAGAGCAGAGATTTCTTTTTTTTTATGAATTTTTGTTGTTTTCCTTTTTATTTTCCCGATTTATGAGAGATTCAAGCCTTCCTACGACTTTTTGGGAATAACAATTGGAAGGAGTCACAGGATGGTTCCCATGGTCGGTCTGCATGAGTGCTGCACGTGATCAATCAATTATCACCGCGGCCAAGTTGGGGCGGGGGGGGGGGGGGGCTCGATGGAGGAAAGACTTCGACTGATCACCCAATCATCGTTAATAAGAATTAAACAAACATTTAAAAACATGTGTTTATACAAGGACTGCTGTCGTATGGTTATGAACATCGTCCCCCGATCAATCGGAACTACATGTTTATGCGGCTCGAAAATAACATGCCAAAGAAAGAGAGCGTGGACATCGCCTTTCAATAACTTCCTGGGATTCACAAGACGTATGTCTCATCGATATCTGACGCGGAAAATTCGACATCGCGTCCAACAAGGACCTCAGGGGCGTAGCAAGAGCATTATTTAATTAATTAATAATTCCAGAATGACCAAAATCAAAGATTCCTGGATATTTCGTAATTCATGAACAAAGGTTAAGTATAAATGATGTAATTGAGAATAAATCCTTTTTCTGTAATGATTGCGAGAATGGTGAACAAATGTATGCATGATAAATGCACGGATATGAAGTTCATTTTTCCTGAAATAGTGGAGTAGAGAAATGATAAAGTACGAGTAAAAAAATCATACAGGATGAGGAGTATAGGGATGGAGTTTTCAATGGTTATAACGAACGAGCAACGTCAATTTAAAAAATTGAAATCCAAGCGTAAACGTAGAATCAAAATCACTAGGTGGTAAAAATTAATATTCATTACTGAATAATTTTATATTATTTCAATATGGTTTCGCATTGTGTATTTCGAGCAGATCAAGAATGCTAAAATAACTTTGTTAATTTTGCCCAATTCGTGAAAGATCAGATCATTTAATAGAATAAAAATCGTTTGAGAACTATTTCACCGTCAGTGGAATAACCTAATCTGAAAAAGAATAGCATGGCATGTACCATCGCATTACAAGCTCAGCATGGCAAGTAATTAAAAAGAAATAGAATAAACAGAATGAGAGAACAGATAGAAGGCAATGTGGAGCAACAGAGATACAGAGAAATAGGGGAGAAGTCGTCAGCGAACGAGAGTACGAACAGAAAACCGAATGGAAATGTGCACACCGGAGTGTGTGTGTGTGTGTGTGTGTGTGTGTGTGTGTGTGTGTGTGCGTGCGTGCGTGCGTGCGTGCGTGCGTGCGTGCGTGCGTGCGTGCGTGCGTGCGCGCGTGCGTACGTGCGTGCATGCGTATGCGTGCGTGCATGCGTATGCGTGCGTGCGTGCGTGCGTACGTGCGTGCATGCGTATGCGTGCGTGCATGCGTATGCGTGCGTGCGTGCGTGCGTGCGTGCGTGCGTGCGTGCATGCGTGCCTGCGTGCGTGTGTGTGTCATCGTAAGCCTACGGTGGACCAGTGCGTAGCCCGTAGGAGAAGCGGAAGAGGGGTAATTCCTCTGCTGTGTAGTACCAACGAAGTCAGACGTACATAGAAGCTCAGTTCCTATGCTTGGCGTGAAGCCGATCACCCCACTGTAATTCATCACCCCAGTTGACGAGTGCGCTTGTGGCACTGTATGGTTGTATTATACGCAGATGCCTCGCCAATTCCACGCATACTACTTTGCCGCGAGCAGAGCCAGTGGCAGAACATATGTTCCGTCTCATCTACTCTTACGGGCATAATACAGTGGGGTGATCGTGCGATCTCTCTCTCGCTCCATCTCTTTCATTCCTACAGCCGTGATGCAGTGGGGTGCCCTGCGTCTCTCTCCCTCTCTGTCTCTGCAACTCTTACAGACATAATACACTGGGGTGCTGGTGCGATCTCTCTCTCGCTCCGTCCCTTTCGTTCCTTCAGTCATGATGCAGTGGAGTACGCGTGCGATCTTTCTGTTGCTCCGTCTGTCCTACTCGTATAGTCGTAATGCAGTGGGGTACGCTTGCGATCACGATTTCTCTCGATATATTTAATTATTATCAGATGGTTTATTGTTATATAATGTGTTTCAATGAATCTCACAATATTTAATACTAAAAATTATTCGTTTATATTTTAGTGGTATTTTTTTTCGAAATGTGTGACAAAAATATTACCGTCACAAACTTTCTTTGTGTAGTAAATCATTTTGGAATAAAAAAATTTCATTTAAGGTGTTGCACAATTGAAAAAAAAAATTGCAACCCGTTGGGATCGAACCGACGACCACGTGCCTACAGGCATAATAAACTGTGCACTGGTACGATCTGTTTCTCTTTCTGTCTCTACTACTCTCACAGGCATAATACACTGAGGTGCTGGTGCGATCTTTCTCTCGCACCGTCTCTCCTACTCGTATAGTCATAATTCAGTGGGGTACACGTGCGATCTCTCTCTCTCTCCACGCTGGTTCGCTGTGTTGTGCATCTCTCTATTTCTCTATTGCACGACCCTATAGCATTATCTCTCTCCGATCGCTTCCAGTATAAAAACGCGCTGAAAAGCCTGTCTCTGCCGGTGCTTGGACGTGATATATGCGGGTTGTATAATTTTCACTTCACTTCCAATTTAAATTAAAATGCCATCTACAAACGCTTGTGTTTACGTAGGGTATTCGAGTACCAAAAGGAAAGATCCGGATCTCACATTTCGTCGTTTTCCACAAGACGAACAGATGTGAGTTTTGTTTTTTTTTTTTTATTGATATGAGAGACAATGTATGGATCCCTATCGAAATAACGGATAGAAAATGAAATAAAATGTCAAGAATTAAATCACGACATTTAGAAGGAGGCCAAATGAATCCAGTGTTATATTTTATAAATGATCATCAAACTCTCGTACTATTATTCGGTACGCAAGTACAATAATCACGGAGCTTGGTCTTCCTTTCAGTGCAGCGAAAATGTATATACATGCTCGAATTATATGGAATTTATTTTGCTTTCGAAATGCTTTCGAATTATATGGAATTATTTCCCTTCATTGTTTTCAAATTGTTTGAAACTGGAAAAAAAAAGTTTAGAAAAAATGTATAACCAGATAACCAGATAGATTCGAAAAACCAGACCGTTTACATGTTAAGAATATGTTAATGTTCTACCTCATGCAATTTTATGCCTATTTAGCTGAAATTGTGTAATTACATTAATGGATTATTATGGCTGTTCCATATTGAATTTTATGAGAAAAGATTGAAGCCGTTTTGCAATTACATTCTCATCGTAAAATAAAAGTTATTGTGAATTCTAGTAGATCACGATAAATTCCAAATTTAAAAAACCATCAACGATATCAAAGATACCAAGGATCTTGAGTTTCAAAAAGGTACCTATCTAGTTTAATTACTGTTCCGAATTGTCGCGTTTTTTTTTCGACAAAACCCTTTATTTCAGCACTATCAATGATAATCTGGCACGAGAACTCGAAAAATGTACCCAAACCTGAACACGTTTACAACATGATTCTAAAGTGGCGAAAATTTGAAAACAATGAAAGATATAACAGGTTTCCTATTCATTTTTCGATTTCAATTATTTTTCGAAAAAAATGAATAAAATAGAAAGTAGTAAAATATTTGTTAAATTTTCGCTACTTTAAAATCAAGTTCTGATAGTCCGGGAGGTAGCGTTGCATTTTAGGTAGTGTTTTTACGCCGATCGATTACCATCTTTTTCAATAGATCTCGAATCACTAATAAGTGAACCGACCGTCAGCTGACGCACCCGCGGTGGGTGTGGGCGTGGGAGGTCGCGAAAGTAGTAAAACAAAAAAAAAAATTAAGCAATAGTACGCCGGCTGAAATTTTTTTCAGAAATAGTCGACATTATGCTGAGCTGAAAAAAAATAGTCAGCTGCATCGCAGAGGGGGGACTATGCGTCAGCTGCTCGCATGAACTTGTAAAAAAACACATAATATAAAGTTATAGTACGCCAGATGAAATTTAACTGAGTGATTGTTTAAATAATTACAAGCAGAAAAACAATAATCAGCTGCGTGTTTAGCGGTGGAAAGACCGTCAGCTGATGCAGTAAAGTTTGAAAATATTGGGCAACGTCGGCAGTACCAACTTTTAGATACTGAATAATTATGATTTGTGCGGACGAATAATGCGCTAATTTTTAAATATATGAATGATAATATTGATTTTATTCACCAATATGTTTATTTTAATCACTTATAACTAAAAAAAAATTAAAAAATTAAAAAATAAAATTCTTTTAAAAAAAGTAGTGCGATCGCATATTTTCACTAAATTCTTGTTAATTAAGTCGGTGAACTGTCTCTTTTTGTCACGAAAATCGTGTTATATGTCGTCCTCGACAGAGTTCTCGTTTTTTAAGTATTTTTCTCCGTGAAAACGGATGTTATATGCAAAAAAAGTACGAGGGTCACGTCTTTTTCTTATTTGAGCAATGCAATGGAGCAAGTTTTTCACTGAAGTTCAACATTTAATTTCTCAAAAATAAATGCGGTAACTCGGATTTCCTTTCGCCAGTGTGTTTAAGAAATATTCATTGACAAATAATAAAATTCTTACTAGTCCAGTCAAATTACGAAATCATTAAACATAAAATTATGTAGTTTGGCGATTATTAAGGATCGATAGGGGGGTGCATTCTGAGCATACATTTCAATTTAAGGGGTTCTCCGAAGGTCAGCTGTACCTCATTTCGCTAAAAACGCGTTTAATTCGATATCTCGAGAACGGTTAGTGTTAGGCAAAAAATTGTAGAGACCTTTTCTCTTCTAAATTAAATTTACTAACTTTTTTATTTAAAACTTTTTTTTTAACATCAATATTTTTCAACTTATTACTTCCGAAAGGCAAAAATTTTCCTTTTTTTTCTCCCTATTTTTCAATTTTCGCCATTTCCTCCCCAACCGTTCAAATTTATGAAATTTTTCTGATCATCAAAGTTGTAGATCGTTTAATTATGAACAACTTTTGTTGAAAACTTTTTTTCTCTAATACCAATACCTTCGGAGTTCGGAGTTATACCTTACTTTACCGAGCGAAATCCGCGCCATTGTCACAATATCATCGACATCAGTGGGTATTCAGTACTTGAAAGAAATATTAAAGTATTCCATGATCATTTATTAGCCAACTTACTTGTATAAAAAGGTGAATCGATTAAACCATTTAAAGATTGTACTTTATTTAAATATTAAATATTGTAATCATTTAAATATCATTTAAATATTGTTCTTCTTCAATTTGGGTATTTTTTATTGCATTTAATGGGATCATATTGTGAATAAGGATTAGAAAAAGAAGTAAATGAATAATTAAAACTGTTCCACACATTTATTGATAAAAAAAAGTATGTAAAATTCGTAAAATTAAGCACCCGAGGTGGATGGAAGTGATTCGTTTGTATCACTAAAGGCCCTGTCGGTATCGGGGCATACGTCGTCCTCGTCAATTGCGTCAACAACATTAGCGATATTTGAACAATAGTTTTCTTGGCAATTGGTATAAATTACTGAGCAAAACAGGCCGACCTTTCTTACCCCAGGTACGAGAGTCGAGGAACAGATGTCCCTTACCAGCGCTAATGCACGCAACAGTGTGTCCGTGAATACGCGTTGCGACAATGGCGCGGATTTCGCTCGGTAAAGTAAGGTATAACTTCGAAGGTATTGGTAGTAGAGAAAAAAGTTTTAGACAAAAGTTGTTCATAATTAAAAGATCTACAACTTTGATAATTAGAAAAATTTCATAAAATTGAACAGTTGGGGAGGAAATGGCGAAAAATGAAAAATAGGGAGAAAAAAGGAAAATTTTTGCCTTTCGGAAGTAGTAAGTTGAAAAATATTGATGTTAAAAAAAAAAGTTTTAGATAAAAAAGTTAGTAAATTTAATTTAGAACAGAAAAGGTCTCTACAATTTTTTGTCTAACACGAACCGTTCTCGTGATATAGAATTAAACGCGTTTTTAGCGAAATGAGGTACAGCTCACCTTCGGAGAACCCCTCAAATTGAAATGGATGCTCAGAATGCACCCCCTATCGATCCCTAATAATCCCCAAACTACATAATTTTATGTTTAATAAACCCATTTTCAGCCGTAATTTGACTGAACTATACAGAAAACTATGTTTTGTGGGGCGCGTATTCTTTAATAAAAAAGAGGACGCGTATTTAATTCTCGAAATGTAACAAATCTCGACGTTGATAAAATACAATTCTGATTTTATGAATAAGGATTAAGGGGGTAGGGAATAAATAAATCAACACATATTTTTTGAGCCATACAAGTTTTTCGTTTAATTATGGCTCAGAGAGGAAAATCTCCGAGGTGTAAACCTCAGAGAAAAAAACCTCTCGCGAATGATATATTTACAATCGATACAGTATTTTTGGTTATAGAATATCTTTCGCGTGATAATTATTGTGAAGGTGAAATCTACAGTCGGAAACGACTTATGGATGTGTACGTGTATTGTAGGTTTAATTATATCATGCGATATGATTGTTATGGATAAAGTCGCTGGCGACCTCGTAAAAGCCCTTTGCGCCTTTTTTTTTTGATAATATTTGATTATTGTGTATAGAATCGTTGGCGATCTCGTAAAAGTATTGCACTTGGGTTCAGATAATATAATTACCGTGTTTAAAGTCGCTGTGGACTCGTAAGCATTGCGCTTGTGTTCAGATAATATGATTACCGTGTTTGAAGTCGCTGTGGACTCGCAAGCATTGCGCTTGTGTTCCAGAGAATGTGTTGTTGTATGTGTTGTATGCAGAGAATGAATTCGCTGGCGACTTCGTAAGCATTGCGCTTGTGTTCGGAATCACCGACTGATCTTGATGCACAGGATGATAGTTCAGCTCACCAGCATGCCGACAAATTGAAAGGGAGACACACGCGACCTCACGATTCATGAGTAATGATTTAGTCGCGATAAAATCCTTTAGATTATTTCGTTCTCGGAAAAACAGACACAAGACTAAGAGAAGACGACTGTCCATCAGTCCCGCGATCGTTCGACTGACGAGGCCCAGCCAGCGTTACCCCTTCCAATTCGGATTTACCCGAGCACATGAAAATTAAAGGGGATGGTTGACCGCGCGACGCCTGAGTTTGTATATAAGCGTTAGTGACCCTTGGTACCTGGGTACCTTTAAAATATTCGTTCGACCGAACAAACTATTCATCTCGAATTTTTTAGCAACAACCTTAATAATATTGAAGTTCGCATTGCTGATTTGCAAGAAAAAATATTTTTTCAATTTATTATTTCGTCACGTTATCCTCTCAATTTTCCTATCAGTTTTAGCTCTTTAATATATAGCTTTTTAATATTTATATTTCGTCTTTTTTAGATTATTTTTATTTTAGTCAATATCATTCCTATTTCACACGCTATTTTATTTCATATGACGCATTTCCTTCATGTATAACAATAAAAAAAAGGGAGGAACAAAATTTTTTCGTACGACATTGGTGTACACATATAATTTCCAAAATTATCATTGAATCGTCACTATGCCGGTTGAAATTTGACAATACGATAGGGTAATAGGTAATAATATTACGTTTGCGAAAACAATCAGTCAGAAGGGTCCGGGGACGGGAGTTCTGTCAGCTGGACCCTGAAAGATACTGTGCATTGCTCAAATAATCTGCGTCAGCTGACGGTCTTTCCACCGCTAAACACGAAGCTGATTATTGTTTTTGTACTTGTAATTATTTAAACAATCACCCAGTTCAATTTCATCCGGCTTACTATAACTTTATTTTATGAGTTTTTTTTACAAGTTCATGCGAGCAGCTGACGCATAGTCCCCCCTCAACGATGCAGCTGACTTTTTTTTCAGCTTAGTATAATGTCAACTATTTCTAAAAAAAGTTTCAGCCGGCGTACTATTACTTGATTTTTTTTTTTTACCACTTTCGCGACCTCCCACACCCACACCCACCGCTACTTGTGCAGCTGACGGTCGGTTCACTCATTAGTGATATAAGATCAACTACCGATATTAATATCAGCCGGCGTACTATGACTTTTATATTTGCAACGCTACCTCCCGGACTATGAGCGTGTTTCAGAGGATTGTGAGTCGTTTGAGCTATACAAGAATGATACATTTTTGCAGAAAAAAAATGAATGAAATCAAAATTTGTGAAATTTTATTTTTTATTTTTTGCTACTTTAGTCGTTTTGATATATAAGACGTCGTTTGAGATATATAAGGATGATCGGATTCTTAAAAAAAAAAAAAATTTTATTTATTTATTCATTTATCTTCCATCTTTTTCATGCTCCCCGCCTGATTATGATTGTTAGTGTCGAAATGAAGGCTTTTTTTCAGGAAAAATAAACGCGAAAATTCAGAAAAGTCACCAAGCTGGACAATTACCTTCAATAATAATGATATCGAAAAGTTATTGATAACAAATTTAACAAAATGGTAACTATTTAGATCAGATTAATAATTATTAATAATTGAACAATATCATTGCAGCATAGAAAAAATAAAAATCTTTTTTTTTTCATGGAAAAATGAAATTTCTTCAATTATTTACGCATAATCAATGAAGGCAAATTTATGGGAAAAAAATTTTGTAAGAAAAAAGATCAGATATTGCAATTCATGAAAAATAATTTTTCAGAAAAATTTTCATTATTTTTCATGAATTGTACCTAATATCTGATCTTTTTTCTTACAGACTTTTTTTTCATAAATTTGCCTTCATTGATTATGTGTAAATAATTAGAGAAATTTAATTTTCCCATGAAAAGAAAACGAAGTAAATTATTTCTATGCTGTAATAATATTGTTCAATTTTTAAGAATTTCAAAGAATTTTTATTGTTTTCGTTGAGTAACCCGTATACTCAATACATTATGTAAACATATTTGAGATTTTCAAGAAAATACATCTTGGAAACCCGTCAATAAATTACCATGAAATTTTTCTAGAGTAATCTGTAGACTCTACGTAAAAACACAACCAAAATTAATGGCATTCTTTCTCTATTTTTTAACTGTGTGTGAATCATCTTTAAGTGTGCTTCACGTATACGTTCCCAGCCAAAAGTGAAATTTAGTGAGAATTTTGAGCACTTAAACGGGAATAAAAATCTCAAGAAAAATCAACCATTTAGGAGATCCTAAAAACTTTCATTTTCAATAATAACAATACTAAAAATTTCATATAAAATTGGTAAAAAAAAATGTTTAATTATATCGTCAGACTTTTTGTTTCTTTTTGGATCAAATTATTTCGTTAACTTTTTCGAACATGTATGCATTTGTTTAAATTGTTCCTTTTTTTTTAATTCCTATTTTTGAATTTTTTTGAAGACTGCATGGATAAAACTATTCGTCCACGGAATTGGAAACTTTTACCGTGCAATATGTTACATTTGTAAGAATTAATATCCAAAATCAAAGAATTTTCGTCCATTTCCCACAACTTCAAAAAAAACTTCAAATAAAGAGAAAATTTCGAAATAAATTACACGTATTCAATGAAATCAACAAATTCATTTAATATGACAAAAAAAAAACTTTACTGATGTTTTGGTAAATAATTTTTTTAACAAATTTTTAAACAAATTTTCGGCATTGTTATTATTCAAAATCAATGTTTTAGATATCTCAATAAATTTTTTTCAGATTTTTGTCACATAACGAACTAATGAAATTCTGAGTGCAACAAACTTTTGGTTGGGAATGTATACGTCAAGCATCCTTAAAATATGTATTGCACTCACATTCCCTCTTGGAGTACGTGAGAATTTTCTATACTTGACGATGCGACAATAATCTGAAAAAGTGAACTATATTGATGAGGATAAGAACATTTATTTCCAACAATAATAACAAAAAATTATTAAGTTATTTCAGGTAATGGTCTCGTTAAGATCGAGTTCAACTTCAGGAACTGACTTTTCTCAAATTCAAGCGTGTGCAAATTATAAATGCGCACATTCATTCCTCATTATTTTCTCTTACTCACAAAGCTTTCTCTATGAGCAAGTAGGTTTTTGCAATTTTGGCTTCATCGTAGAGGAAGCTTTTATGCGTGCGATAAAATAATGAGGAAGCGATGTGCAAATTTCTAATGTACACGCTTATTGTTTCCCATTGTTGCCAGGACTATTAGGGTAAAAGTTTGTGGCTTGATTGCCTTTAGTTTTGGAAATTTACAGCGTCCATATCTGATTTTTCGGAAATTTCAAATGTTTTCAAAATCTTAACGCCTTAAGGGATTCTTGCAAAAATTAAAACCACACATTTTTACCTCGTAGACTATCAGAGTAAAAAGTGTCGGCATGATAGGTTCAAACTTACGAAAATTAGAAGGTAGACACTGATGGTACACACACACACGCACGCACGCACGCACGCACGCACGCACACACACACACACACACACACACACACACACACACACACACACACACACACACACACACACACACACACACACACACACACACACACACACACACACACACACACACACACACACAAACACACACACACACAAACACACAAACACACACACACACACACACACACACACACACACACACACAAACACACACACACACACACACGCGCACCCCCCCCCCCCCCCCCTCAACACATTTTTCTAATTATATTTTCTCGTGGTTTTGCTACATTTTGAAGATGTTGGCATGATTATCTCCGAATTTTTTTTCACGAAAACAAAGCTCCTTCTATGAGGAGGCAAAATATGATTGGAAAGTCGTTAGAGAACTGTTTAATTTTGTATTTCATTTCACCTATTTACCTATCTATACATTTTTCTATCAATGCGCTTCTCATGGTTTCGAATGGTTAGGGCCATTTTTATCGTTTTTTATCGGATAATTTAAACGACGATTGAGGCAATTATTTATGTCAAAAATGTGCGGTCGACGCGACGTGCGGATGTAATAATCAAATTTTAAGTTACATGCACAGCTACATATATCCCTGCAACTATTATTGGAATTTTTATTTTGAGCATTTTGCACGCGCATAGCATCTATTCACTCCACAGCGCATTAATCTGCACTTGCATTATTTTCATTTTGGATATGGATTGACTGAGTGTTTGCGGTATGAATATGATTGAATAAATGGACAGTTACTGTCATAATGACTTTTTTCCCCTCACTTTTTGCCACAAAAATATGTAACATGTTTGTGTATTTTCTTTTTTACCTTTTCCGCTTAAATTATTCTAATATTTGATAGTCACGCAACATGGATTATGAGATCCGAGCACACCGAATTGACACTACTATCAAGGGAGGAGTTAGATAATGCGAGGATGTTTTGTAAGCACTGTC
Organism: Rhorus exstirpatorius; assembly: GCA_963564615.1. Lineage (NCBI taxonomy): Eukaryota > Metazoa > Arthropoda > Insecta > Hymenoptera > Ichneumonidae > Rhorus > Rhorus exstirpatorius. The sequence continues at coordinate 3,246,266 of OY751321.1, read as the reverse complement.
ACGGGAATCTCGCGATTCGCGTCACCTTCGGCCTATCCCACTATCCTCCACGCCGGGAGAGCCGTTGAGCTCCAGGTAATCTTTGTAATTACCAAACCCGCTAAACGTAACTTTAACTGAACTGAACAAAATGAACGGAAACGAAACTTAACATAAAGTTGACGTCGGCGTGTCGGATGGCAAGAACGGTGACGGTATACCCGATTCGCTCAGGATGTAGGTTGTAGTGAGAGGGCGCGGACGGCTAGCCAACTCTCAAGTGCCTTCGAAAACGTAATGTGAAAGGAATTAACTCAACACCAAAAATACGGTATGGGGTCTTGGTTCAGGCTAATTTATTCGATTACTTTCGATAACGTACAACAATATCCGAACCTTCACTAAAATCACACAAAAGAATCTATGACGATATTAACGAGAACTGACGACGCACAGTAGGCTGGATTTCGGGAAGGTGGGCAAACATAGGGAAATGCGGGTACTTAAAATGTGGAAGGTGATTCTTTAGTTATTGAACTCGCTGATTTCAAATCTCGAATTAAAATTATGAAAAAACAAAATGGCGGACCGGAAGTGACTATTTTAGTTACTAAAAAGCATCCGATTTTAAAGAAAATCGCTGAATGTATGGTATTGGCCTCGCTGATTTCAAATCTGAAATAAAAATTAAAAAAAAAACGGAATAGTGGACCGGAAGTGACTATTTACGCTACTAAAAACTATCCGATTTCGGGTAAAATCGCTAAACGTATGGTTGTAAGCTCACTGATTCCAAATCTGAAATGAAAATTTTGAAAAACAAAATGGCGGACCGGATGTGACTATTTACGCTACTAAAAATGATCCGATTTCGGGGAAAATCGCTATACGTATGGTTTTGAGCTCGCTGATTTCAAATCTGAAATTAAAATTTTGAAAAAACAAAATAGCGGACCGGAAGTGACTATTTTCGTTACTAAAAAGTATCTGATTATGGGGGAAATCGCTAAATGTATGGTTTTGAGCTCGCTGATTTCAAATCTGAAATAAAAATAATAAAAAAACAAAATGGCGGACTGGAAGTGACTATTTACGCTACTAAAAACCATCTGATTTCGGGGAAAATCGCTAAATGTATGGTTTTAAACTCGCTGATTTCAAATCTGAAATAAAAATTTTGAGAAAACGAAATGGCGGACCTGATGTATTGGTTGACACCACTCACAAACAACTGTTCACTATGAGAAATTAATATTTTCTTATTTTGATAGTTCTGTATTAGAAATTTTAAATAATAATTGATAAATATAGATATAATTGACCGGTAGGAAGAAGAAATTATTTACAATGCCATCAGAATGATTTTTTTTATTTTTAACTGTTAAAACATTGTTATATGATTGATACATTTTAAGGACAAAAAAAATATTAATCGTCGTCGTCAGAAGAATTATTGGAAGAACCAGAAGATTCGTCAGTCGAGTATTCAGTCGGATCCCGTAATCCAAATTTATCGCGCGAACTATCAGTACCGAGTAAAAGTTGCAAAGCTTCTGTGACTAAATTTTTCCCTTTCTTCGGATACCTCTTATCGATGCTTGACATGTACGGATCGGAAGTTAAGAGGAGTCGATTTAAAATGTCTTCCATGGTCGCTGTTCTCGAGTTTTTTCGGGAATAACTTTCGCGATATTTTTTTATATCTTTGTTACGGGCTTCTTGCGCGTCTTCCGACATTTGTCCAATCGGAAGTGCGGACCACTGAATTATCAACGGACCATGAATTAAAACTTTGTGGACTGTAGTTGGCATACTGTACCAATGGTATAGAGTTACGAACATTTGAGTGGTTTCAATACAATACTGTTGAAACGCAGTAACATTTACGGCATACCCACTTGGAAGAAGTTGTAAAATTACGTAGCATCGTTTCATAATCTGCTCGTCTACACCCAAAATGTGTGCTGATAACGTTGTATTTTCGAAGAAACGTCTCGCAGTGTTGCCGTCGTTGCTGCTACCAAATCCTTGGTTCGGTTGATCAACAATTAGATGCAACTCTTTTTTTAATGCGGCTTGAATATTTCGTTTTCGCTCAGCAATAACGTTCTTCTCATCAGCTTTGCGGGTTTGCCACTTATAAACGCCAATTTTGTAGCCGATGTGCAAGAAGCACTCAAAAAATCGGATCTAGGCATGTAACGTTGATAATCCAAGGTCGAGTCGAGTTGTGATTAAGGCTGCCGTCTTCATCAGCTCCATGTTGTTGAATTTTGATGATGTGTGGCTGCATATGTAGCAACGCATTGATTACTTTGTATCTGTCACAGAGTTGCAAACTTAGCCGTCAATCATAGTAAAGAAAAGCTCATATTTTACGATAATTTTCTTCGCGTCAATAATAGTCGTAAAAGGGACCAGAGACTCGATCTGATTTTTAACGTGCTGTCGTTCGAGGTTAGTTGATAGCACAGTTTCTTTCAAAAATTGAGCTCTAATAGGGCGACAATAGCGCGGCGATTGAGGCCTGGGATTGTTCCAAATAACTAATTCCTTGTGTTCATTATCTGAACCTGTAATTTGCAATGGAACTATAGACGTTAGAAATACACTTGCATCGGAACTGTCCTCGTTTGTAAACTTTTGCTTGTATTCACTGTGTCCGGAACTTCCATCGCAACCCCATACAAAAAGTAATCGTAGATTTATCGTAACTTCAGGCTTCAAAGATGTAATCACGTCTGTTTGCAATTTTAAAATTCTATGACAGGCATCATCCAGTAAAGATTGTAATTTTACTTCGGCTGAGGTTTCATTTACCGTGATATTTGAAGGGCAACACAGTTTTTTAGCGGCAGCAACTTTTTCGTACGATGGATACACAATGTAATTTTTCTGCCTCAAAGATTTCCGAATGTCTTTATACTGCTGTTTTGTTAATTTTGCATCTATGAAATCCACAAGGGCATCATCTCTGGACATCTCAATTTGCTGTGGTTCCATCGACGCTCTATAAGCAGCTCGATATTTCGTAGCTCTTACGGGAGATTTGGTTGTTATATCTTTAACAACTTCAGCAGCATCGAGTTGTCCTGCAAAAATAAGTTTTATTCTCGTGGCTAATGCTAATTCATCCAGGCTACGTGATTCGCTCGTGTCTACGGCCATTCTTTTTCTTGTTCGTCGACTCGATTCCTCGAAAGGTCATTGTCGTGGTCGGCCAGGTTTACCTGCAGCCACAGAAGTTGATGATGTCCCAACATGTGTAATAGAATTCTGAGAAAAAAAAACAACATTAAATTATCTGCATTAGCCCACAAGTCGAGTTTTGTAGAAATTAATTAAATTACTTACGAAAATAGTTACTGAAGTTTTCAACCAAGTTTCATATTTCTTCTGAAACTCATAATCATTTCGACGTGCTTCTTGCCATTTCTTATATAATTTACCAACAAGTTTTCGTAGTGCTTCTTTGGAATCACTACAAATCGAAAAATGTATCGATAATTCCGACGCAACTTTCTCCTCGGAAATCGCAACTTGCTGAGCGAAACTGGTGTGCAATTTATTTTTCAGTATTTCGAAAATATCGTTGAAACTGCACGTGTAATGCGTAGTAGCGTGTCTGAAATCAAACAAACATTATAAATATTATTACAAAAATTATGTTTTAATAGATACAAATTTTAATCTACTGATAAAGCCCCGCATAACCAATTCGAAAAGCGCGCCAAAATAGAACCTTCGAGAACTCTCCGGGTACGAGTAGTGCCTGTGCGAGAGAGCGTCCCTATATACCGAAAGCGGGTGATCCGGCAGAGTCGAGAACCCCTGAGCGAGAGCGGTCACGTGCCGTCGGGCCGCGGAATATCGAGATAGACATAACGAGCGATATCGAGCGGACGTAGAAGATCACGCGTACGACGCGTGTTCTCGAGCACGAGGCTCACCGTCTCCTTGCATACCTTTGTCACCTAAACTAGTCTATTGTTCGATAAATAAATATAACGATTACCGCATTATCATCGACGCGCATAAACCTCGATATTTCTCCGAGAGAGTATCCCGTTCCCCTTGCCCCTTGCCTATCACGAAAATCACGCGTACTTAGACGGACGCCATCGAAAAAAAAAGGAGAGTAAATCATTATCACTACCTATATTATATCCTATATTATATCCTACATTATATATGAGCCGTTTGCTCAAAGAATGACCTAAGTCGATTTAGGTCGTCTTTCGGATTTAGTTACCAGTGCGTAGGTATGAGTCCTCAAAGTATGTTTGTTAAGTTTTGTAACATTTCGGCCTTTATTGACCTTTTTGTGATTGGTTGAAACTGCGCGCCTAGAGTATTGTCGTTGTTAGTCGTCGCCGCGCGGCTGCGTCTCTAGTCTCGCGCTCCAGCTCTTGATGAGCGTTAAGGTACCCGCGTGGTACGTGATAATATCGTTTGCTCTCTTCCGTCACGAATAAATTCGTGACAGAATTCGGAATTCGGAAACTTAGGATGGCGGATCCAATATGGCGGGCCAAAACTGCAAAAAGTACTTTGACGGAAGTGAAAGTCGGTACTCAGGGGTTTTCAGGGTCGCTGATAACGAATCTGTACTCGCAATTTGGGAATTCAACATGGCGGATCGGATATGGTGGACCTAAAATACAAAAAGTCGTCCAATGTCAATGAAAGTTGGTACTCGGGGTCTCTTGGGGTACCTCATAACGAATCAGTACTCAAAATTTGGAAATTAAAATAGTGGACGTAGAATGCAAAAAGTGGTTCGATAAAAGTAAAATTTAGTACTCGAAGGTTGATGTAGTCCCTGACTACGAATTCACGGTCAGACTTCGGGAATGCAAGATGGTGGATCTAACATGGCGACTTGCATGCGAAAAACAATGCTCATCTAGCGATTTTTCATACTGGAGTATGATATACAAACTTACTGCATATACGATTTAGGAAATGGAAACCTCAATTTTCTCCGAAAGTACCGCTCTCAGTCAAATCCAGAGACACGAACGAGGACATGGCGGTTGATGTCTCCGTTTTTAATTTTTTTTTGTAATTTTTTTTTTATTTCTTTTTTTTTTCTCGTTTTTAAAATTTTTTTCGTTTTTTGTTATTTTTTATTTTTTTCTTCGTTTAAAAAATTTTTTTTTTTTAGTTTGTAATTTTTCTTATTTGTTTCTTTGTTTTTATTTTTTTAATTTTTTTATTTTGAGTGCATATTTATTATTAGCCACCACGAAAACCCCTGATTACCAACTTTTATTTTCGTCAAACGACCTTTTGCTTTTTTGGTCCACCATTGGATTCCCCATCTTGAATTTTAAAATTTTGAGTGCATATTCGTTGTCAGCGACCCCGAAAACCCCCGAGTACGAACTTTTACTTTCGTCAGACCACTTTTTGTATTTTTGGTCCGCCATATTGGATCCGCCATCTTGAATTTGCTAACTTCGAGTGCGGATTCGTTATCAGCAACCCCGAAAACCCCCGAGTACAAAGTTTCAAGTCGATTACACGTAAAGAAAAATGTGTGCTCGAAAGGGTTAAGTAGTTCGCCGAAAAATCGACCTAAATCGTTTTGTATTAATTATACATTTCAGTGTTGTTAAAATATATTTAATAACGATTTTATGGTCTTGAATCTTCACTTAGGAGTGTGTCTTTGAAATAAATTCAAAAAATTATACATTTTTACACCTAACAATTTGCCACACAATGCTGAATCTTTAAATCGCTTTTTCTCAAAACGACCAAATTTGACTTAGGTCATTCTTTGAGCGAACGGCTCATATATTATATACGTAATATATATTATATATAATATATATACTATATATTATATTATTATATTATATAAAATTATATATTATAATAAAAGTATCGCAGTGGATTCGGACATTTATTTATGTGTGTACTACATTTGCGTCATTTAAATATTAATAATTAATAATTACTTACAACAATTGTCATTTACATTAATTAAGAATACATTTTACTTACTTTAATCTGTATCCATTCTGAACGTTCGTATTTTCACACTTTAACTTTCGTACATACGCTCTGCTCTGAACTCCACGAAGGTTTCCTCACAACTGCACTTTCAATGTAAAAGAATGCAGAATGACGAACTGCAGACACTAGAGTTGCCATAATTCGGGTGTTCAAACGACCTGGCAACCCTGCCTGGTCGTCCCATTGTAATGCGTATACCTGCTCGACCGGGAGAAATTTCCCGAGCATTACGCACCATCACTATTTTGCTTCTCAATGTAAAACTGCCCAAAATTAGCACCTGGAAATTTTACTATTCGAATCTTGATAATATTTCGAAGCCGTTAAAACAAAAACCAGCCTGGGCATCCCTGGGCAAAAAAACTTTTCCACTTTTTAGTTACGTTATTTCATTCACAGGAAGGCTTGAAATGCAGATATTTAGCGCCCATTTTAATATGTTATATACAACATTTCCAATAATTTAATCATACGAAAATAATGTGTGAACCTTCAACATTACCGTCGATTAATCCATTTTCAAATCGGCAGCGTGGAATAGAAACTATTTCACTTCGCGCGGGCCGAGAAACAGCGCACGCCACGCTAGAAAAGGGTGAACTTTTGAATATCGTCACCTGCTGAATTCGAAAGCTAGATACCTGTTATTTCGGCATCAAGTGTAGAAACATGTTTTCTAACGATTCAAAAAAAAAAAAAAATCAAAAAAGTCGAAGGTTCATTTTTTGGATTTTGCCCACTTTTCTGAAATCCAGCCCACTATGCGATGTACGGACTCTCAGTAACACAAGAAAACGATGACTAAACGGAGATTCGGTAACGACGCTAGATGTTACCACCGAAAGGGAATATGGTAACGATGACAAATTACAGTAAGTGTTTCGAGATACATCCGATAGCAGCAATAAATTCGGTAGCGGAAACGAATGCGATAATCGACAGAAAGCTTGTACCTCGAAATGGCTACTCGATGACCAACTCTTCAAGAGGAACTGGAGTTCCTTTGCCAAAATAGATCGTTATTAGCGAGAAAAATGCACAAAGTGGTAGCGGAGAAAAAGAAAAGACACGTGGTGGCGAGAAACAAGAACAGATTCGGTAGCATAACTGGAGCTCCCAGAGCGGTGAACCGCTCTGGTCGAGAGTGACGCAGCAAGCGAGCGGATTGAACAGGTATCTCAATTGGAAAGATAATGTGGAGAGAGGGAAAGATTACGCGCACGCGTAATGAGATTCGAAGCCCACTCTTCTCCTTACATCACGCACACAATAAAACTCTATCGCAGACACGAAACTGGGGAAATTCGAACGATAGCACGAACTCGAACGACAAAATATCTCTGAATAATCGATAACTGAAAAACGCCGAGGTGTTATGGCGCGGGAGGGGCGGGGGGGTATTTTTTACTTTAAGGATTGTCCTCCGAAGGGTATTCTTCGAGTATGGGGGAGATCCAGAATTACCCAAAACTAAGCCTAACGATAGCGATGCGATCGGGTAATCCGTGGTGGCTGGGTGATCAAAATCCCAGCCGACAACGGCCTTCCATACGTGAACCGAACTCAAACGTCACCGTCCTTCTCCCCTCTATACCATTCACGTGAAGCGTCGAGATTTCCACTCGATACTCTATACTCCCCTCGATTACTCTTCCAAGAAAGACCGAATATACCGGGTGGCTCGTTATTTCGGCCCTGTCTCACGGTAACTCAGTATCCTTCCTGTGATTGACCCCATAAAACAAAACTCGCTAACTTAAATGTACGATAACGCGAAACCTGAGAAAAACTATAACAAGCCCATACTCTAAATATTAAAATTACCCGGATTTATTCGCATATTGTCTCATAAACGAAGGTTGGGACGACCTGTGACGCTAAAACTAAAAAATTGCGTCACAGCACTTTTTAGAAGACGATTTTACCAAGTACGGCACTAAAGGTAGTCGGATTGTACGACGTGGTGCACTTCCCATCGATGCAGCAGGCACTGTGGATCCTGTGTTCGCAAACACAGCATCCGCGATTCCGGGAACGGTCGAGAACTCCGCGATCACGACTAACACCCTTGTAAATTCGCAGAACGTAAGCTCCACGGATGCGGAGACTGTTGACGATGTAATCGCTAATCTCATGGCTTTGAATCACGCGGAAAGCTTGAATCACACCGAAAACCTCGTGCCCGTCACAATTGACGATGTATTCGCTAATTTCGAGGATTCCAATCACGCGGAAGGCTTGAATCCCACCGATAACCTCGTGCCCGTCACAATTTCAAACGCTATTAATGCGCCCGCCCAATCACGAAAGACGGCCGTAAAACCTGACAGTCCCAAAAAAAAGAGCTTGAAAGATTAGTTAAATCCCTGCTTTTTTTAAAATGCAGATTTATCATATTAAAAAACGACAGTGGACAGAAGACGAAAAGCAATTTGCTATGTCATTCTACTACAAATCGCCAAGCGCATATAAAGATTTTTAAGATAATAAGCATTTGGCTTTGCCATGCGTGTCCTTGATTCGGTCATGGGTGAACGATTTGGACTTAGGTCCTGGAATAAACTCTGGAGTTTTCAGATAATTGGCAGCCAAAGTAGAGACGATGACTGAACACGAAAAGCAGTGCATTCTCACGTGGGATGAGATGTCGATCAAGCGCCTCCTCGAATACAATTCAAAAGCCGATTTGGTCGAAGGCTTTCAAGACTTGGGCGAACTCGTTCTTAAATTATCGTGGAAGCAACCGATATCGTATGTCGTCTCACATGGAAATATATGCAGCAGTAACTTGACGAAACTGCTACTGAAAGTTTTAGATGCGTTATAGACAATAGGTTTTGTTGTTTGATTCATGGTTTACGATCAGGGGTCCAGTAATCGTGCAGCGATTTCTTCATTGTGAGTGACAGAACTACTGCCATTTATCGAACGAAACGACAGTAAGATTTATTTCGGCTTCAATATACCCTATTTGATTAAAAGCATCCGAAATAATTTGCTCAGTAAAGACTTTCTCTTTGGCGAGGAGCGCGTTTCCTGGGGTGTATTTCGCGAGCTCCGGAACGTTGAGCGTTATCGTATGTGTAAAGCCGCTCCTAAACTTACCGATCGACACGTAGAGCCCAATAATTTTCAAGGGATGACGGTTAGCCTCGCGACTCAGATGTTTAGCCGTTCCGTTCCAGCTGCAATAAACGCTGGGAAACTAACGGGTGATTTAAAGCACCCTAACTGTGTTGCAACGGCAAAATTTGCCAAAAAAATAAACGATCTGTTCGACTGCTTAAATAGTCGTTCTGGAAACGATCCGAACCCTTTGAGACGCGCTCTATCGTCCGCACAACCCAAGTTAAAACATTTCGAGCCTTCCGTGGCTCGAAGAGTGGACGGTTGACAGTGGAGCCAACCCTCCATGCTTCGAGGGCTTAAGATTGACCGTCACAAGCGTCTTGCAACTGTGGGACGACATGAAAAACGAAGGGACACACCGTATTTAATCACCTCAAGACTGAATCAGGATCCGATTGAAAATTTTTTCGCCGTTATAAGAAGTCGAGCCGGGCATAACGATAATCCTTCAGCAATGGCTTCCGTCGAAACCTGCAGTACGCGATGACGGCCAAACTTATGGAACATCCGTCAGGGACAAATTTCGAAGCCGATGATACAATAGCACTGCTCGCAGTCGAAACAAACCTGCAACGCCAAATAATCAGCCCAGATGAGACACAAAACGTCAACATAATCATCGACATTTGGCTCAACGACCAGCCAAACGTCGACAAGTTCAATGAACCAGATGGTACTGATGAAGCTATAGATATAACTGTAGATAAAAAGTACGCCTCGGTGGGCATTCTCGAGGAGTGTTCAATGAAGTACGTTGCCAGATACCTCGCTCACAAATGCTTGCTCCATTTTGATTGAAAATCGTGTGAAGACAGTTTCACTAGAGCCAACCAGAATTTTGAACAAACTAACGATGTCTTGATCTTTTGTAGAGCATTTAAAAATTGCGAAAATGAGGAGCTCGGGTCTTTGCGAGTTCCGACAGATGACTTTTATAACGTGATCATTACCGCGTATGAAATTTTTAATTCGCAATTTTCTAAAGTTTGGCACATGCAAGATCTTTCCAATCCCTCGTGATCTGCATCAGCAATGCTGTGGTCAAGAACTCCATCGACTTTTAGCCTGTCGATAGCGATTGCTCATTCCACCGCGAATATATCATCAACCTTTTCGTGCGCGTGTATTTATTTAATTACCTCAAATAGAAGTCCCGAGATATGCGGGTAGCATCAAATCGCAAGCGATCGACGATTCCCTCGGTAAAAAAACCGAATCGGAAGTTGCAAAAAGTCTCTCATCAATGAGTGGTGCACCAGCATATAGAGACGATCAACTCTTTGACTTATTATCTTGTACATGTTGGGTCACTTTTTTTTTTACTTTTCTTGCGCCTCATTTTTCAAAACTATCATGTTAACCATGATTTTTTAAAACGCATAGTGAGCCAAAAGGTTGATCATCTCTCTAACGATTTCGCGTGCGCGCGTATAAATACATAATAGAGAGGGTTTGGAGTCTTTAAATATCCAGGAAGTGACGAGCCTATAAGTCGTAATCTCTATATGTACATATGCCGCATACACACATACACGAACGAGAAATTTTATTTTTTTTAATTCAATTACCCGTGCGGTTAATATCTCTATCACTGACCATGGTTATAATCCACTGCCTATTTGCTTCCACTTCAACTGCTTTCACGCTGAATTGTACATACCAAGAAATGGGAATCCACGATAAACATTAATAATATTTATCACTTCATTTTCAATGGAATATCGCCATCGGTTGCTGATTGGTCCATGGTCAGTTATAGACACATTAACCTTTAATTTACAGACAGAGGCATTACGAAATAATCTGCTTTAATTGTTTTGCTACGATCATATATAATCATATATAATGTGTACTTACTTATGTCATACTCTGTGTACCTAATGTTGTACCCGCGAATTTCTTCACGTGGGGATGAAATCGTCGAGGACGGGTTTGTGGGTGATTGTCAAGGTTGAGTAAATCTCCAACTCGAGTATTACAAAATTACGGTCTAGTTTATTCGTGATGATAATGAAGTATTTGTTACAATGTAGTTCTTGATTATTTGCCTTGAGACCGACTTGTCTGTACCCAACGATAGCTTCCGCTCGGGACAGCTCGTATTAGTTGACAGCCCCGTTACCAACAGAAGACTGCCTTTTTATATAATTACTTGACCTTATTAATTGATGGTCTTTCGGTTTAATCCCCGAAACGGTTGTATCGTACGATGTCTACTCAGCAATATGCGTGTTGCAATAAGTCACCTTTAAACTGCTACGTTTGTACAATTGCTGAATCGTTTGATCTCATTGCACAATCGATTGCTCAACTGTCCTGATTTTAATATAACTTTAAATAATGAAATCTGGGGCACAACACTAATTTGGATAGGGGACTTGTCCCAACAACACAATAAAGTGTTATTATTATTATTATTATTATCCCACCTACCCGATTCAACGTATCCTTCCCCTCCCGATGGAAGACACCCACCACCTTCCCGTAGTTTCCATTGAGTAATTTTAGCTCACGCTTCACTCGTTGTTTTCTTTTTTTAATTACGCATTTTGGTTACTTCCGCACGAGGTTATAGGTGGATCGAGATATGGAAAAGAGCACGTTTCAAATTCCGGGTGGAAAAGAGCACGTTTCAAATTCCGAGTGGAAAAGAGCACGTTTCAAATTCCGGGTGGAAAAGAGCACATTTCGGTTTCCGGGGGAAAAAGAGCACGTTTCGGGTTGACTCGAATACAGTCAAAGTCCCCACAATTTCACTCCCCACATTTTGACCATCCCCACATATTGACTGGTCACCATCGTTATTATTCCCACAATTTAACTTCCGTTGTGGTGATTTTCCCCCACTCCAAAAGTCAGCTCGCGCTGAAGAAACACTATTCTTAACCCTTGATTATAATAGTTTCGGAGCAACATCTGACGTTTGATATGTTTAGAGTGTCGTTAGTGTAAATTAAATTAAGACACTTGTAAATATTCAAAAGCGTTGAGTTTCGAGTGGGAGCTAGAGGGGAAATTAAAATGTGGGAACGGGAACGCGACGGGTTCCAACTGGTTAAATTGTAGGGACATTGACTGTAATAGCACGTTTCGGGTTGACTCGAATACTAGCACAATTCAGGTTGACTCGAATGTAAGCAACTTTCCGATAGGATAATTATAACGCTGGAAATTCATAATTCTAAAAAGAAAAACTCGATATAATTTTATTATTTATGTTCACTGATTTATAAGGTACACAAATAATAAAAAAAAACTGTTGACTCTGGTGAATCATACAGTAGTAGAAGTTGAAAAAAATAAACATAAAAAGAACGAAAAATTTCATCTATCATGTCATTGTATGGCGGTAAACTTTTTATTAGTAAACAAAACAATTTGTCCCAGAATAATAATTGCCATTATTGAACGGATTATAATATTTTAAGGTGGCTCATCAGTGAATTAAGAAACCGGCAATACGAATGAAACTCCGGGAGATGAATGAAGAAGATGCAATGAACGCTCTCTCAAAATTTCAGGGTATGTTGCCAGGCAAATTATTGCGAACGAGTAATTTAAAATTACCTATTTTAGCAAGGGTCTTATGGCAGTTGATTCCATTTTCACCGGAAGTGACATGATACCTTTTGATAAAGACGAGAGTTCTTATTCAAATTTTGAGTATTGAAAGATGAAATCGTGAACTTTCCAATGGTATTTAAAAAATTGTGTCTTTCCAGGGATTTTTCCAAGAAATTTAAACGCGAAAGTCATCGTGTGTGCAAATCTCGGATACAATATATGTCTGTCATTCTGCACGCGAGGAAACATGAATATCAGCTATCGTTTTTGACTTGATCGCTCTGACAGCGTTAAATACTTTTGTCAGTTGAGACTTTATTTATAATATTATTTATAATAAATTATGAATAAAAAATTACGGGAAACGTCATCGAAATTCATAAATTTTATTTAGACAGAGTATTTAGAAAATATTATGATAGGTTTATGATTTTTTTTCACGTCACGATTTTTGACTAGTGTTGTCACTGATGGGCCGCCTTACGTGAAAAAATTAATAATTCATGTTTTGTTTCTTTTTTTGCTCTGAGCAAATTCAATCCACACGACAATACGAAAGGATTATTTTGGAGAATCATTTCATTGTACTATTAAGTCACAATGAAACTTTTATATAGCAACATGATTCATTCAAATTCACTGTCGTTAAGGACGTTGGACGGTAAGGGTGGGAGAACCTTCTGGTATGGGAGAAAAATCCTATCCTTATACATTGGGCGTCGTAGCTATTTTTTTAGGGACCCTTTTTTTATTCAGCATTTCGAATTTCATTTATCTTCAGATTTTTTTATTACATTTCTCATAGGAATTGTTATTTTAAAAAGTTATGCAAATATTTGATGTTTTTTTTATCTAAAATCATCGTTATAATTGAATCAAATTCAATTCTGAGACCGCCGATAACTGCGACAAAGCTGGTGCCCTAGCTTTAGCGCCTATTCTCAGGACCGTAACATTTGAACATACGGTGAGTCATCTAGCAAGGCTACATAACCTCAATTTACGTATGAGTCTCGCAGAATAACGATGCCAAAACAATCACGACACAAATCCCATTTTTCACAAATCATAAATAAATAAACTATACATTATTGTTGACAAGAAAATAACGCTGAAAATATATTCATATTGTTGCTCTTATTATTTATATTTTCTGTCGGTATAGGGACCGTGCACACTAATGCACTCTCACCAAAGTGAGAATGCGTAGTATACATGCATACATTTTATACCGCCAAAGTGTTCGTTCTAGACTTTAGATGTCGCCACTAGCATGTATGTACACGACTACGCATTCGCACTTTGGTGAGCGTTAATTAGTGTGTACGGTCCCTATACTTGTTCATTGATCAGCAGAGTACGCGCTGTTGCCAAGTCTCTATCGTCTAAGAGTCATAAATCACAATTTTATTGAATTTCAGGAATATATTAGTTGATTCTGCGATAATTATACGGTCAAATTTGCTTATAAAATTGCAGTAGTGTAAAAAAAATCAAGCCTCACATCAGTTCATCTTTTATAATAAAAACTTACACCCATGTATTTAAAAACAAAATTTCCGGGATGACTCCCATTACGCCCCGTGCGTTAGTAGCATTATTAAAAAATTAATTCCTCGCAAACCATACGGTGAAAATGAAGAAACCAATTTTTCTTAAATTCGTGATAGCGTCAACATTTCCTTGGTAATTTTTCAGATTTTGAACTTAAAAGTTGATATATGATCCAACGTCCTTAAAATTGTGAAATTCGAGGGGTATTAATCTACGATTGCACATTGATTGCAAGTCACGTTTTTTCTTGTCATTCAGTTTTAACTTAAAACCGCAGGCTTGTGGGACTCGTATTCATCAAAATAATTCCATGAATATTTTTTTTTAATACGACTAATTTTTTTTTCGAATTCGTCAAATTTGTACTTCACAAGTATTTAGTCTCTGTTTGTATGTGAGGCAATCCATATCACTTCAGCCAGTGAAAAAAAAAATTCCACAAATAATTTCGAGAAGTCGAGTTTTTTTATTGAAAAAAATTCACCGAGTGTCGAAATTTTTAAAAATTTTCTGACGTTTTTTCTCGTTGATTACCATTTTTCAACATTTTTCCATTCAAACGACTGTATCTTTGGCAGGATTTGACGTATTTACATTTCAAAAAAAACGAAAATGTGCGTCTTTTTATGGCCTTCCAGAAAAAAATTAATTCAGATTTTATTGAGCAAGTTAAACATTTGTTTCAGGGCAAAATATGAAAAAATATTTTTTTCTCAAGGAAAGTCACTGATTGAACAATTTGATTCTACAGAATATTATGATATTTTCAAAGCCACATTCGACTTAGATTTCATCTCCACGCGTATTGCTACACGTTATGAAAATTACAATCCGGTCTCTCACATTTCTCAGTGCGGAAGACGAATCTCATATTCCTGATTGCACGATTCTGTTCAAATCAATATTTGATTATTTACCATCCCCTTGTCCAATCTTATTTAATATCACGCGGTAATAGCGGACATCGATCGCTAACCACGAGAAAAAATACGAAAGTATTTAAAAATTAGAAATTCAGTGGGCCAGAATTGCGCAATCGGGAATATGAATTTTTTCTTCAGCACTGAGAAATGTAGGAGATCTGATCATAATTTTTATAACGTGTAGCAACACGCGTGGAGATGAAATCCACCTCAAACATGGCTTGAAAAATTGTCGAATTTTCATTCGAGTCGAATAGTTCATTCTGGATCACGGATTTCATCTCTCGCAGCGAATGATGAATGAGGTGCTTTCTTTTTTTTCTCGTGGTTAGCGATCGATGTTTGCTATTACCCCGTGATATTAAATAAGATTGGACAAGGGGATGGTAAATAATCAAATATTGATTTGAACAGAATCGTGCAAAGGGAAAATGAATTTCGTCTTCCGCACTGAGAAATGTGAGAGACCGGATTGTAATTTTCATATTGTGTAGCAATACGCGTGGAGATGAAATCCAAGTCGAATGTGGCTTTAAAAATATCATAATATTCTGTAGAATCAAATTGTTCAATCAGGATCACGGATTTCATCTCTCCAAGCGAAAGATGAATGAGGTGCTTTCGTATTTTTCTCGCGGTTAGCCAAGGATAGTCGGTTCAACCGCACATGATGAAATCAGACTCGACAACATCCTAGAAAATCATTAGAAATTCAGTGGACCAGAATTGCGCAATCGGGAATATGAATTTCGTCTTCAGCACTGAGAAATGTAGGAGATCCGATTGTAATTTTCATTACGTTTAGCACCACACGTGGAGATAAAATCCACTTCAAACATGGTTTGAAAATTTTTCGAATATTCAGTGGAACCGAATAGTTCATTCTGGATCACGGATTTCATCTCTTGCAGCAAATGATAAATGAAGTGCTTTCGTATTTTTATCGCGGTTAGCCATGGATGGTCGGTTCAACCGCACAAAATAAAATCAGACACGACAAGATCCTCGAAAATAATTGAAAATTCAGTGGACCAGAATAGTGCAATCGGGAATATGGATTTCATCTTCCGCACTGAGAAATGTGAGAGACTGGATTGTAATTTTCGTAACGTGTAGCAATACGCGTAGGATGAAATCCATCTCAAACATGACGTCAAAAATTGTCGAATATCCGGTAGAATCGAGTACTTCAAACATGATCACGGATTTTATCTCTCGAAGCGAAAGATGAATGAGGTGCTTTCGTATTTTTCTCGCGGTTAGCCACGGATGGTCAGTTCAATCGCACATGATAAAATCAGATGCGATAAGGTCCTCGAAAATAATTAGAAATTCAGTGGACCAGAATCGTGCAATCGGGAATATGGATTCCATCTTCCGCACTGAGAAATGTGAGAGACCGGATTGTGATTTTCATAACGTGTTGCAATACACGTGGAGATGAAATCCACGTCAAACATGGCTTGAAAAATTGTCGAATTTTCATTCGAGTCGAATAGTTCATTCTGGATCACGGATTTCATCTCTCGCAGCGAATGATGAATGAGGTGCTTTCTTTTTTTTCTCGTGGTTAGCGATCGATGTTTGCTATTACCGCGTGATATCAAATAAGATTGGACAAGGGGATGGTAAATAATCAAATATTGATTTGAACAGAATCGTGCAATCAGGAACATGAATTTCGTCTTGCGGACTGAGAAATGTAGGAGATCTGATTGTAATTTTTATTACGTTTAGCACCACACGTGGAGATAAAATCCACCTCAAGCATAGCTTGAAAAATTGTCGAATATTCTGTAGAATCGAATCGTTCATTCTGGATCACGGATTTCATCTCTTGCAGCGAATGATAAATTAAGTGCTTTTGTATTTTTCTCGCGGTTAGCCATGGATGGTCGGTTCAACTGCACAAAATGAAATCAGACTCAACAAGGTCCTCGAAAATAATTGAAAATTCAGTGGACCAGAATCGTGCAATCGGGAATATGAATTTCATCTTCTACACTGCGAAATGTAAGAGACCTGATTGTAATTTTAATAACGTTCAGCAATAACCGTGGAGATGATATCCACGTCAAATCTGGCTTTTAAAATAGTATAATATTCAGAAGAATCCCAGTGTTCAATCAGGATCACGGATTTTATATCTCGCAGCCAAAGATGAATGAGGTGCTTCAGCATTTTTTTTCGCTGTTAGCGATGGATGGATGTTCGCTATTATCGCATGATATCAAATCAGATTGTACAAGGGCATGGTAAATAGTTAAATATTAATTTGAACAGAACCGTGCATTTCGGAATGTGGATTTCACCTGCCGCTCTGAGAAATGTAGGAGATCTGATTGTAATTTTCATCACGTCTAGTTGTAGATGCAGATCAATACAACCTCAAATATTGCGTCGAAACTAGTCGACTATTGCGTAGAATTGTTAGTAATATTATTGTTAGCAATATTATCAATATTAATATTATCTCCCACAACGAGGAATAACGTTTTTCCACGAATGTAATTTCTGGTGATTTTTCGACAATGCTCATGCATCTCACAATTTCAAAACTACAATTGCCGGAAGTTTTCACCAATGGGTGGATTTTTTCTAAATGTTTTCAGTTGCAATTTAAACTATAATTTATTTAAAAAATTATTCATTGATTATTTCTGTTTTTGATTTTTGCATCGTTCAAATTGAACGAAAGCAGTTGTAAAAAAAATAAAAATCTTTTTAAGTTTTGTCTCGAAGACGTAATTCGTTTTAATATTTTTATCGGTTTTTTTTGGTGACCTGGGGCCTAGATATGCCAGAAAATCTTCAGCAATAATGAAAATGATTATTTTCCTTTAAAAATACCTTTTTTTCGTTGCATTCTAACGATGCAAATTTCATCATCATGCATATATTTCAATCATATATAATTATTTTTAATAATTATTTCTGTTTACTATTCAATCAAAAAATAAAAAAAATAAAAAAATAATCGAAAGATATATTTCTGACAACATTTTAATGACATTTGTAATTCAAATATTACGGATTACGCATATATCTCAGCTGTCACATATTATATTCACTTCTGCTGAACAAACGCATCGCGAAACCTCACAAATAAACTCGATCACGATCTGTCAAATATTATGGATTACGCATACATCTACATTGCGAAACCTCAAAATCGAAATCACTCTCGATCTGTCATCTGAATCTATCACTTGAACGTGTTTCCGAGATCACGACCACCGCTCTGACGATCGTCACTTTTCCAGGGGCGTAAAAAAAGGGGCCAAGCCCCCTGGTAATTGTAGGTCCAGGCATTAATTCCCTTCAGTGTACGTCGTTCTTTCAATATTTATTTTACTTAAATTGTGGGCCCCCGCTTGGGATTCATATGGGTATTTTAGATTTCATTATCCCGCGAATCTAATTTCTATATCTATCATATATATTTGTTCGCGCGTCTCATTATGCCTTGGGGCCCCTTTTATACTCTATATTCTCTTCTATTCCTATGCTCTAAACAGAGACAGACGCTATATAGCTCTCTCTCTCTCTCTTCAGATGCTCCACTATCCTGTGACTGGGCGTACTCTATCAGGAGTGACGTCACAGCCCGACCGTCGCTCCTCCAGTTGCCGTTTACATTCGAAAAAACTTGTCTTCACGCCAAGCATCGGAACTAGGCTTCTATGTGCGTCGGACTTCGTTGGTAGTACCTCCGAAACGAGGGATAAAGTGAGTGAGAGAGTAGATACAGCATATGCGAGTATGAGAGACAGAATGAATGTCTTGATGAAAAGACGGCGTATGCACGGGAGAAGAATCGCTTTTCTCATTATTTAATAACGGAACAATTATTGTAAAGGAATGAAGGAGTGAATGTTGTATCATAAGGGTAAACTTTCATTCTTTATAAGTATGGATTTGCAGCTATATAGATTCGTGGCAGTCATTGGGAATGCGGGGTGGAGGCGGTTGAGGAGCCTGGAGCGTCTTAGGTGCCTAAGGGCGTATCTCCCCACCGCCGAAACTAAGCCATCCTGGAAGACCCTATATAAGACCGGGTAATGAGCCCGCGATACGTCAGAGTGCGGAGAAATTTTCAAGCCAAAACGCTGTCCGTCGAATTAATCTTTGTTGTCTTCACTTTTGTTTAAATCTTCATTATATCTCGAATTCTCTTTGGTTTTTCGCAATCGATATACCGTCCGCGGAGTTTTAAAAAACCAATATTTAAGCACACAACTTTTTTTTGTTCGTTCTGAATAAAACCAAATCTACTGAAAACTCATAGTGTTGAGGACTCTTGTTCGTTTTTCGTCGCGTCCACATTCCTGGTTCCAATATCGGAGTGCTTTCGCTCATTTTTAACGAGAACTACCGAAAATCCGTCTCTGCCAATAACCATGGAAGAATTCAGACTGTTCACCCTCGTTTTTCGTCCATCCTCGACAAGTACTCACCAGGATTCACCCGTTTTCTTTTTTCCCGATAGTCACCGAAGTAGTAAGTATTTCAAAAATGTTTCTTCGCATGTCTATATATATATATACCCGCTCGTGATGTGTGTTGTCTTCGATCTCGGTCGACACCCCATGACATCCCGAGGCCTGAATGCGAGGCTTCTGGATCGCTCGTATTGTAAAAGCTATGGTGCATTTTATTACGTTATTTTCCCTTTTCAAGTTATCATTTTTTTTTAAATTCAATTTTTGGGAAAATTAGATTTGTTTTCAATTCAGTTTTGCGAAAAGGTTATGTCGCATTAAATTCCGTTTTGTGAAAAGTTATGTCGAGTTAAATTCAGTTTTGCGATTTAAATTTTGTTTGCCGTGTTAAATTGTTTTTGCAAACTTAAATTTATTCATGATTAAATTTAATTTTTATTCAAATTCATTTCCGATCAATTTAAATTCATTTGGGTTCATTTAAATTTTCTCAGGGGATAAAACTATTTTGACGCGTTAAGTTTGTCTATGGCAGTTCAACTTCTTTATTTGTGATTATAAATATAATGCTATTTATTCTAGCTCTCTCTCTCTCTCTCTCTCTTTGGAGGTTAGGATCGACCAGGTGAAACAACCGATTGCGTTGCTGTAATAAAGATTTATTCTTACTTTATCTCTGGCTATTTACATTATTTACATTATTTACATTATTCTTACCTGTAATAAAGAAACGACAATTAAAGTTATTTCCTAATCGATCTGTTCTTTTGGGGTTATTATCAGTGAGAATATTGCCTCGTTCTGTTTTTTGCGAGATCTGTCGACTCGCTCACTCTCTACTTTATCCGCGCTACTTTCTCTCAGCTGGAGCGCGGCAAAATTCAGTTTAAAGAAATACCTTTTTTTATATAAATAAATATTTATCTTCGATTCATTTTCTTTTCAGTTTGTTTTATCTGCAGGTAAATTTTTTTTCGGGTCATTGGAAATCCTTCGAGTAATTAAAATTCTGTTGTGGCAGGTTTGCGTTCAGTTATTGCGTGAGCCATTCCTTTGATAGGCCATGGACCTTTTTCAGCTCAATATAGCTCTACTTATAATTGCAGTTATTTTGATATTCACGATAATTTCACTGGTCCTTTTAATTTGGGAGGAGCAGGAGGCTCGAGAGGCTGATCCGGAGGACATCCCTTCGGTTTATTTCCTCACACATCAGTGAAAGTCGACATCACATATTTTTATCAGGAATTTATTTAATGTAATCACACCATTTTTCTCCCTTCTCACTATGCGTTGTATTTTTCCGATTTTGCCAATTTTAAATTTAGCAGTCTTGCTCGATGTGCCTCGCGAAAATTAAGGAGTTTTGTTCGTGAGATTCTTCAATTCACCATTGTTACGAATTTTGCACTCTCTACCCATCCTGAGCATTCATTATTATTGATTATTTATATTTGAATCAACAATCAATACTTGTTGCAATTGATTTTGGACTCATTGATACCTTGGAGAATTTGTGAACTTGAAAAAGTGACTATAGTGGTCGAAAAGTGGCGGAAAAAAAAAATTGGAACAAAGTAAGTCGAAAAACGACCTATCATCGTTTAGAGGATGAGTCATGCTTGCAAATAAGCCAAGTAACACAGACATCACCAATTTTTTGGATGCCTGACATCATTTTGAACGAAAAACAATATGTTTTACGTGTTAATTAGATGGAAAACCTAAATCCTCGTTGAGCGACCTTTAAATATCAAGCTACAGCACCGTCCTTGAACGAGGACCTCTTTAATGTCAAAACCTAAAGCTTTGAGTGCTAGGAGCGAAGAAAAAAAAGTTTATTTTCGACACACCCTAATATATATAGGACATCATCTCGTTGCATAATTTCCTAAAAAAATATGAATTATTTAAATTATTTTTAGATTTTCAAATTAGGGAGTATTAATTTTAATTTTGAGCTGTTCCAATCTCTAAATCTAATTGTTATGGTGCAAAAAAATGTGTCAAAGTTGTTTTCACGTATTCTCTGGTGGGAAAATCGAAAAAAAAAATTCGTGGTGAGGATTAACCCCATGCTGGTTTGGCTTAGAATACCCTATATATATATATGTTATGTACCCTGTATATATGTTGTGACACAGTGTCGCAGGCAAGGCATAAGCCTCGCCGAAGTCCGTCACTACACGCCGAAAAACCCGAAAAAGGTAATTTAAAATAACTAGTTAAATCACCGAAAAATCATCGAAACGCCGTCGTCCCTCGTCGCTCTTCTTCCGCCACTCTGTCCCTATACTATATATACTATATACCTATACCCTATACTTTCCCTAATAATCCCGATCTACCCAAAAATCCCAGCCCAATATTATTCGAGAAAACCCTGTGGACGGCGAAAATGTACGAGAAGCCATGACATTGCAGCTCATCGCCTTCCCTCCGTCGTGGAGGAGCAGTCCCACAACGTCACCATCGAAGCCCTCACACTAAAATATCAGCAAAGGAAATGGAACAGCTGTGAGGGCCCGGTCGGTAAATCGATCTGGACAATTATTGGGAAAATCATCAGAGAGCGAGCAACGTCAGAGCACGTGCCAAGACGAGAGCCAGTGTCCACAGGGACACTGGCTCCCCCCTATGAGATATGTAACCGAGTCGACCATCACATTCCATCTTTGGCAGCACCTTACGGGATATCAATCATCGAAGGCGCTTGCGCCTGTGACGGCGACTTCGGTGACCCAATTAAATATCGATTATTGATCCCTCATGACCTACCTTTATATTGTGCAGGCCCTTGATCACCAAATGATTCCTAGATTCCCCCTACCCTTCCACCCCAAGCCAGCCCGGCGAAGAAGATGACGAGCTCGTCACTTCGGCGAGAACGTGCATAGAGTGAAGAGTAATAGCAAAATTTAATATTGTATCGAGTCAAGTATCAAGCATCCATTGTAGAGTGAAGGAGAGCAAGCGTGACCGCCACATTGGAACGCGGAGATCACGAGCGAGACCAGTATACGAGGAGAACGTTTGAGAATTCTCCGAGTGATCTCGATCATCGATAAACTAAGCCCTTTCCATTACCCGATAATTATTTGCATTTTCATTGCCCAGTCTACACATTATTTCCCTTTTTATCTTCTATAAAAACCGTAAGCGTGTGGTGACGCAGCGCGATCCCCCCCCTCCCCCCCTCCCCCCCCCATTACACTTCCGCGATTTTTGCTTGACCGTTGCCCCTATTTTCTTTTCTTTTTTTTTAATATTCGTGATCCACTTTCTTTCTTTTTGAGTTCAACTCTGAGAACCCCCCCCCCCCCCTCCCCCGCAGTTTCAGTACGAGTAATATAAATTTTGCCCGTTAAAACCGGCTGGCGCCCAAAACCAACACTCTAATTATTTTCGAGCATTATTTACGCACTTAGGAACATCAATTTTCATTTCTTTTTTTTTCTTTCATTTCCCTTCAATTTCTTGTATTCGAGTCATCAACGATATTATTTTTTTTTTGTATAGCGCGTTTTCGAGATGCTAGACTATTGTATCTATTATTGTCGCACGAGTGCGTCAAAGTCACGACCAGAATAAATTCGTATATTATTGTATTGGCGTACTCATCATTTCTCTGAGCATTTAACATTTTGTTTTATTTCGCCCGAGTTCGCCCGGTAAATCGTCCGGCTCCTTGAAAAGGGCCGTGACAATGTTTAGACGAACTTATACATGTGCAAATTGCGTATGTATTTGAAGCCATTAACGTTTTTACCTTCACTGTAAAAGCAGATATGAAGTGTTCTGAATATTCTGACGGGCGGTTAGATTCTTTATACTTCTTATATTTTTGTGAGCCCTTTCGGGCTTTGTTGGTTCCTTTCTCTTTCCTTTTCCAGTTTTTAATTACTCATTAGTTTTTACGTGCGAAAAAAATGGCGTATAAAGGCAGCTATGAGGCTGACCGACAGTTGTACGACTCTGGGAAACTGCCTCCCGCTTATTGATTGAGCACGCAAGCCAGTGCACGGTTTGGCGGTCACCGAACTTGGTATTGGCCTTAATTAATACTGGTTAACTTTGGAGACCATCAGAGCCGTACACCAACCACGTGACCCCTGCTGTCGGTCTATACTTTCTATACTTTCTTTGCATATTTTTCTCAAGTGCGTAGTAATAATTAATCAAATTCCTTCACACGATTTAAAAAAAAAATGGTAACTTACCGTCCAGCCTCCTTCAGCGATTTCTTGTTCGCAAAAAACCTTAAGGAACCAATACGTGGTGCCACGGATTTGCAGATAGTAAACACCGCTGTCCTTCATACCAGCGTTTAGTAAATCGATGCATGAGTAGCCCTGAAAAAAAAACGAAATGTTTTTCTATCTTAGATTTATTTTGGAATGTTGTTGTTCGTACCAACCTAAAAAATTTGAATAAATGGGAGGCGTACTGAATACTCTTCTTGGGTGCCTGACAAGCAGAGATGGGCACAACTAGCTACTTTTGAAACTAGCTACGACGAAGCTACACGATACAATTGTATCGGGTAACGAAAATTTTGTAGTTACTTCGATCCAAATGTAACGACATGCCTCTCGTGGTTGCTACTTTTTGTATCGAGTAGCGAAATTTTTTTTGCTACCCGCTACTTTTGTATCGAGTATCGAAATTTTTTTCGCTACCCGCTACTTTTGTATCGAGTATCGAAATTTTTTTCGCTACCCACTACTTTTGTATCGAGTATCAAAATTTTTTTCGCTACCCGCTATAAAAGTAAGGAGTAACGAAGTATCGAACCAAATTTCGTTACATTTTTTTTTTTTTTTCTGGAATCTAGTCCCTCAAACGTACAGGGGTTACAATTACCCAATATTTGAAGCATTCAGAAATTTCGAGAATGATTCTCAATTTTTGGAAGTTCATCTTTTTTTTTAGTTTCTTAATATTAGGAACGTTCAAAATATTTTTACAACGATTATCAATATTTTGGGAGTTCATCATATCTTTAAATTTTTTTTTAAGTAGTTTTTTAAGCGTACCGCGATTACACTTACCCATTGTTTTGATCATTCAAAATATTTTTAGAACGATTCTCAATATTTTGGGAGTTCATCATATCTTTCATTTTTTTTGTTCTTGTTTTTTTAATCGTTTTAGTAGTTCCTTAACATTAGAAAAATTCAAAATATTCTTAGAACGATTCTCAATATTTTGGGAGTTCATCATATCTTTTTTTTTTTTTAGCAGTTCTTTAACATTAGGAACATTCAAAATATTTTTACAACGATTCTCAATGTTTTGGGATCACAGGATAATGTGATGTACGATTTTCTTTTGATAAAAAATCAAAACTTGACTTTTATCTTCATGATAAGATAAAAATCGGAAAAAAATCAACCACAATAAAGACGATAAGAAGATCAGTTTTTAATAATAATAATGCCCAAAAGTTATCAATAAATTGTTTAAACAAAACATTGCTTAACAAATTTTTAGGGAATTTTTTTTTGTCATGTGAAATGAATTCGTTGATTTTTCTGACTACACATGAATTTTTTGAAAATTTTATCATTTTGAAATTTTGGTTTTCAAAAATTTGTAAAGGTTGTATTTACCAAACCATTCGTTCATGCCCTGAAAACTTTTTAATTGTAATATACAACGTTTTTACGAAAACATGTCCAAAATTCACGATTTTTCCGTCATTTTTCAAAATTAAAAAATTTTCGAAAACCGAAATTTTTGTTTCTATTGAACCCAGCATCGCTTAGCCCGTCAACGGTGCGTAATTTATCCTTCCTCTACACCGCACATCCTCACGCGCGTTCCTTGTATTTCCCCCTCCCGTTCATCCTATGTTACCTCAAGATAGATATCATAATGTATACTGTGAAAATATGGTGTGGGAAATTAGACCAACACATTCGTTAAGCATTGAGAGAGTCAATATTGCTTCTGTGCTGAACTAACGAGACAGTTCGAAACGACAAAGGAACTAAGAAAGAAGTAAGTATTCTTCATACATATCATACCGAAATTTCTTGCCACACTAAAAGTTATATAGCGGTGTCGAAAATAAGAATAATTTAATTTTGCCAGCGACGTTTTGAAGAGGACAAATTTAACTTCACTTAGCTTTTTTTAAAAAAATCTCTACGGTAGTTTTTGTCCCAGTATACACTTTTGAGGATGTATCGCACGTATACCTTCCCAAACAAAAGTGACTTTTGTCGACAATATTGCATACTTTATGATACGATGAAAATCGGAAAAAATTCTACCACAATAAAAACGATAAGACGATTAATTTTGAATAATACTGATGCCAAAAAGTTTTCAACAAATTGTTTAAACAAAACATTGTTGAACAAATTTTTAGGAACAGTTTTTTTTTACACTTGAAAAGAATTCGTAGATTTTTTTGACTACACGTGAATTTTTCAAAAATTTTCTTACCATTTTGAACCTTCGGTTTTTGAAAATTTTTTAATTTTGAAAAATAAAGGAAAAATCGTTAATTTTGAACATGTTTTCGTAAAAAAGTTCTGTATTACAATTGAAAAGTTTCCAGAGCATTGAGAGAATAGTTTCGTAAATACAACCTTTAGAAATTTTCGAAAACCGAAATTTCAAAATGATAAAATTTTTTGAAAATTCATGTGTAGTCAGAAAAATCAACGAAGTCATTTCAAATAACAAAAAAAAACATTCCCTGAAAATTTGTTTAACAATGCTTTGTGTAACGGCCCCGTCCCATAGCCTAAAAAACTCTTTTCCTTTCCCACGCAAATTCATCAACTTCACTCTCGCCATCAGTCCACTCTCACGCTCAAATCCCACATATCAGCTAAGCCCAATACTTCTTTCCGGTCAGTCATAATCGTCAGCACCTTAGCTTCAGTTTGACCTTGGTCCCACGGGCCTTGTCCCTCCGTCTTAGCGACATCCCCTCCACTCTCACTAAGTCCTATCCTTCCTCCAGCTCATTAGCACTTCAGTTCTTCATCAACCATCAATCAATCCAGACGTGCACTCCCAAACATTATAATTTACCAATAAACCATCAAGCTAAAGTATCTCGAGTTCAACTTCATTTCTATCTCACTTGACCCGTTCGACCATCACAAATTGGTATCAGAAGTCCGACCCATCAACGCGCACAACCCAAAATTTTTTTTTATTATTATCACCGAAAATCCAATGAAAATAATCGGAAGTGAACATACGGAACGTGGAAGTGAAAAAAAAAGAAAATATTACCCGGAAACATCGAACGACAACTGAGGCATACGACACGGTACATCCAACGATATTCGAAAAAATACAAAAGGAAATAACTGAAAGGAAGGAAGGAAGGAAGAAAAAGAAAATATCGACCACGTAAAACCTCTAAAATCTAATAATATCTTAATTCTTCTAATAGCGGCAATGTAAGTAACGTTAAATATTTTAAAATCCATTATAATATAAAATTCACACGAATACGTAAAAAAAAATTTTTTTTTCTAAGCGAGCCCTTGTGACGCATGAGCGTATACCGCTGGCCTTTGTCACACCGATACGGCTCAATACACGCATATTCTCGAGCGACACAGTCACTCCATTCATTTTTTTCTTTATTGCGCTCTCGCTCTCACTGGGCAACAAAGACCCACCGCTCAACTCCAATAGATACTATTAACCATTGTACTCGTTCAAGAAACCCAGTTATTAACCGCTTTCCCAATTCATAATTTTCTTTGGAACCCTTAATTAAAGAAAAGATCGCGACGTCGAATCATTCGAAACATAAAAAAAAAAAAAAAAAAAAATTTCAGCCTATTTCAACGTACAAAATATTTTATTTTAATTCAAAATTTTGTTCCCTTCGTTTGCCACCCGAATTAAGGTAATACAAATAAGTAATTTAATTCAAACGAATTCAATAAAACCCACATTTCACAACTAATAGAAAAGGAATTTTTTTTTTATTTTGTACAAAGGAAAACCTTTTTTTTTTACAAAATTGATCCAACTCGCCCGCCACGACGTAAGAGCTTATGTCAAAATTTGACAAATACATTTTTTAATCTTAATACCAATAATAAAGAATCAGACGCGATGGCAAACAGCGGTGTTACCTTTCGCGATGTATATAACGCAATCCCGATATTCGACGGCAAAAATATACCAGTTGACCATTTTATTAAAGCATGCAAGAGAGCAGCAAAAGTATTGCCGGAAAGCGAACACGAGAGACTACTCATTATGATACAGTATAAATTAAACGGAACAGCCCTCGATTTTTCAGAAACAAAAACTCACGAAACATTGACAGAATTCCTTAACGATCTTAGGGACAATTTTAGCGCCCCAATTGAATTACTTGACCTCGAATTGGAATTAAAAGCAATTTCGCAAAATTATAACGAATTAGTTCCAGAATACGCGACAAGAACGCGAGTAATTTTAAAACGGATAATAGAAAGGTTAGAGGAATAATACACTCAAGAAAGTGAAAAAGAATATCTCAAGAGTAGAATAGCAGAATTGAAAAAATCAGTGACACGAGCCTTCGTAAGAGGCCTTTTTGACAAGATAGGAAGCTTTTTGATGAATCAAAACATCCAGTCTCTCGAACAAGCGATAAAACAAGCAAGCAACATCGAGCAGGAACTCTTAAAACGAAAGACAGTAAATCAAAATCGAGCCACTCGCGAAAATACCCAAACCGAATATACCGAGACAGCGAAAGTACATTTCGTCGAAACCCAACAGGAAACCACTCAAAAATACTGCGAATTCCACCAAACAAACGGTCATTCCACCGCGGAATGTTTCACGATAAAAGAAATAAGAGAAAGTCGTAACAGAAGACCCAGAGACTCATTCCGCCAAAATTCACCAAATTTCCAAAGCAGGTATCGCAGCGACTCGCGCGACCGCCAACAAAATTTTCAAAATAAATATCGCAGCGACTCGCGCGACCGTTAACAAAATTTCCAGAGCAGGTACCGCAGCGACTCGCGCGACCGTCAACAAATTTCCAATACAGATATCGCGATGACTCACGCGACAGACAAAATTTTCAAAATAGATATCGCGACAACTCACGTGACAGACAAAATTTCCAATATAGATACCGCGACAACTCACGCGACGGACAAAATTTTCAGAACAGATATCGCAGCGATTCGCGCGATAGACAACAAAATTACTTCCGAAACAACTCACGCGACAGACAATACAATAGCTCACGAGACGACTCATACGATTACCAAAGTAACCCAGGAAGCAGATCCCGCGACCGGTATAGCATTAACTCACAAAGGCGACGTAGCGAAAGCAAGGACAGATTTACTGACCACATTCACTAACTCGCAAGAGCCTTAGCAGAATTACAGCAGTCAAAAAACGCGAGTTCAACTCCGCGGGACAGCGCGACGCGGAGCGAGCCGCAAGAGCGCCCAATACAGAACCAGTAAACGATAAAACCCCAGAAAAACGTAAAGCAATAATATCACTCGGAAAAGCGGAAAAAAGTCGACCACCGACGATAATAATAAACTCCATCGACTTACACGAACATTCAGCTCGATTCCTTGTTGACACCGGTGCAGAGATTAATTTAATGAAACAAAAAGCAGTGGGAAATAACACAAACGTAAACCCTCTCATTATATACGAATTGACGGGAATCACGAAAAATACGATTTTTACAACCGGTATGTGCATTATTAGAATAAAAAACATTTCAGTTAAATTCCACATAATCGGTAACGAAGTACCAATTGCAGAAGACGCCGTTTTGGGCGACGAATTCTTTCAAAAAACCCCAGCCGACATTTTATACACAAAATCATGCATATCATTCGGAGATATCACAATACCCTTCGAAACTTATGAAACCGTAACGATACTGGCTCGATCAAAATCAACAATTTACGTCAGAATAGCAAATCCAGACCTCCTAGGAGGATACATCCCAAGAATGGACGCAGGAGAAGGTTTATTTATCGGCGACGCACTAGTGACAAATAACAAAGGTATCGCGTACCTAAGAGCGATAAATACAAACGAACGCAAAATACACTTTAGGGTACCGACAGTAGAGTTACAACCGATCGACGGAATATCGGAGCCACCGATCGCCCTCAGAGAACACGATTTACACGACGAACAACGCGCATCAATTGGTGCAGCAGTAGTAAGTGAGGAAAACAGATTTAACCAGCTTAGACCACTCTTACATTTGGAAGGCTTAAGTAACGACGAGCAAGCCCACGTGCTCCGTCTAGCTTCAGAATACTCTCACTTATTTTGCTTACCAGGAGAACGGTTAGGTCACACGACAATGGCAAAACACGGAATTTTTACGACCGACGATAAACCAATCAACACGAAACAATATCGATTCCCACAAGTACATAAAGACGAAATACAGAAACAAGTAAACGATCTCCTAAAAAAAGACATAATACAACCATCATTATCACCATATAACTCCCCAGTCTGGATCGTGCCTAAGAAAGCCGATCACGACGGAAACAAGCGATGGCGTATGGTTATTGATTTTAGGAAGCTTAACGAGAAAACGACACCAGACGCGTACCCGTTACCGAATATTATCGACATCATCGATCAACTGGGAAAATCCTGTTATTATTCGGTACTGGATTTGGCATCCGGCTTTCATCAAATTGAAATGCACCCACGAGACAAACCAAAAACATAGCGTTATCGGGACTCCAGGGTACTGACATTTTTGTATATCTCGATGACATAGTCATTTACGCTACCGATCTGGAAGAACACGAACGGAAATTCCGTAGACTGGCGAAGAGATTGACGTACGCAGGACTCACACTACAGACAGACAAATGTTTATTTCTACAAAAGCAGGTTGAATATTTAGGGCACGTCATCAGCGAAAAAGGCTCACAACCCAGACCAGGATTAATTCAAGCAATAAAAGACTTCCCTGCTCCAAGTAATAAAAAGAATATCACACAGTTTCACGCACTAGCGAATTATTACAGACGCTTTATAAAAGATTTCGCAACAATTGCTATCCCGTTAACCAAACAATTAAAGCCATCGGAGAAATTCAAATGGACACAAGAATGCCAACAAGCATTCGACTGCCTCAAACAAAAATTAACAGAGCAACCTATTTTGCGATACCCAGATCACAAAAAACAATTTAAGCTCACAACGGACGCATCAGACTTTGCGATTGGTGCCGTCCTCAGTCAAGAACACGAAAAATTTGACCACCCTGTTGCATTTTACTCCCGAACCCTCTCAAAAACGGAAATAGTATACGACGCAATGCGTAAAGAACTCTTAGCGGTAGTCAACGCAATTCAACACTTTAGACACTATTTATACGGACATCACTTCATCTTACATTAGTAACAGATAACAGAGCACTCACATATTTAGTAAAAAAGCCAGACCCACCGCAACAGCTACAACGTTGGCAGGCAGTCCTCAACGATTACGATTACGAAATCTACCACAAACCAGGGAAACTTAACGTCGTCGCCAACGCACTATCGCGGAACCCAATAAAAATTCTCCGAGTCAGACCCCGAGAACAATCATCGGAAGAATCGGAAAACGAAACAAAAAGGCCAAGAATATCGCAAGATTCGAACAAACGTAATCGATCATCATCATCGGATCAGTCCTCCGGCAACCCAGCACCGATTAAGATAATATTCCTACCGGAAGAAACCGACGAATCCGAAGACATCGACACAGACACAGATCAAGAAATGATATCAGACAATCAAGAACGGATTGAAGGGAGTGCACGACCCAAAATCAATCAAAAAATCGACGACAACAACTACGATTCGTCAATGTCAGAAGAAGAACCGATCGAAACCATAAAAATTGAACAGGAACCGACCCGGCAAACTTCAAGGGATAACCCACAGGAAAACAAAGTGGAAAGAGATGCAACAAAATTCTACGAAAAAAAAGATAAAAAAGAAAACATAGAAAGCTCAACGCAGCAAGAAGAAAACACAAAAAGCTCAACGCAGCAACGAGAAGAAAACGATAAAAGCTCAACGCAGCAAGGAAAAAATACAAAAAGCTCAACGCAGCAGGAAATAAAAGATGCGAGCCCCGAGCCGCCGCCCCGGACCCCCATCGGCGCTAGTGACCGCTTTGGAAGATCCAGAGCCACAAGCAGCGATAACACTGCTACTCACAATACTCACGGAGGACCCGGAGTCGTGAGAAACAGTGAACCATACGACGAATTGGCAAAACCAAACACGAGACGGCAACGAAAGAGGAAGAGGTCGCAAAACAGGAGGTTGTCCCAAACTTTCGATCACCAACACATCACGAAAGCGACGGAAAATGCGCGAAGCAACCGGACGCGCAACCCAACTTCAGGGCACCACCACCACCAAGGGACCTGAAAGAAGAAGAAGAACGGACATCACCAGCTAATGTGGAAAAACGGCTCCAATCGGAACCTCAAACATCGTACCCCACACGTCCAACTTCTTCATGGGAACCGGAACCAAGTACGTCGAAACAGGCTAAATACAAGGACATCGAACCAACCTTCCGATCTCCATCGGAGATACAAACGGTCCCAACACCAACCACCAAACGCAGACCAGGTAGACCACGGAAGAGACCCCCTTCGCAACTATCATCACCGGTCATAGTACGCAAGCCTGGTAGACCACAAAAAAACCACCTTCCTCATTACCATCATGAGTTGCTAAACGCAGACCAGGCAGACCGCGGAAAAATCCACCGCCTAAGCCAGTAACACGGAAAAGTCCCATACACCCGGACACACCGTCCTCAACCGATAGCGATCCCGATGACCGCGAAACTGACACAACGTTCATACCACCTCAATATCACAGAAATCGGTTGACGATAACTGGCCCACAACGAACAACTAGAAGCAGAGCAATAAGGGAAGAAGTAACAACGGAACCCGACTTGGCATCAGAACAAACAGACGCCACTGACTACGACAAACTTCCCGATCAAAACCAGAATGAAACATCACATGTCGTAGCACGAGTAGAGGAATTGCCTGCCCTCCCACCTAAAGGGTCAAGCCAACCAGCCGACGTAAATGGGTCTCCCCAACAAGAGGAGGAAAAACGAACGGAACCACGGTCTGAAATAAATATACCAACGCCCAGTAAAAAAAAGCGTAACAGCGAGCCTGGCGACAGACCACTAGGACATCAGGACGAACAGTCTTTGCAAAATGAGAGCACAACTGCGAGGGAGAACATTATAATAAAACAACAAAACATCTTGTCACAAAAAGACAACATAGCGTTCTTCTTAGCAGCTGATTGCGCCATAAACACCATGGTTTCGAAAACATTAATCGAAAAAGGAAAAATCAAACAGGAGGAACTTCAGAAAAGTAAACCACGAGTTGGAGAAATTGTCATTACAAAGCAGGGAGAAAACTATTATATTTCCATGATCTGCAAAGAAAGATCAACAGACGACTCTAACTTACACACGATTCAGAAATGTCTAAAAACACTCTTACAGACATTACACAGAAACAATATAGACTCCTGCGCACTCTCGAAAGACCCCGGAATTATCGACACATTCATGTGGACCAACATAAAAACATTCTTAAAGACACACACGCATGGCTTAGGAATAACAATCACTCTCTGTGAAGGGCTCATCTCTGTTCCACCACTAGCCAATAGACAATCCATCATCAAAGAATTCCACGCCTCAACAATCGGCGGACACAAGGGAATCGCAAAAACTCAACAGCGAATACGTTCCCAGTACTATTGGAAAAACATGAAAAACGACATCCAAGAAGCAATCAAATATTGTTATGACTGCCAAAAGAACAAGCTGGTTCGCGTTAAAGATCGAGCCCCCATGATCATCACAGATTCCCCAGCCAAAGCATTCGATAAAATCGCGATTGACATAGTTGGACCACTACCAAAGACAAAGAAAGGACATGAATACATACTAACAATTATCGACTTATTCAGCAGGTTCAGTGTCGCTATACCGCTAATACAAATAACATCATTAGACATTGCCGAAGCATTGTGTAAAGATTTCATCACGATATTCGGTGCCCCACGCGCAATCTTGTCAGATCAAGGCGCAAACTTTATGTCAGACGTTTTCAAGAAATTTGCAAACCTTTTCCAAATTAAACAGTACAGAACTTCAGCATATCACCCACAGTCAAATGGTGTACTAGAGCGTAGTCATCAAGGTCTAGTGGAATACATAAAACATTTCCGAAACAATGAACGCGATTGGGAAGACCTAATATCATTCGCGACACTATCATACAACACCAGCGTCCACGCAAGTACGGGTTACACGCCTTACGAACTAGTTTTCGGACACCCGGCTACCTTACCATCGGAATTCCCGCCAGTGGAAACATTAGTGACATTCGACGACTACATGACTACACTGAATAAAAACTTAAAGGACGTCCAACAGTTGGCCTTGCGGAAACAACAAAAAATTAAAGAACGAACTAAACGGTACTACGACAGGAAAACAAAAACGCCAAAATTTTAAGTAGGACAACTAGCATTTTTGATAAAGGAACCAAAAAAAGGAAAGCTCGACGCAAACTACAGCGGACCATTTCAAATCTTAGAAATCACTGAAAAAAATAACGTCAAATTACAAATAGACGATAGCAAAACAAAAATAGTACACGTAGATAAAATAAAACCGTTATATGTTGCAGATGCCAAGCTCGCGTCTCAAGCGACGGCGACACCGTAAGAGTCACGCAATTCTCACAGAACCCAGGAATGCACTCGCAACTACTGGGCACTCTCCGGTCGTCTCATATAACCTGGAAGCTCGTCACATTCATAACCACTGACGGACTATCAACCAGACGGCTACAGATAAAAGAAAACCTAGACCAGATGTTCAAATACTGCCACACGCTCAAAACAATGTGCCTCGCCAAAGGACAACTGGCAGTAATAAAAAACCGATTAGGAAAAGTACAAAAGAACGGACAATTGTTAGAAGGGCTAACACCATCATCGAACCTCACTAGCAGCCGCAAAAGACGAACACCATTCGAATTCATCGGAAAAATTAACAAAATACTTTTTGGAACAATGGACATCGACGACGCAAATAGAACAAATGGACAAATAGAAGCACTCACAAACAACTCGTTAGAACTAGCAGAAATAATTTATAATCAGACACACTTTGTAAGAGCAGGTCTCGACACGACACGCAAACAAGTAACATCTCTAGCGAAAGCATTAGACAAAGAAATACGAAACATTAACTTCGACATCAACAAGGTTCAAAGCGCTACAGAAATAATACAACACGATCAAAAACCATACTCTATTTAACAGAAATTGAAGAAGCCCTTACAGAACTAGAAATCGATACGGAAGAATTAATCAATGCAATCCTTTTTGCAAAATCCGGACAAATACACCCACAATTACTATCAGCAAAAACAATCTTACACAGCGCGGAGACCATCACGAAATCTTCCCCAAATACCGAATTTCCAATACCACTAGAGATAAAATACATTCCCGAGTTGATGACCTCAACGAAATTAACAGTCTTCCACAACGGAGAGAAACTGATTTATGTTATAAGAATCCCACTATTAGATCTAACACACTACAAATTATACCAACATTTGCCCGTCCCAGTGCGTCAGGCTGCGTCAGCCTCGCGCTTCGCGTTTATTAAACCATCGGTGCAGTACACGGCTATTGCCGAGAATTTCGAAAATTTTTTCAGTTTCAATGATATAGAGGAGTGCAGTTTGACGGTCTCGAGGTATATATGTGGTCAGATCAATCCCATAGAACTTGTAGGCGATGAGGCCAGATGCGAGGTTCAAATGCTAACTAACCCACAATTCAGTAACCTCGAAATTTGCGACATTAAACTCAAAACACTGAGACGAACTTACTGGTCCAGAATTCGCAACACTAATACGTGGCTATACACGGCTCCCGAGATCGAGAGCCTATACGTCATCTGCGACAATCACGAGACACTGATAAAAACAATAGAGAATTCGGGTATCGTTCAACTGAACCTAGCATGCCAAGCGAAAACAAAAACAGTTAAGCTGATACCATCAAGCGAAATAACGTCGTATACACAGGTCAACCAAACGCACATACTTGTACTCAATATTACCGAAATGATCGTAAAATCAATAAAAGTACTCGAACTCTGGAACATTACAGAAGTATTAATAGAAACAGAAAAGTTCACGCAACTAGTAGAACCAAACAATATCGATAATGATTTAGAAAAGAATGAAATAGCATTGAAAACCGTTATTGCAAAAGCTCAGGAAATAACAAAAACACACTACATAAAGATCAGATTATCAGTCCTAGAGAACATACTAAAATATTTGGGCATCTCGACCGGTTCAGCTCCCCTATTCGCAGCGATCGGTTGGAAATTCTCAATGTTCGGAAAAATATCGAAATTATATAAACTTGTATCATGTGTAGCCAATCAAACAAATAACGCAACCCCACGTCAGACGAATAACCAAATGCAAGAATACCCCGTGCAAACCTATCGACCACCCATACAATTTATCGAAACCATCACCATACAAGCAAGCCCTCGTCGCGAAATAACAGTCTCAACAGAAGAACTCTCAGAAATGGAGCCTAGATCACCCCGCGCCATTACATACCATAGACGAGCCCTACCGTAAAAGAAACCCTAATAACACGTACATATACACCCATATCACAACCACGCTATACCATAACACCGTACGGTTTATCTTTTAATCGCATGACACGCTTGCTTCGCATAAATCACAAAACAGCAATAAAACACATAGCACCCGAAATATGTTCACACCCACTCACAGACAAACATCAGTTACCATGGAGTCAAATAAACCTACACCAACGGTCAAATGCCCGCTATGTAAGAAGAACGGAAATTTCAACCGCCTAAAGGAGCACATCAACACCTGCAGTTGGCAGTTAGCAAAAGAGGCTAGAACATCGAAGCTCAGGTTCATGATATGTCCATTATGCGACGGTCGCTACCCACCGTCACGCCTGGTGAACCACGTAGACCTGTGCACCAGCTACTGGGTGAAGATTGGAAGGTGGCCCAAAGGCGAAATAACGGCAACAACAACGATAACACCACCGTCATCAAACACCCATACGACAAAAGCAGCGAACACACACACCACAAAAACAACAAACACGCACACCACAGAAACAACAATGACCGAAAAAATTAAGACTCTGACCCTGGTCCCCTACGACGCGACGACTCGGAAGATGAAGACGACCAGGACGTGACGATAAGCACCACAAAAACCACAACGGCAACCCCCCCACCCCGACCACAGACGCAAACACCGACAAGAAAAACAAAGACGCTGGCAACACCAACACGACGACGACACGGAAAAAAAATGACGATACCGACAAAGAGCAACCTGTTGCCAATTAACGAGGACAACGAAGACGAGGACAGAAAGACAAGAGACGAAAACAAGACACCAGACTCCTACACAGAGCAGCAGAAAAGACAGGGAGCAATCTCAAAAAAACCTCCCGCACCAACAGCAGACGGAGCGAAAGAACCGACACAAATACCATGGAAATCAATCAGAACGCACCTCCTCACAATCGGCGACCGAAAACACGTGACGAGATATACCCAGACGGAACCACGGACAGAACAACAGATAGACAGGGACGTACTGAAGAGAATCATGACGTACGACCTCGAAAAACTCCAGGAACTGAGACTTGACATAGAACACATGATTTTCAAAGAACTACACCCACCGGAACGACTACTGGAATAACGGACAGGTACAGAAACGGAACACACACGACAACACGAATACACACACGCTTTGCTGTCCACTCCACTCATAACAAAGAAGTCCGTAAATAAATAGATACACGCACACTTATATATGTAATCATAGAAGTAAATATCGCAACTAACATAGGGATAAGGTTATACGAATACGCCGTAAGCGTAACCAACACACACATTTTTTTCTCTTCTTCCCCCGTTATTATAAACAAGTACGAAAAATATAATAAATAAATCAAAAAATTACTATACAAAAAAGGTGTACTGCTGAATCGTCGCAAGGACCGAAAGAACCAAATCACCTGGATCCCGGCTAACATACCCCTCACACCACTAACCCTAAAGCTAACTAGAAATTAGACTGCTTTAGGAAAATCATCAACAAAATGAACGACAAGCAACGATAATTGAAAATCGGAAGTACCATAACAATTAAACGGAAAAACTTTAACACAGAAGGAAACAAAGACAGAAAAGAATCATGAGCACTTATTTTTGCACAATACATACGACTATTTTTATGAATGCCCTACAGACCACACCCCCCTTTCCCAACATAACAAACCACCCCCTACTAACACGAAAGCTAACGAACTTAGCCAGTTTCAGATCCCAGCACTTCGGAAAACTCAGGGGAATCCATAGTCGAGCAGATAAACATACCCACGGATGCGATATAAATCATTGGGCAAAAGGAAAATCCACACGATAATGACCAAACCACGACCCGAAGCCATCCGACAGAAAAAGAACAAAAATACTTACTCACCAACAGAAACCATTCACGAAAATTTAACGAACACGTTCTTTCTCATTTCATTACATAGAATCAACTTTCATTATATAGAATCAGAACATTAAAATATTATTGTAAACGAATTATTGTATATAACGATGCGGAGCATCGTTTTGTAAGAGGGGGAGTGTAACGGCCCCGTCCCATAGCCTAAAAAACTCTTTTCCTTTCCCACGCAAACTCATCAACTTCACTCTCGCCATCAGTCCATTCTCACGCTCAAATCCCACATATCAGCTAAACCCAATACTTCTTTCCGGTCAGTCATAATCGTCAGCACCTTAGCTTCAGTTTGACCTTGGTCCCACGGGCCTTGTCCCTCCGTCTTAGCGACATCCCCTCCACTCTCACTAAGTCCTCTCCTTCCTCCAGCTCATTAGCACTTCAGTTCTTCATCAACCATCAATCAATCCAGACGTGCACTCCCAAACATTCTAATTTACCAATAAACTATCAAGCTAAAGTATCTCAAGTTCAACTTCATTTCTATCTCACTTAACCCGTATGACCATCACATTTGTTTAAACAGTTTTTCGATAACTTTTTGGCATTATTATTATTAAAAAGTAATCTTCCTATCGTCTTTATTGTGGTTGAATTTTTCCCGATTTTTATCTTATCATGAAGTATGCAATATTGTCGACGAAAGTCAGTTTTGGTTGGGAAGGTACGTCTGATAGATCCTTAAAAGTCGCCGGTTTCCGTTATTTTTTAGGTTTCGAAAACTAATCCTAATACTTGTGAAAGAAAAATTTGTTTTCTTTTTCCATGATAAACTTAAAGAAGACATTGAAACCTGCATTCTCGTTGTT
Source organism: Rhorus exstirpatorius (assembly GCA_963564615.1). Lineage (NCBI taxonomy): Eukaryota > Metazoa > Arthropoda > Insecta > Hymenoptera > Ichneumonidae > Rhorus > Rhorus exstirpatorius. Next base: position 3,207,181 of record OY751321.1, on the reverse strand, counting down.
TATAATGTTTCGTACAATTTTTTTTCGCGTCAGTATTGCAGTTTTAACATGCTTATATTAGGTTCATGTGCATGCGCGCACGCGTGTGTGTGTGTGTGTGTGTGTAAGAAAAATCGAAGAATCCAATTTTCACCCACGTCTAGTGGTCGTATCCATTCAAAACTTTGAAAATGTACGTAATTCCGATGTCAATTCAATGATATGAAAAATTTTATAGTTTAAAAATATAATTTGAAAAAAAAAACTAAAAAACACACTTAAGTTTTCATTTATATAATAAAATATAGTTGGAAAAAACTAAAAAACGCTTCAATGCACTAAAAAGTTTTGAATAATTTTATTCATTATGAAATGAGTCAGCCAGTTTCGCTTAATTTAGCTAAGTTGTATGAAAGGCGTATCCTATGAACTATATCTGGGGCATTACATGCTAAGTCAGCCACTTCTGAACCTTACCATTTTTTGTACATTAAACTCTGAACCTTATGGATGTATGGGCCATACAGTCGTAACCAATAAAAGTTTCGGTGATAATTTTAAGTACTTCGCGTTGAAGCAAAAATATGAAAAAACTAACCATTTTAAAGATGATAATAATATAGATTTCCAATAATAACAATGCCGAAAAACTATCACTAAATTGCTTAAACAATAAATTATTGCAGAAATTTCCCGTGAAAATTTTTTTTGATTATACGTAACAAATTCCTCGATTTTTCTGAATACATCTGAATTTTTCAAGAATTTTCTTTTGTTTCTCTTTAATTTTTGCTTTTTAAGAATTTTAAAAAATTGTATTTATAAAGTATTCGTTTGATGATCCGGATAGTTCAGGAGTGTAATATAAAGCCTTTGTACGAGAACATCCAAAATTCACCACTTTTCGTACAACTTTAAAAATTAAATATTTTCACAAACAAAAATAAAAAAAATATAAGAAAATTCTTGACAAATTTATCATATGGATTTAGAAAAATCGAGGAATTTGTTACGTATAATTGAAAAACAGAAGTACAGGAAATTTCTGCAACAATTTATTGTTTAAAAAATTTTTCGATACTTCTGTTATTCTTGGAAATCAATATTATTTTCATCTTCAATATGGTTAACTTTTTTCAGATATTTGCTTTAACACAAAGTACTTTAAATTTACACCGCAACTTTTATTGGTTGGGACTGTACGGCTCATGCATCCTTAAATTTTTTTTTTCAATGGTCGATAACTCGCCGAAAAATGGACTAAATTAAACCTTTTTTTAAACTGTTTTTTACCATACTGTTCCAAGGTATTTTCAAAAAAAGAATTGATATTTGCCGTGTCAGTTTTTTTTTTTAATTTAAAGCCAAAAAATCATAGTTCTTAAACATTGTTCTTAACTTGAACGTTTTTAATTTTTTTTTTAATTCACAAAAAAAATTTGATTAATTTTCAGAATTTTAAAATGTTTTGTTTTCTTGTGAGCGTTATTTTCTGTCTATAGTACAGTGATCTAGTATTATCATTTTGTTACACACGGGTTTATTTATCCAGTGGTAACTTATTATTATTTTATTCGCTGAAGTCAAAAGCCCCGGCGAATAGAATCTCTGTCCTATTTAAGCAGGGTAGCACCTCACCTTGTATATGCTTATAGTTGGTGATGATCAGATGAGCTGTGATGCAATGAAGGAGTACAGGTGGTTTCACACGAATGTATTTATTCAAGAACACAGATCGATCAGTCACTTTTACAACAATAGTTTAAGTTGTTACAAAGGTTGAATGTTATACTCTATGATACACTGACGCGCAATGCCGCTAAGATAATTGGCACGAACAATTATATCACAGAGGTAGTGAAGCGCCGCTAAGGTGTTCCTTCACTTAATGAGTTCTTATACACTTGTCTACAACAAGGGTTTGAGAATATCACGTCAATCACGCCCGCGAGAACCTAAGTACGCGAACGGACTTGCCGCTAAGGAACGGGATCTCTCGACTGATTGCTAAGAGCATCGTATTAAGACTAATTTGATAATATGTTGAGAGAACCCTCGTTAGCTTTGAGCGTCCGGCTACAAGGGTCTCGTGGGGGTGGATTGAGAAATCATCGATGGATGTAGGTCTCGATGATTTACGAAATCTAGTTATGCAAAGGATCCAATAATCCAAGTTATATGTGATGTAAGGAATCGAATAATCTAGGTCATTTGGTAAGGTAGCAAGATTCCAAGGACGAAAAGAGGAATCTGCTGACGCGCGGTTTGCTCGAGTTTCCAGAGAGTGACTGTCGCAAGAGTCGGCGTACTCTCTGGAATCTGATGACTGTGTTGTGTTGCAATGAGCGCAGGTAGCGATAGCTCGATTCATCACAATTTCTTCAATCCTAAAAAATTTGCATCATATTTTCATCGCAATCAACAGTCAATTTAACAAAATTTAAAAACCACGAAATTTAAATTTTCTATTTTCAATACACTATGTTTATTTTTTCTCGCGTTCAAAAAGTTAACATATTATAAGCTCTTCAAAGTTGAAGTAATTTTTTACAATCAGAGAGCCATCTTTGTTTGGTTTTCAATAAGTACAAAAACTGAAAAAAAATTGAATAAAAAAAATGGTAAGATTCAGAAGTGACTGACTTGGTGTGGAATGCCCCAGGTATAGTTCATAGGTACACGCCTATCATTCAACTTGGCTAAGTTACGCGAAACTGGCTGACTCATTTCATGATAAATTAAATTATTTTATACGTTTTAGTGAATTGAAGCGTGTTGTTTAGTTCTTTTTTAAACAATATTTTTTTTATACTTTTTAGTGTATTAAATAAAAATTAAAGGTTTTTTTTAGTTTTTTTAAACTATATTTTGTCATATTATTGTACTGTCACAAAGCCTAAGGATATTATACTGTCATAAGGACTGAGGATTTGTTTTGTAGAGTGTTCAATTTCCTACAAAAATATGTCTTAAATTTTAGAAATGGGAAGTGTTTTCGGTCAACAACCGAAAAGTGATGAAGAGACGGTGGAAAAGAAGGAGGAGGAGGAAAAAAAAGAAATTGCCGAGAAAGAAGAATTTAAAAAAAGGGAGGAAAATTTGGGGCGCCAAATCGCGGCGCTTCAAATAGAGCTCGCGCAGCAGCGAGCAATGAATGAACCGCAGCAGCTTCTTACACCGCCAATCACGGAGACGGAGCTACTGCGGTTAGAAAACTCAATGCAACGAGGGAGGCTGGAGCTGCTGAACCGTGAGCTGGAGGAGGCTTTAGCTGTGGAGAGCCCACGACGTAAGACATTTATAACATTATTATATTAGGTTCACCTGTATGTGTGTGTGTGTATACGCGCTCGCACGTGTGTGTGCGTGTGTGTGTGGAAGGAAAATGTAAGAAATCAAATTTCACCCACTTTTAGTGGTTGTATCAATTTGAAACTTTACAAATGTATGTACTACCCATGACTATACAATAATACGCTACAATCAAGCTGGTCTTAAAAAAAACGTAAATGTGGGTGTGTAAAAAAACTAAAAAAGATTAAAATTGATATTTGCAAATCGCTTCCTCGGAATTGCACACGGTGCTCAAAGTTCCCGCTATGAGGCATTCTCCTTCAATTCAACCAATTTTGTTTATCCACTCGGATCTGTTCCATAATTGGTTATATAGTAGTACAACTTCAAAATTGCTCTCTGTGAATTTTTTCAGATTTGTTAATTTACTTATTTCGGAAATGGTTTTTTTTCAAACCCGTATATCATGGAAGTTTGAAGTCAGGCAAAAGAATTTTAACATAAAATAGTTATGTTTTTCCATGAACTATTTAATGCAATAAATATATGTTATATTTTTTATGGCATCAAAAAGGTTATTTTCAGCGAAAAAAAATGTAGAATTTTTTTTTTTTTAATGCGATACTTTTGATTTCATATAAAAAATTTGGCTTCGTGGAACTCGAAGTTCTTGCCAAGTATAAAAACAATTGAATAAAACTCAGATGAATAAACAAGTTTTCGATATTTTCCATCAATTTTGTACGCAAAATGCATTCTCAGTACATGTATTGATATCGCAATCCCTTTTAATTGAATTCAAATAAAATTTGATACATCATTGTGTTTTTTTTGTCACTTGCAGGGCGTTGGAGAGTGGCGGCAGGGCGGAGTCGGGTCAGGTGATACAGACAGCGAGGAGGCCGTGGGCGAGCCCGTTATTTTAATGGGCCATATTGAATTTAAATAAAACAAATTTAGTGAAAAGTATGCTGAAAGTATTTTTATTTTCCCATCTATTGCCCGACTTGAACCGTTAACAAATTTAAAAAAAAAAAAAAAACAAAATTTGACTCAACTAAACCCAACTAACTCAAATAAACCCAAAAAACCTATTTGAGAACGCAAATACAGGGTGCATGCCGACGATTATCCACTTTTGTACACGAATGCAACGGTAAAAAAAAATTAATTCAAAGATATGTTGAACTCCCAGAATATTGAGAATCATTCTAAAAATATTTTGAATGTTCAAAATGATGGGTACGTGTAATCGCGGTACGCTTAAGGAACTACTTAAAAAAAAATTTTAAGATATGATGAACTCTAAAAATATTGATAATCGTTGTAAAAATATTTTGAATGTTTCTAATATTAAGGAACTAAAAAGAAAAAAAAATGATGAACTCCCAAAAAAATGAGAATCATTCTAAAAATTTTTTGAATGTTCAAAATAATGGGTAAGTGTAATCGTGGTACGCTTTAAAAACTACTTAAAAAAAAAAAATTAAAGATATGATGAACTCCCAAAATATTGATAATCGTTGTAATAGTATATTACGACCCAAGGTCCGAAAGTTGGATTTCCTGGGGTGTGTGATATAAAGGCCTCGGCTTCGTCTCGGCCTTTATATCACACACGCCAGGGCATCCAGCATTCGGGCCGTGGGTCGTATACTATTTTTCTTGATCCCCTAGCTGAAAGTACGTTCAATAATTAATTTTAATGTATAAAATACACCGCACGAGCATGACAGCTGACAGCTGACTTGTGTTCAGCCATATTTGTATATCGACTGATTAGAGGGGGGGGGGGGGGGGGGGGATCGCCCACCCAACTTTTGCAAGACCGAGGCGAAGCCGAGGTTTTGCTGGTCGGGACGGGCATTCAAAATATAAAAAAAAAGTAAAAAAATATGAAAATATCACACAATAGTAGAAAAATATTAATATTAATATAAAATTAATTTTATACATTATTTTATGATTTTACGACTTATTTTCTTTAATGCAATTGCATGAAGTGACGTTAAATACACAATTGTTGAAAGTACAATTGGAAAATTCTAAATGATCTTTCTTGAGGGCTGAACTTATATTGTGATTTTGATTGTTCGAATCTTCATTGTATTTTCTTCTTTCACATGTAGGTGGTTGAACAGTTGCTTGATTTTGAAAAGTTAGTTTTATTCCTGGTTTATTGGAAAACAAGTTTTTCTTTGCCAACACCTGGTTCATTCCGATTCGTAATTGGGATAAGTATTGGATTTTTTATTGCTGTGGTAAAACCACTTTTCACAACTTTACCTGAAAAAAAGTATACTATAAATAAAAAGTGGCATATAGGTGTATTTAGTAGTTAAATGAGTACATGTTTTTTTTAATTACTTGGAGTGGAATCAACGTCATTAATAGTAAAATCTTCATTAAAATCAGACCAATTAATATGGTAATCAGAATTATCATTCTCAGGTTCGATGGTCATCTGCGTGTTAGGCTTTGAATGAATATCTGTTGTTGCAGTTTTTTGAATGAGACCATTATAAATCATTTCTCTGTTATGCATAGAATTTTCTATGTAACCCTGTGCGATTATGTCTGAACGCCATCTTCCTAGCTGCTTCATCATTTGCATGTTGGCACCGGAATCAGAAAGAAGCGTTGCAGACGTTCTGCGAAAGCAGTGACCGGTGTATCTTTTTGCATCAGGTAGTTTTAGATAGGAAGCAATCTTTTCTGGGACTTCTCCGATTTTATGTCTTCCAATAGTCATTCGAGCACATTTGCCTTCTGCGTACTTAATAAAAAACCTGTCGCTGAATTTTTGAGGTGGTCTCAATGAAATATACTTCTTCACTGTGTCGTACAAAAGATTCCCAATAATAAATTGTCCAGCGTAGTCATTTTTGTTGTAATTTATTGACACCAGATATTTATCGGTTAGATCTTCCACATCTTTGACTTTCATGTTCGTTATTTCATCACATCGTAGACAACCGCAGATTCCAAATATTAGTATGACCTGCAAAAATTTAAACAAACAAAATTAAATGGCGGCAACAAAAAAAGTATTATTTAAGAAAAAAATGCGTAAATGACTACTACCTTCATAGCTAAATATGTATCATCTGGTGCCTCGTTCATAAATATTATTATTTGTTTCTATCTTAGAACAAAAGCTTTCTTTGGTTTGTAACCTTTGGCATTTGTTTTTATAAGACTTTTTAATTGCAAAAAATTTTTTATATTAATACTCTCGTTTACATTTAACGTTTTTTTGAGCATACTCCATATACTCCACAAAGTTGGCGGTTTAAGTTTCTCTTTCAGGCTTTGAAAATAAATAATTAATTTATTTTCTTCTGAGCTGGATAGAGATTTTTTATTTTCTTCTCGCCATAATTTGTATGTATTGTAGACGAGCAGATACCGATCAGAAGATTTTTTTGATATTAATTCAGGTTGTACAATATTTTTTGCCTCTTCGTCAAAGTTTTTCAATATCTCTTCTTCGTCTGCGGAACTTTCAGATGAGGATTCTTCCATTTTTTTGACACACCTGAAGGAATTCCTTAAAAAACGTGAAAACTGCTAAACGTCAAAAACGTAATGCCACCTAAACAAAAAACTCTTGCGGAGGTGAGGTGAAGAAGCACGAGAGAGCCCAAAAGCAAGCATAATGCGTGCTAGTATATATAAATGTATATATCACCGGCCGCAAAAATTCCGTCAGAGCGCGCTGTCATTAGCCAGCCACGGAAATTGCTATTCTCGGTCTGAAATGCGGCCGGGAAGTGCGTACTTTCGGCTAGGGGAGCAAGAAAAAATATTTTGAACATTCCGAATATTAAGGAACTAAAAATAAAAAGATGAACTCCCAAAAATTGAGATTCATTCTAAAAATTTTTTAATGTTCCAAATATTGGGTAATTGTAATCGCTGTACGTTTAAAGGACTAGATTCCAGAAAAAAAAAGATGAACTCCCAAAAAATGGTAAGCGATGGTGAGTATGCAATTCTGAAAATTTTTTGCATGTTCCAAATATTAAGTAATTGTAATCGCTGTACGTTTAAGAAACTAGATTCCAGAAAAAAAAAAAAAAAAAAATGTAACGAAATTTAGTTCGATACTTCGTTACTCGTTACTTTTGTAGCGGGTAGCGAAAAAAATTTCGATACTCGATACAAAAGTAGCGGGTAGCGAAAAAAGTTTCGATACCTGATACAAAAGTAGCGGGTAGCGAAAAACATTTCGATACTCGATGCAAAAGTAGCGGGTAGCGAAAAAAATTTCGCTACTCGATACAAAAGTAGCGGGTAGCGAAAAAATTTTCGATACTCGATACAAAAGTAGCGGGCAGCGAAAAACATTTCGATACTCGATGCAAAAGTAGCGGGTAGCGAAAAAAATTTCACTACTCGATACAAAAGTAGCGGGTAGCGAAAAAAATTTCGTTACTCGCTACAAAAAGTAGCGACCACGAGAGGCATGTCGTTACATTTGGATCGAAGTAACTAGAAAATTTTCGTTACTCGTTACATATGTAGCTAGTAACGTGTATCGACCAGTCGCAAATTTGGACATCTCTACTGACAAGCAAGGTTTTTCTCCTTTGGGACACAAATCATCCCCTCTGCGTTAGAAGTCAATTCCAATGTGTTAAACCAATTGTCGAGAATAAATTGTCGTTACTGTAAGAGTAGAGAAAGCGGGGAGCAGATAAAGAACGACACAATAGAAATATATAAAATACACAGAATAGAAAAACTCTTTATTAGACTTTGGTAGATTATATAGTATGTGACTCTTGCTCGAGATTTCGAGAGCGACTGACTCGTCTCAGAAGGAGACCGAGGTACATGGGCGCGCGCAGGCGCTTACAGTCGAGCAGGATAGCCAACCTCAACGCTTCCGCCGCTTGAGTGCTCGCCATATTGAATCATTCCAAGAGTCGCGCGCATTTTACAAAAACGATCTCTTGGAAGCGGTTTTGTTAGTATGTCCGCTCGCTGACACTTAGTCGGTACGTATACAACCTCAATTTCGCAATTCTCGACTTTTTCACGAATGAAATGGTACCGGACATCGACGTGTTTTGTTCTCTTATGGAACTCAGGATTCTTTACAAGGCGTATAGCGCTCTGATTGTCTACGTATAACTTAGTAGCTTTTTCACATTGGTGTCCGATTCCACTCAACAGGCTACGCAACCACAACGCTTCTTTTGCAGCCGCTGCTGCCGCAAAATATTCTGACTCTGTCGTGCTCATAGACACTAATTTTTGGCGTTGAGATGACCAGGTGACGAGTCCGTGAGCTATGCTGGAGGCATATCCGGTCGTCGACCTGCGCGTCGCGATATCACTAGCGTAATCCGCATCTGAGAAACCGATTAAGTCGGATTCTCTACCGTCATCTCGATACTCTATACCTACATCTACGGTTTTGACTAGGTATGCCATAATACGTTTCACAGCCTACCAGTGACTTTCGTTAAAATTATTTAAAAACTTGCTCGCGTTATACACGGCAAACGCGATATCAGGACGAGATACGATGGCGAGGAACATCAAAGATCCGACAGCTTCCTGATACGGTGCATTGCACCCTTTTTTTGTTTTCCTCGACAGGATCCAGAACCGTGTGAGGGTCGGCAGGTACCGATACCCCTTTCGCGTTTGACATCCCGAATCTTTCTAGGATTTTCGTCGCGTACGCGCTCTGATGTATAAACATTCGTTTGTTAACCCGGTCGCGACAGATTTGCAACCCCACGAAGGTGCTACAATCACCTAGGGTGATGTCGAAAGATTCTCTTAGCATATTTATTATTGAATCGAGAATTTTCTCCGATCTCGCCGCGATAATACCGTCGTCAACAAAGAGCGCCAAATACACGTCAGAACCCTCACAGTTTCCGACAAATATACACTTGTCCGCACTTGTCTCTTTTAGATTAAACTTACGCAGAAACGAGCAGAACTTCACGTTCCAGCATCGAGGTGCTTGTTTAAGCCCGTAAAGGGACTTGTTTAGCTTGCACACTACACTTTTGCGCGCACTTTCACCTTGTTGACCGTTGAGACCCTGGGGAACCTCCATATAGATGTCTTCATCCAGCACACCGTGCAGGAAGGCCGTACACACGTCGAACTGGACGATCTCGTAGTCTTCTTGTGTGACTGTTGCCAACAGCACACGGAGAGAGTCGTATCGCACGACTGGAGAAAACGTCTCGTTGTAGTCCACACCTTCTCTCTGGAGAAACCCCCTCGCGCACAAACTAGCTTTGTACCGGTATATCGAGCCACTTTGGTCCTGCAGAGCCTTAAAAACCAATTTGGAGTATTGTCTTACCCCCAGGTATTCTCGGCACGAGAGACCACGTTTCATCCTTGCGGTGTGCCTCGAGCTCATCTTGCATTGCCTCTGACCATTTTGCGCCGTCTGGCCCCGATACTGCCTCGTGTACTGTCGTCGGTACATTGTATTCGATGAAGTTCAGCTCATACCTTGCGGGTGGGCGAATCAACGATCGATCACGTAGTGCGCGTGCCTGGCCACCTCGTTCCAGGTTTTCCTGCCTATCGACGGGTACATTGTCGACTTGGACAGCCTCATTACCGACTGCCGCTTCGTTTTCGACATTACCGACCGCTGGTTCGTTTTCAACATTACCGACCGCTGGTTCGTTTTCGACATTACCGACCGCTGGTTCGTTTTCCACATGATTACCAATCACTGGTAACAGCTGTTCAACGTCAAGCGACTCCTGTAGGTCTGGCCCACCAGCTTGCTCGTTGAACGATACGTCTCTGGAAATCGATACACAGTTTGTCTCAGGATTATACAACCTGTAATTCGATGACTCTCCCTCATATCCCACGAGGACAATTTCTTAGCTCGAGCATCGAACTTTCTCGTCAATTTCTCGTCAATGCTTCGGAATGTTTTGGAACGCCTGTGACCCAAAGATCCGTATGTGACTGAGATTCGGTCGTTTTCCGGTCCAGAGTTCGTACGGAGTTTTTCTTCCGCCCGTTCTCGAGTGTCCCGCTCGATTCAGGGTGTAGACCGCTGTATTCACAGCTTCCGCCCACAATGTTGTCGGAAGTTTCTTCGCTTGAAGCATGGTTCTCGCACACTCGACGATCGTACGATTGTCCCTCTCTGCAACCCCGTTTTGTTCGGGCGTGTACGGAGCAGTGTTCTCCATCGTTATGCCTCTTGATACCAAGTACTGCCACATGTTCTCGTTGCAGTATTCACGACCATTGTGCGCGCGTAACGTCGTCATTGTACGACCGAACTTGTTCGCAACGACACGCTCGTATTCGCGAAAACGATCCAGCACGTCGGACTTGTGCCTCATGAAGTAGACCGCTCGAAAACCGGTGGCGTCGTCTTTGAATGTCACGAAAAATCGCGCTCCGGAGAGTGACTGAACCGACATTGGTCCACACACGTCACTGTGCACGAACTCCCCGGGCTGTCTGGTCGCCTCCTTGACTTTCTTTGCGAATGGCAACTTGTGCATTTTCCCCAACTGACAGGCCTCACAGAAAAACTTTGACGTGTCTTTTATACTGACACCGTCCACTAGATTTTTCTTCACGAGATCACACAATGAGCGCTTGTGGATGTGACCAAGGCGCTCGTGCCACACTTTGAAATTCAGCGCCGTTATATCAGCTTCATTTCTCGAGCTCATCGCACGGAAGAACATTCGATACAGTTTGTTCGACTGCCTCACGCCTGTTGCCTCGATCACACCTTTCCGAGAGATTTCTACCGTATTTTTTTCGAACTGAACACTGAAACCTTTTGTCGCGCACTCCCGACAGAAAACAGATTTTTCGTCACTTTTGGCACCAACAACACGTCCTCGATGACCGAATTTGTCCACTCCCCGTTTACGAGCCTCTGTACACGAATTTTCCCGATACCGGTAATATCGCACTCTCCGTCGTCTCCGAGTGACACCGTGTCACCACTTGTTGCACGGAACTCGACGAACCAGTCCCGAGGCGACGTCATATGCGCCGACGCACCACTGTCGGTGAACCAGACATCTCGAGTATCGGTGCACAGTAACTGAGGCACTCGCTCGGCCGTCGGTTTCTCGTACCGACTGTCTTTTTCGCGCGACTCATTCTCGCACACCGCCGCAACGAACGCACAGTCATTCTTCGTGTTCTTTTTCCCGCCATCACTCTTCCCGCCATCACTTTTCTTTTGCGGACACTCACTCGCGTAATGGCCTTTTTCTTGGCACCTATAGCACTCGATAATTTTCTTATTTTTTTTTTTCTTATTTTTCGAATTACTCTGTTTGGACACTGCTAGCGCACTGGCCGAACCTTCATCTGCACCGAGCCGACTTTCTTCTCGTAGTAGTCTCTCTTGTAGATTTTGAACGGTTTGTCTTGCCGGTTCCACGCTGTCCTAGGCTGTCTAGAGATTGCTGAATTTTGTCGTCAAACTCGCCAGGATTTTCGCCATGATGGTCAGTTCCGACACATTCTCTCCGAGGTCGACGAGTTGGCCCGCCATGTTTTGTGGCTTTGATACATGCTGTATTACAGTATCTCTTGGCGCCATTCGATACTCATGGAATCTCTGTGTGAGGATTAGCTTGCTTGACTCAGATTTCTGTTCATGAATCGTCGTTAGTTTGTCCCAGACTCTTCTGCTGATCTGCAAACGTATATACTCTCGAGCTGAGAGTATTCCATGGCCACTGATATAATTGCCGTTGCTCTGGCATTATCGCGTACCCAGGTCTTTGTCAGTTGTTCATTCGGCCCGATTTCATCAGCCGGCTTGCTTCTCGATCCATCTACCACGTCGAAAATTTCGTTCGCCATTAGTATGGACGTAATCTGGAACTTCCAGCCTTGGAAGTTCGTCCCGTCGAACCTCCTCATTTGTTTCACCGAAAACGTTTCCGACTTTTTTTTTTATTTTTATTTTTTTCGTATCTTTGTAGACTCGAGATCACACGGCAACACACTCGCGCACGCGACTACCGGCTTTTTCGCCAAGATGGCCACCTCGCTCTTCCCGCCGCACGTTTTCTCGTTCCCCCGTACCACGCGTTCTCGCGCTACACCTCCCGTTTCATTCTCCACGACAATCTACGCAGTTAAGGGTTCTGGGCCCATAACCTGTTGAACCAATTGTCGAGAATAAATTGTCGTTACTGTAAGAGTAGAGAAAGCGGGGAGCAGATAAAGAACGACACAATAGAAATATATAAAATACACACAATCGAAAAACTCTTTATTAGACTTTGGTAGATTATATAGTACATGACTCTTGCTCGAGATTTCGAGAGCGACTGACTCGTCTCAGAAGGAGACCGAGGTACATGGGCGCGCGCAGGTGCTTACAGTCGAGCAGGATAGCCAACCTCAACACAATGTAATAGCAAATGTTTGTAATAGCAAATTATTATGAAATATGTATGTATATGGGCTAATCCACCAACTTTCAGCCAGCATTTTAGGGTCACATATCCGATTTGGTTGCAATTAAGATATGTCATAGTGTATACTGAAATATGAAAGTTCTGCAATTTTTAGATTTTTAGGACTTAAAGTCTGGGAGAAAAACGCTGTTGAGTTTTTCACTCAACAAGATTCTAGGTTTTCTTTTGAATTTATATCTCAATCCGATGGGCTGAAAAAAATATGACTCGGTATTTTTTTTGTGTAAAAAAGATCTGATCTAATCTTTCCGAATATGAAATCAATTTTAACGTAGACTCATATGAACTGCCGAAAAAACACGTTTTTCCTACATTTTCGGTCCTGTATATGCGAAGAAAATAAAAATAAATTGTTTTTATTTTTTTATGTGTAAAAGCAGATATTTTTGCGTACTTCCTATAATTTCCAGAGTGGGATGAAAATCGGATCATAATTAAATCGTGTAAACAAAAATATTCTAGGATTTTCAGATCTCCGGATTTTATGATTTCATAATTTTGTGAACATTACATGGGATATATGGTACATTTTATGTGGTTTTACTACTTTAGATTGCTGGTCAATGATGCTTGAAAGTGGATAAGCCATATATTATCCGCGTTTTCATTGAAGATCCTCCCATGAAGTATGATGTGTTAGTTTATAACGTTTAAATTTGGCGCTAGGTAATTTGGTATCCGTTCTGTTCCATCCGGCTCTACATAAGACTGCGCCCTTACAGTTAGCCACTATACCTGGCGCCAAATTTGAAAGTTATGAATTAACACATCATACTTTATGGGAGGATCTGCAATGAAAATGCGAATGATATATGGTTTATCCGTTTTAAAATATCATTGACCAGCAATCTAAAGTAGTGAGACCAAATAAAATGTACCATATATCTCATATACATATTCAGAAAATCATAAAATCCGAAAATCCGAAGATCCGAAAGTCCAAGAATATTTTTGTGTATACGATTTAATTATGATCTGATTTTCATCCGACTCTGAAAATTACAGGAAGTACGCATAAATGTCTGCTTTTACACATTTAAAAAAAAATTATTTTTATTTTCTTCGCATATACAGGACCGAAAATGTCGAAAAAACGTGTTTTTCGGCAGTTCATGTAAGTCTACGTTAAAATTGATTCCCTATTTGGAAAAATCAGACTTTTTTACACAAAAAACATACCGAGTCATATTTTTTTCCGACCATAGGATTAAGATAAAAATTCAAAAGAAAACCTAGAATCTTGTTGAGTGAAAAACTCATCAGCGTGTTTCTCCCAGACTTTAAGTTCTAAAAATCTTAAAATTGCTGAACTTTTATATTTCAGTATACACTACAACATATCTCAATTGCAACCAAATCGGATATGTGACCCTAAAATGCTAGCTGAAAGTTGGTGGATTAGCCTATATGTATATAAGTAGATATACAAGGGGGCTTCTTCCCTACTACGGATCAGGGGTTATACGGATCAGCCTTGTTTTACCGGCGGATGCGAAAGAGGTTCATACTGTACCAACAGAGTTATGATATCTTACCAGCCACTGTTTTTCCATATACTCTGTTTTACTGACATATCGATATTTTCCTTTCATATTGGATTCTTCTTTACCTGCAGAGTTAAAAATTCCGTTAATGTAAGGTCAACGGTTTGCACTGTAGATTTTCGACGTAAGTGGGCAAGAGCTGTCAGTATTTAGACGTTTTAGTCATCAACTGAAGCCTACCCTACCGGCAGTCAGTTTACCGTCCAATTTCTAGACCTGCCGACTTTGAACTGCTTTATCGAACAATTCCGGTCTATTCAACCGAAATTTCAGCGTTGTATACGCCGTGTTTGGAGAGTGTGCAATTAGTGTTGGTAACCTTTGTGGCATCCTTCAGAGTTGTCCCGATCGAATTGATTATTTACGTTGTATCCTGTAGAGTTGTCCCGATAGACTCGATAATTTAAGATGCATCCTTCAGAGTTGTCCCGATGGACTTGGTAATTTAAATCCTGGCGCGCACGACGCTTGTTTCAATGCTGGATTGCCTGCAGGGCACTGTGATGGAAAACGACGTCAGTGCGTGCTCCCTGGCTTGAACGCGTACTGGAATTCTGTGATAGACCATGTCGTATTTTTCGTGCTGGTTATTCTAGGATATTAGAGTGTTGACCAATGAAAACGGTGGGTTGTGTCACGTGGGTATATGGCTATAGGACTACGGCTACGTGGGTATATGACTATAGGACTACGGCACCAGGACGGCTATAGGACTACAACACGTGGGTATATGACTATAGGACTACGGCACCAGGACTACGGATTTGTTTGAACAAGCTTTCTTCTGCCCACAGCCAGCCACTGACCTAGCCTCGAATGTTAACGTTTAACTGTTTTAATACATTTTCAGAACTGTTGTTCATTAGTTGGCATGGTTAAACAAGTAACGACCAAAAATTTAAGACCCGAAAAGTGGACGACTGAAAAAATTGTGTCGTTGATTGATGCGTACAAAGAAGGAACTTGCTTATACGCAACTAATCAAGTAAATTATCACAACAAGCATCTTTGAGAAGAAGCCCTTGTTCGAGTGTGTGAAGCGGTGAAAAAGTTACGGCCGATGATAAGTCCAAAAGAATATCTCAATAAATTTCATAATTTGAGAAATCAATTGAACATTGAGCATACAAAAGTTCGAGCATCTAAAAAAGTGGAGCTGGTACCGATAATGTAAGTATCATTTTAGAAATTACCTAATTTATAAAACCATAAGCCGTATGAAACTATTAACATTCATGGACTGACACATTTTCAGATGTGTAAACCAAGCTTATGGTATTATGCAAAATTATTATTTCTGGAAACGTACGTCACATCCCGTAACAGTCGGAATTCATAGGACAGAACAGACGAGAACCTGGCTTCACTATAAGTACATACGTTGAGACTTTGGGATACGCTTAACAATACTTCGAGAATTGAAGATCAATCTTTGTTATGTTTCAGGTTGCTGCAAGCTCTATAATGGACAACAATAGTCAACATAACCAAATATATGAAGGCAGTGATTGCATGAATATACTGAACGTCCAAAAAAACATCAATTTACAAGTTGATATGCAGGACAATTTGTCAACTATTTCTTCATTTCATCTACAAGAACTGAACGAGGCATTCATTCTACCTCCCTCCACTTCCGATAGCCAACACGGTGGCCTTGTAATTATACCACCTAATGCAAGCAGCCCATCACCATTGATGGGAGTTATTTTCCATAGTGAGATAATTGTGTAAAAGTACAAATGCGTAAGTTATTTTCTAAACTTTCTCAACGGTGAGGGATATGGTATGGAGTAAAACTCGCGGTCTATTTGCGAGAATGCTGAAAGAATTTTCAACTGCTCTACGAGTGCGGCTTAACCTGTAGTTAAAAACTCTCTTTTCAAGTGTCAAGCCTCGATCTGGATATGGTTTGATCAAGTTCGGCTTTAAAGCAAAGGCATTATCGGCCACAATCACATATGGCAGATTCTCATTAAATCCAAGTATTTTACATGATGACGGTAAATTCAAATTTCCAGATTCATTCTGATACCCATTGAACTTGCACGCAAGACAGCCGAATCATGCATGCGACCATTCCATTCGATATCTAAAAATAAAAATTTATAATCAGCATCGACATGAGCTAGTAAATCAAAGCTGTCTGTCCCTTTGTATTTGCGATATTTGGATCCCTCTTTTCGAGGAGGGCGAAACTTAATATTTTTGCCATCCAATGAACGAATGCAATGAGGGAAATTCCATAATTAAATCCATCATAATTAATTCCATCATTAAATCCAAGTATTTTACATGATGACGGTAAATTCAAATTTCCAGATTCATTCTGGTACCCATTGAACTTGCACGCAAGACAGCCAAATCATGCATGCGACCATTCCATTTGATTTCTAAAAATAAAAATTCATATTCAGCATCGACATGAGCTAGTGTTACGTCCCGCGACTTTTGGGACTTTTGCATCGATTTGAGATTACGTATATCTTGTAATTCTCAATAAAATTCAATACGAGGAAAGGGACCCGGTCATACGAGAGAAACGTTTTTTTTTTTCCTTTGGAGAACTCGGATAGTTCGGGCTGTCTTCAAATCAAGCCGTCGACACGAATATGGTCTCAAGTGAGCATAAATTATCGAGAGGTGACGCCATGGCGGCGTCGATATCGCAGCTCTTTATAACAAAACGTCCATCGTCGGGCGTGAAGAAAAACATCCGTCGATGCTGAAGAAATCTTTGGCCATGGCATCAGATTACTCAGAAGTGGTGGGCCTTTCTGCACAACGAAAAGCAATGTGCATGGGACACTAATACAGGCCGAGTGCAAAGTCTTTGCCTTCGTGAGAACCACAGGCGGTCTCTTTGGGTGTGTGTGAGAAGGAAAGCAGGATAGGACAGAGAGACAGAGCGTGTATGGCTCATCTAAAGCTAAGTGACCGGTGATCCTATTTTTCCTTATCCCCGAATGAAGACTTTATGAACTGAATTCCCGAAAGTATGCGAGTGAACGGATGTAAAAATGTAAACTCAAGAATGAGCATGGGTACCTGGGTCAGGTCATCGGTGATGGTAAAGGTGGCGTTAGATTATAGATTATTGCATTTAAATGTTCAGTTTTATTTTAAACTAGGTCGGGATTTCCATGAATCGAAATTGGTCGAAGAGAAGAGAATTCTTCTTTGAATCTTTGTTGTTTTTCTTTTTTTTTTTTCTTGCTCCGAAATTATGGGAGGTTTTAGCCTTGTTACGACTTTTTGGTAACGGCGTCTAGAAAAAGTCATCGGATAATTCTCATGGGTGGTCTACATGAGCTCTGCACGTGATCGATAAATTAACGCAGTGGTCGAGTCGAGGAGACTCGATGGAAGAAAGATTTCGACGAAGCACCCAATCATCGACGACCAAAATTAAACAAACTTTTGAGAATATCTGTTTATGCTTGGACTGTTATTGGACTCCAATTTAATGAGCACTGAATGTTTATGCTGCACGAAGAGAACCCCGAGTCTATAGCCAAAGAAAGAGAGCAAGCAGCGCTTTGTCCCAAGTCCTGGGATTCAGAAGGCGTATGTCCCATCGACATACGAATCCAAGCTCTCGCCTACGAAGGAGGGGCGACACCAAAATTCGGCATCGAATCCAACAAAGACCCCAAAAGCGTAGCAAGCGCATTATTTAATTAACGTTTTCCTTTTAATCAAAAATGACCAAATTCAAGGATTTCAGGAGATTTCGTAATGCATGGATAAAGGTTTATGTGAAAATAAAAATTGTGAACGAATCCTTTTTCCTAAAATAATAATTACGAGTTTGATGAATAAATGTATGTGCGATAGTTGCGTGAGCACGAAAATAGATCTTTCCTGTAACGACAAGTAAGAGAAATGATAAAGCCGGAATCATAAAATTGCACAAGATCCGGAGTATATAAATAAAGTTTCAATTGTTGTAACAAACGTAGAATCTGAATAACTGGTTAATAAGTATGAGAATTTTGAGTAATTAAGATATGGCAAAATGATTTGATTTTGTGTAATTATTGGAAAATTTGGAATGAATTAATTATAATCCAAAAGAAATTGCATGTCATACACCATTGCATCAGAACCTCCGCATGGTGAATAATAAAAAAAAAAGAAATAGGAATGAATGGAATGAGAGAAAAGATCGAACGAAATCCAGAGCGAGAAAGATACAGAGAAACAGAGGAGAAGTTGTCACTGAACGAGAGTACGAATGAGAAAAAACGAATGGAAATGTACGTGTATGTATGTGTGTGTGTGTGTGTGTGACATCGAGAGCCTATGACGGGTCAACGCGTGGCCCGTAGGAGAAGTCAAATGCAAGCATGGAGGGATGAGAAGGAGAGAGAGTGACCAGAATGAAGAAGAGGGGTTTACTCCTCCGCTGTGTGGTACTTTCAAAACGAGGGATAGAGTGAGTGAGAAAGTGAATACGAAATATGTAAGTATGAGGGAGACAGAATGAGCGTCTTCATGAAAAGACGGCGTATGTACGAGAAATTCGTTTTCTGATTATTAGGTAATAATGGAATAATTATTATAAAGGAATGCAGGAGTGAATATTATATTATAAGGATGAATTCGTGTGAATCATAAGTATAAATTTTCGATTATATAGATTCCAGGGGATCATTGGGGATGCGAGGTGGAGGCGGCGGAGGAGCCTGGAGCGTCTAAGGCGTCTAAGGGCGTACCTCCCCACCGCCGAAACTAAGCCATCCTGGAAGACCCTATATAAGACCGGGTAATGAGCCCACGGTATGTTCAGACCACCGGAAAAATTTTAAGTAGACGAATCGCTGGCAGTCGGAGGCCAGAGTAGATCTTAGTTCTAAGTCACGGTATGTCAGAGTGTTCAGAAAGTCCGGAGAATTTACCTTAAGCAAAATCGCTGTCCGTCGGTTCAAGATTTTTATTTTCTTTTTTTAGCTTCATTTCATTTAACATTTTTTTTGTTTTCTCCGGAATACCATTCATGAAGTGTTAAGATCATAGATTTGATTTTCTTTTTGTGTTTCTTTCGAATAAAAAAATATCGAACCAGTGGAGATTTATCGTGTCGTAACTCTTTTGTTTTTCGGCGCGCATTTTCCGTGCAGTTTTCCACGTTTTCCGTTCATCTTCGTTGCTGATTATCACCACCATCTACGTCAGATTACTTCGACTCGCATCCATTGATCTATCATCATCTTCGCCTCTCGTTGTCATCCGTACATCCTCTTAGTCCACGAGTATCATTGTCTGCGTCCGTCATCACTGTCATTTTACTTTCGTTCAATTTTAATCATCAAGTAGTAAGTATCTCGAAATGTTTTCTTGCATGTGGCAGTATATCTTCGTTCGTGTTGCGCGGTGTCTCCAACCCCAGTCGACACCCCATGACGGCTCGAGGCCCGTCACCGAAACTACCGGGTTACTCACCGTTGAAGCTCTATGAAATATTTTCGTCGTTGTTTTCCCTTTTCGTGTTATCCTTTTTTTTGTATTGGATTCCGATTTTTTGTGTTAAATTCAGTTTTATGGAGATTCAGATTTTTGTGTTAAATTCAGTTTTATAGAAATTCAGATTTTTGGTGTTAAATCCAGTTTTATGGAAATTCAGATTTTGTGAAATTCAGATTTTGGGAAATTCAGATTTTGTTCAGATTTTGGAAAGTCAGATTTTGTGAGAGAGACAGAATGAGCGTCTTCATGAAAAGACGGCGTATGTATGAGAAAATTCGTTTTCTGATCATTAGGTAATAATGAAATAATTATTATAAAGGAATGCAGGAGTGAATATTATATCATAAGGATGAATTCGTGTTAATCATAAGTATAAATTTTCGATTATATAGATTCTAGGAGATCATTGGGGATGCGAGGTCGAGGCGGCGGAGGAGCCTGGAGCGTCTAAGGCGTCTAAGGGCGTACCTCCCCACCGCCGAAACTAAGCCATCCTAGAGGACCCTATATAAGACCGGGTAATGAGCCCGCGGTATGTTCGTCAGAGTCGGAAGAAAATTTTTAAGTAACGAATCGCTGGCAGTCGGAGGCCAGAGTAGATCTTAGTTTGAAGTCGCGGTATGTTCGTCAGAGTCGGAAGAAAAATTTTAAGTAACGAATCGCTGGCAGTCGGAGGCCAGAGTAGATCTTAGTTTGAAGTCGCGGTATGTTCGTCAGAGTCGGAAGAAAATTTTAAGTAACGAATCGCTGGCAGTCGGAGGCCAGAGTAGATCTTAGTTTAAAGTCGCGGTATGTCAGAACGTTCAGAAAGTCCGGAGAAATTTTTAAGCAGAATCGCTGTTTGTCGCGTCAATTATTTTTCTTTATATACTTTTCATCATTTTTGACACAGTATCTCAAGTTTATTTTATTTTATTTTATTCAACCGATTTCAATACCGAACAACTTTATTTTTGCGAACAATTTTATTTTTGCGAACCATTTTATTTTTGCGAACCGTTTTATTTTTGCGGACAATATTTTTATTCCTATTTTGTTGTGAACAGACATTTCATTTTCCTTTCGCTGGACATTGTGTTTTAAAGAGCAATATATTTTTTTTTTGTGTGAACATTTTGTTTTTGTTGGACACTGTTTTCGCCCTACCACAAATTTACCATCACGTTCAACCTCGTGGTCAATCGTTCCATCGTCGTCATCATTCAATTTTTGCCGGCCTTACACCTCGCTTTGTTCTCATAATCATCGAAGTAGTAAGTATCTCAAAATGTTTTCTCGCATGTGTCAGTATATTTTCGTTCGTGTTGTGCGGTGTCTCCGACCCCGGTCGACACCCCAAGACGGCTCGAGGCCCGTAACCGAAACTACCGGGTTACTCACCGTTGAAGGTCTATGAAATATTTCCTGTCGTTGGTTTCCCTTTTCGCGTTATCAGTCTGTATTAGATTCCGATTTTGTATTAAATTCAGTTTATGAAGATTCAGATTTTTGTGTTTATTGGAAATTCAGATTTTTGTGTTAAATTCAGTTTTATGGAAGTTCAGATTTTTGTGTTAAATTCAGTTTTGCGAAAAGGGTATGTCAATTTAACTTCAGTTTTGTGAAAAGTGCCTGACCAAAATTATTGTCTCAATTTTATCTTCCTCATGTTTAAGTTCAATTCTTTGTCCAATTTATTTCGCGTCCTTTAAAATTATTTTAATTTTTTTTTGTTTGTGCAATTCGATTATTTCAATGTTCCGAGTAAATCATTCCGAAAAACCTGTTCGTGTTTCAATCAATTGTAGGATTATTTTTCGTGTGAATTTATTTTCTCCTAGGAAGTGCTCATGTTCGTAAATTCAGTGAAATATGTGCGAGTTAAATTCAATTGAGTCATTCATGTTTTGTTTCGGAAAATAGTGGATCAATAGTGTTTTTTTTTGTGTTTATCATTTGACACTCATTTCCAATATCAATTTATTGCATTATCCGTGGCTAAATTCATTTTCAAGTAATTTCGAATTTCTTTGAGTGCTTAAATTCAATCGAGTGGTGATTGAGTAAATTCTGTGTTGTTTCTTGGCATGAGTTGTCCTGTTGACCATGGACCTTTTTCAGCTAAAAATAGCTATCGTTGTAGTAGCGGTCATTTTAATACTCGCCATAATTTCGTTTGTCCTTGTAGTTTGCGCGGATAAACCCCAGGAGGCTTATCTTGAGGATGGCCCTGTAGTTTATTTTCTTCCGCGTCAGTGATAGTTTAGTTCCCGTTTTATTCAGAATTTATTTAATGCGATCATACAATTTTTGTCCCTTTATATTACGAGTTTATTTGTCTGATTTTGCCGTATTACAATTTATTAGTCTTTTCCGATGTATCTCGCGAAAATTAAAGAGTTTTGTTCGTGAGATTTTATTTTAATTTGCCATTGTTACCAAATTATGCACTCTCCGCCCATCCTGAGCAAATTTCCGCAAGGTTAGGCTCAAAACAGGGCAATAACCTGGCCAATTCCGATTTTATCTCGAATAACGTGTTAAAGGGAAAGCCGCGCTTTTCTTGGCCGAGATGAGAAAAATCGAGGGTCAGGACGTAACAGTGGTATGATCAAGTAAAGCCTGTAGTTTTATTTGTGCGCACGACTCACTAACACTAGTGTACACAACTGATGGATAACAACGATTTTTTGCTTTTTCTACTTCATGATACGATGGGTATAATTTGCATTTATGTGCTCTAGCTGCATTCTTTGATAGCTGATACGAGCGCTTTGATTCTCCTTTCTCGATCATTAAGGAAAGTGCTTCGTCGGGGGTTAATGGTGCTTCATTTTGTGACCGAATAGCAGCTATATATTTTGAAGCTCTTGTTGGGCTTGTTAATGTGACATCTTGAAGAACTTGAGCAGCATGCACTTGGCCAGAACTCCTTAAACTAATTTGAGCAGCATACGTTAATTCTTCTGTAGATAAAGTAGATCGTACTTTTTCAGTCTTTCTCCTCTTAGATCTATCGCTGGATAAGGCAAAAGATTGCGAAGGTCGCCCATGTGTTCCTTTTTCATCATTCTTCACAATCTCATCAGAAGTTGATGTTGTGCATTCGGTATTGGATAATTTTGAGAAACGTACGGTGCCCTTCAACCATTCTTCATTATTTTTTAGAAACTTTTCTTGGCCTCTACTTGCTGCTTTCCATCTAGATCGAAAGTTTGCAAATAACAGTCCTAATGACTTCTCATCCCCGTCTACTTGTATCACATCTTCGGTTTTCTTGAAAATTGCATCTTTCAAAACGTCAATAACGTCTTTTTGTTAGTTTTTTAAACTGTCTTTCACCATAGAAAAAATATCTTTTCTTGACAATTCCATACTTGAAGATTTGGAAGACTCTGTACAATACCAATATAAACATTTACAAAATTAAATGAGATTATTCTGAAATTATTTTATGCTTATGATTGTATATTTATAAAGAAAACGAATATTTTTAATATGAATGATGCATTTTAGATTGCTAACTGGTGTCCACAAAAAATTTGGTTAATTTTCTGAAGATACATTGTTTAGCGACAAAAAACGCATAACAAATATATTTACATACATTCCGTACGAAAAAAAAATACCGAACTCTCATGGATATCTGTCTTTATAAGGGTCACCTCTGTGTCCGTATAGAACAGGTATAATAAAGTCTAAACAGCAGGCGGCTACATTCTTTCATATATGGCTGCTCTGGGAGCCCCTCGTCAGTTCTTGTCGAATAGCCGTCTACGTATACACTAATACACCTTTACTGGCAAAGACCCTACAGTGCAGTCGAAGGGTGCTACCGACCGTTATGCCTTACAAAGATGTGGGAAATACAGTTCTAACTACTAAGAGTTCTTTTAGAAATATTTTATAAAATTTTGAGATCATTTTTAAAATATACCAACGCGCTGTAACGTAATAATCAATGCATTACATTCACACGTCCGTTAATGTCACGCCACGTATTTCTCCCGAAAAATTAGTCTAACTATTCGTTGAGCACTCCTGAGCAGCCAGTTTTTTTACTATATTATACTTTATACTTTACACTATTAGTTCCTTGTCGAAACGAGGCCGACACTCGCGAAGACATTTTTAAAACTCTATTAGAAAATCGATTTTAGAAAAAAAAGTTCAATTTTTTATGTTTACTTCTTGCAAAATTTAAATATTTCTAACATACAATACGCAAAAACTGTGCATAACTATATATTCTGCATACCTTCAGAAAGTGATTCCATTTTGCAGAATCCAAATTGCGATAGTTTCGTCCGTTTCACAGCACTTTGAAACAGGCAAGAATTTTTTGACGCGTATACTTGTTTAGGGCGTACCGAACGACGGCTGAATGTCGACTGATGCTGAGGCGACCCTAGAGCAGGTATATACCTGCTAGGTCCGGAATTTCATGCTAAGACTACCTGTAAACCAGATCATAACGTATATAGACGAATACATACAATTCAAAAATTTGATTTTTGGCCAGCTTTTTGGGATTCTGCCTCACTGTGCGTCTCCTCTTCTTTTGCTCGTTCGATTTCCCCGCTGATCCGTTCTTTTTCGCCTCGTGCCACCTGCACTACTCTCACCGCTTACTTTCTCCTGCCCTGATACACCGCTTCCCGTCCCCGTCACCTCTCACTTTCCTCCTTGTCTCACCACTGTGCTCTTTTACCGCCGTCCCCCTCCTTCTCACCTCGTGTCCTTTGCACCACACTCTCTCTCTCTTTCTCTCCCGGCACTAATACACCGTCTTCCGTCCCCGTAGTCTCTCCTTTCTTGCCACTATATATATAGATATATATATATTTTTTTCTCTCTCTTTCTCTCCCGGCACTAATACACCGTCTTCCGTCCCCGTAGTCTCTCCTTTCTTGCCACTATATATATAGATATATATATTTTTTTTTGAAGTGAATACTTCTAATGCGACTAGATTAGGTCCCACCCCCAGCCACGTTGTTCCATCGGACAAGAGAATGAAAGAATAGAAGAAGAGAGAGAGAGAGAGAATGATGCGTGAGCCGTGTGAGTGCGAGTGAGAGCGAGCGAGTCAATGCAGAGAGGGGGCAGGATCGCGTGCTTCGTCTGTCAGTATAGCAGAGTATACGTGTGTTAGGACGGATAGAATTGTAGCACGCATGCGCGCCGTTCTATTCGTAGCGGTTGCCCGTGTGAGCCCACAGCTGGCACAGCTCTGTGTGTGTGTGTGAGTTCATACTGCGTCGTCGTTCAATTACTTTAATAGCAATTTATATTTCGCCCAAAGCATCGATTAAAGGTCATCGCTAAAGCGTTATTGCCCTTACCAATAGGCGGTTCTTAAAAGTTTCAGCCGATATGCTAGGAGACCCTGTGCATTACCGTATTGAAGCGGTAATCCTCGCAGGAGTTTTAACGTAAATTTTTCATTGCCACAGGCTGAACACTCCTTCAATTTTTAGAAAAAACATTTCTTGTTAAAAATAATCAACGGCAGGAATGATCTGACCACTAAAGGTGGTACAACGATAGATGCCGTATTTGCAAAAAATATCGAATAGCTCTGAAGCATTTTATATCAAATTTGAGTTATCATAATCCTATCGTTGATTTTGTAAAATTAGACGATTCTATAAATAATAGACACGAGAGCAATGAAAATAGTATAGAATAAGAGAACAGAATTAATTTATCCCAATTTGTAACTTACAGAGACAAATATTATGTGCACAAATAAAATTGATTTCATATCTATTACTAATTCCTATGTCTTTGCTCACCCTATCAATTCTCCCCCCCCCCCCCCCTCCCATCTATACATATAAAATTTGTAACGTCAACGTCAACACGAGGTATGAAGACACAGTTTACTGTGTCTTCATTTACATTTACATTTACATTTCATTTACAGCTGAATTTATTCAGCTGTAAGCTCACACATACAACGGATAGATCAGTGTGAAATAAGGACAATCCTGTGTCATTTCGTGTTTTTATGCATGTTATGCATATATATATACAGGGGTGCGTAGGGCGCTACGCGCCCTCACTTAGGTTTGGGTTTGGGTTTGGGTTTGGGTTTGGTTAGGTCATCCTTTTCAAATTGGACACCCGGTATCAGCTTAAATCCTGAAACAGCGCCGCCGCCGCCGCCACGGTTTCAGGAATTAAGCTTATACCGGGTGTCCAATTTGAAAAGAATGACAAACCCAAACCCAAACCCAAACCCAAAACCCAAACCTAAACCTAAGTGAGGGCGCGTAGCGCCCTACGCACCCCTCGTATATCTCTCTATAATATAAAGATATGTCGCCGCTGCCGCCGCCACCGCCGCCGCCGCCGCCACCGCCGCCGCCGCGGCCGCCGCCGCCGCGGCCACCGCCGCCGCTGTTTCAGGATTTGAGCTTATACCAGGTGTCCAATTTGAAAAGAATGACTAACCCAAACCCCAAACCCAAACCCAAAACCCAAACCTAAGTGAGGGCGCGTAGCGCCCTACGCACCCCTAATATATATATATATATATATATATATATATATATCTATAATATAAAGATATGTCGCCGCTGCTGCCGCCACCGCCACTGTTTCAGGATTTGAGCTTATACCGGGTGTCCAATTTGAAAAGAATGACTAACCCAAACCCAAAACCCAAAACCCAAACCCAAAACCCAAACCTAAGTGAGGGCGCGTAGCGCCCTACGCACCCCTAGTGTATATATATATATATATACATTCATGCATATATATCTTCTCTGTCCCTCTCACTATTCTTTCATCTGATGAGAATAACAAGCGAGTTCCGTCGATCACATACGAGTATTCACTTCTGACGCGCGTACCGTGTGTACACGCACCCGTTTTTTTTTACTGCTCTTGTCCTTCTCACCTCGTGTCCCACTCACAAGTCTCACTGCCCACTTTCCACCGGCACTGATACGCCTTCTCCGAGCCCGTAATCTCTCTCTTTTCTTTTCCTTTATTATCACTTCTCGCCTCACGTCACTTGTGCCAGACTCCCTGCTCGCTTCCGACCGGCCCTGATACGCCGTCCTCTGCACCGAACCAGAGATCTTTCACCTTTTTCTTCTTTTTCTCACCACCGTCTCCTCTTTCACTTCCTTTCTCTCACGTCTCCACTTCACTCTTCCCGGGCCCTGATACGCCCCTTCGATCTCTATCTTATTCCAAAATTTTCCACCGTCTTTTTTCTTCTCCTTTCCGCCTAATCCTTCACCTCTTTTCCGAGCCTTCTCACGTCGCGTCACACACGACTCTCACCACTCTCTTTCTGCCGGCACTGATACGCCGTCTTCCCAGCCACGCTTCCTACGCCTCGTGTCCCATGCCACGCAGCTACGTGCTCTTCCACCAGGCCCTTTCCCCCTCTCCTTACATTTTCCTTCGCCGTAATCTCCGCGCCCACTGGCCTGTACGCTTTTGTCCGATGTCCAGATCGTGCTGCCCTCTTTTGTCTCTTCTCTCACTGCCTTTTCGATCCCGTCACTCTCACTGCCTTTTCGATCCTGTCACTTACTGCCGCTCCACACCGCACCCCCCTTCTTTCTTTGCCCCTCACGCATCTTTTTTCTTCTAGCCTCTACCGCCTTGTCACTTTTCTTTACCACTCTCACCCAAGCCTTTCCACCCCTTTTCCCTTCTCTGTTTCATGTCTCTCCACTCACTTCACTTCACTCTGCCATTTCCTCCACCTTTATCACTTTTCTTTCACTTTTAACCAGTCCTTTTACTCACTTTTCCACCGCGCCCGACATCACATCTATCCCGTTCGCCATCTTGGGGGGGGGGGGGGGGGCATCGTAATTATGAATAGATGCCTTTGAATTTGTAAATTGATATCTCTTTTGATTTTTATTTGCTAATTCGAAAATTGCTATCTGTTTTGATTTTATATATCTGAATTATGCATATATGCCTTTTAATTTGTAAATTGCTTTCTGTTTTAATTTAAATTTTTTAATTCGAAAGCTGCTATCTGTTTTGATTTTATGTATCGGGATTATGCATGGATGCCTTTCAATTTGTAAATTAATTTTATGTATCGGAATTATGTATAGATTTAATTTGCCGTTTAATTTGTAAATTGATACCCGTTTCGATTTTAATTTGCTAATTCTAAAATTGCTATCTGTTACGATTTTAATTTGCTGATTTGAAAATTGCTATCTGTTATGATTTTATGTATCCGAATTATGCATAGATACCTTTTGATTTGTAAATTGCTATCTGTTTTGTTTTTAATTTGCTAATGCGAAATTGCTATTTGTTTTGATTTTATGTATCGGAATTATGCATAGATACATTTTGTGCGTTGATAGAATTATGAATAGATTCCCCATACATCAGGTTTTCAGATAGGTTGAATTAAGACAGAATTCCCTATATATCAAGTTTTTAGATAAGTCGAGTTGAGACGAAATTCCCCATATATCACTTTTTTATAAGTCAAGTTGAGACCCAATATATCAGGTTTTCAAATAGGTCGAGTTGAGACGGAATTTCCCATATAGCGGGCTTTGAGATAAGTCGAGTCTAGACGGAATTCCCCATATATAAAGTTTTTAGATAGATTGAGTTGAGACGGAATTCCCCAAATATCAGTCTTTTTGATAGGTCGAGTTGAGACGAATTTCCCAATATATCAAGTTTTCAGATAAGTCGAGTTGAGACGAAATTCCCCATATATCACTTTTTTATAGGTCAAGTTGAGACCCAATATATCAGGTTTTCAAATAGGTTGAGTTGAGACGGAATTTCCCATATAGCAGGCTTTGAGATAGGTTGAGTCTAGACGGAATTCCCCATATATAAAGTTTTTAGATGGGTTGAGTTGAGACGGAATTCCCCATATATCAGGCTTTTTGATAGGTTGAGTTACGACGGAATTCCCCATATATCGCTATTCGATATATCCATAAATCGCTATTCGATATATCGATTTATCGATATTCGATATATCGATTTATCGATATTCGATATATCGATTTATCGATATTCGATTTTACCCGGAATGCCCCATATATTTTTGACACGGCAGCGGCGGTGGCGATATCTGTATATAATATATATATTGTGGCGCGGCAACTTCTTTGCGGCCATAATTTAACAATTATCCAAAATAAAAATCGGGTTATATAGCCAAGTCCGGCTTTTGTTTGAGTTTTGGGCGCGACACGAGGTGCGCGATAAATTTTCGAGAATTTTCTCTGAGAGTCGAAGAGTGGGGGGAAGGCTCGGGGAACGTGGGCCCACGCGCCACGAGGCAAGAGAGCCTCAGTATCGTTTTGACGAGCAAACAGACAGAAGGGCCGAAGAGTAGTAACTCAGTGCGAAATTTTCTATTCTTTGAAAAACTCTATTGTTCAGTAGTTTCGACGTAAAACTTGTGCGTACAGTTCAATAGACGGCTCAGAGCCCCGAAAGTGTTTTTCAACGTGAGTGAATAAAAAATAGTTTCGTGTAGACGAGTCCCCCGACTTCGCACAATCGAGATCCGAATCGATTCGTTCGGGGGAGAGAGAGATATAAGTCGTCGAGAATGCATTCCCGTCTCGGGCTCTATAGAGAGAGATAGAAGAAGGCGTGATCGTGAGAGGAAGCGAGTACGAGTGAGAGGGATCTACATAAAGGAAATACACGGTAATTACGAGACCATTATTGCAGTTATTCCCCATTTATTCTCCCTTCACCTCCCTCGCTTCGTGGGTGTATTGAATTATTTATTTCGACGTGTCGGTAGCCTCGAACAGCGAATCCACCTCCCAGTGCCGTATTCTCACAAGCTCTATTCCGCGAGATTTTGGTCGGGACACCCGTGGCTAAGGCAAGAGGCCACATGCAAATTAATTCTTCCTGGCGCCCAATATAGTGATTCGTAAAATAATATCTGGATTGATTGAGTCGGCACGCATTTGTCTAAACTGCGTAACAAGCCGCGACCGGGGATATTGACGGTTTATGTTACAATATATATATACTCCGTCTACCGTCCTAAGCGTGATGGCAGCGGAACTGAGACAGACATAATATAGAGCCCATCTAAAGGGGCATAATATAGAGGGGTTCTATCTCTCTTTGCGAAGACTATAGTTAGAGTGAATCAGACAAGTTATGGAATTCTGAGAATTTTGGATCCACCTTATTGGATGCGCCACAATCACTTTTTCAAAAACTGCCATGGTTATACTAGATAAAGGGTTGAAGACGCGACTCCTCCTCCTCCTCCTCTCTCTCTCTCTCTCCTCTCTCTCTCTCTCTTTCTCTCTCACTCTCTCTCTCTCTCTCTCACTCTCTCACTCTCTCTCTCTCTTTCTCTCTCTCTCTCTCTCTCTCTTTCAGGTTGGCCACAGATGGTTTGGACCTACGCGTTCTCTCTGAATCTTCTTATAGACAATAATCACATGTAATATTGCGGCCAAATCCCACTACGCCAATTTTTAACGTACAGCAACAAACAAAGGCTTGTTGTTTAGAGTTTTTATACGTCTAGTAGGTGTTGACCCAATATTTTGAAAAATCTTCTAAGTTCGTCAAATTTACTAAAAGTATTCATTTTTAGATCGAATTTAAAAATTTTTCTTACAAATAATGGTCTCCGGAAATACCTGTGCAAAATTCAAGCCATTTGGTTTGATACTTTAGGAGTGGTACCTGTCTACAATTCAACATGCACCCTGCATTCCCATCAGAGAGGGTAAAACAGTGCTTTCACATGCTCTTAATATTAGTAGTAAATATCATTAATTTATCCATTGACGGTTAACCGTCCGTTGTATCCATTGAAAAATTTATAATAAAATAATGTGCAAATTTATAAAACCTTTTAGAGGGAATAGTTTCAACTTGAACGTTTTCAAATTGTTGATACAAAGAATAACAATTTTGACAATATAAAAAAAATCGAAATGACAAATTATTATTAATGTCATATGTATCATCTTTATTTTTAATATTACTATTTTCTATTTCAAAAATCAAAACAATCGACTCACAATATGATATGCAAGCGCCTAAATATTTTAGACGTAATTATCAGTATGAAAAATTTCCAAACGTACGAATTGTTAATTGTCCCTACGCAAAATGTATTATGAAATTGGGCACCATTTTAATAGATGTTGAAATGTTAACATCGATAGATAAATTAAGTTCAATTATTTTGGTTCATTATTATTCGTATTGTTGTTGTTATAATTGTTATGATCATCATACGCATGTTATTCACAGTGAAGGTAATTAATAAATAATGAATTACAGTTATTATTAGTATTATTATTATATGGAAGACATTTTTCACAAATTAATTAAAGTAGGAAATTTAAAAATAGGAAATTAAAAAAAAAAAGTACGCAAGCCGAGATTTGAACCCGGACCCATTTACGCGATGAGGAATCGCGCATGCGCGGTACTCTGCCTCTCTCAGGCAGTTGCCATGGTTCGTCTCTCTTGCTCTCTCTCCTTTCTTAGTGAGCACACATATACAAAACATAAATGTGTTTAGTCTCACCCATACATAGCATTATATACCATGGTCCCGCCGCGCTAAGGAGGGGAAAACAAAGAACCACACCGAGCGGAGAGGAAGCAAAGGAACACTATGCATAATCTGTACGACTTATAGTCTCTCTCAGCCTATCTCTCCAAAATAATAACTTTCGTCTCTTTTGCGTCATCAAATGTGACCATTTTTCGTGACGTAATGTTGAAATTTTACTCTCAACGTGCCTAAAGAAGTTTCACTCCAAAAATATTTACCGTGGTCTGGTGCCTTAAAGTAGGAAATTTAAATAAAAAGTACGGAAGCCGAGATTCGATCCCGGAACATTTGACGCGATGAGAGAACGTGCATGCGCGGTACTCTTCCTCCCTCAGGCAGTTCCAACGACTCGTCTCTCTTGCTCTCTCTCTTTTCTTAGTGGTATGCTAGTTCTTACACCGACTCCTCTGAAGGTTGCGGGCTCCCAACAAAATATGCCTTCGGTCTCCTCTCACGTATCCGTTTGTCCCCGGTTCAATTCCCGATGCTGGAGCTTGTCGCGCACCCACTAGATGTCAGCACCTGGGACAGAAACAGTCGTAGTTCATACGCCCTGCCTCTGGAGCTACGTCCGAGCCCGTTAGTACTTTTATAATCTGCTGTGCTACGGCAACGCTTCTCGCTGCTGGAGCTCGTCTCGCACACGCCAAATGTCAGCACTTTGGGATAGATGCAGTCGTATTTCGTACGTCCTGTTTCTGGAGCTACGTCCGAGCCCGTTGTACATTCATCAGCCGTGCTACGTGGCATCGGGAATCGAACCCGAGACATCTTCGCAGCCTTTCGGTCACCACACCAAGGCGCTGCTTTTCTTTGGATCTAATTTTTTTAGGTGGGTTCCGAACCACCGGGGTCACAGAAAAAGCACTTAGAAAATTTTTCCATTGGTGCCGGCAGTGGGAATCGAAACCGGCCGCATCGTGCGTCACTGCGTGTGAGCCGGGCACGTTACTACCGCGCTACTGCTCCCTCTCTCTCTTTCCTTAGTGAGCACACATACACCACCGGCCAAAAGTTTCCGGAGAAAAGTTCAGAAATGTTCCAGATCGTTTTGTCATGCCATTGTCCCCGTGATCAACATAAATAGATTTGATAAACGGCATTTTTTAGAGGAAGAATTCAGCTTTATTTTTGTTTTTTTTTAATATTTTTTACGATTATTTTTATGACCAGCACTCTATTTTGAAAACGACCATTTTTTGCCTTTTCCCCCTTGTTCAGGTGGGCCCCGTTTCCAGAGGAAATTCTTTTTTAGCGTTTTTCCCACTAAAATCATAAAGGGGGAAGATCAAGCTTCATTTTTTGTTTTTAAAAAAACTTTGTGCGATTTTTTCCTCCAAACTTATGACGTTTTTTGTAAAATAAGAGTAAATTGTTAGAATGCCGTGTAACACGGAAACGATAAGGCTTCCAGAACAACTTCAAGATATCAGAAAGTTGCATCGTTTTATAATGAGTTGACGAGAATTTTTTCAGAATTTTTTTCCGCAATTTTGGGATATTCCGCGATATACATTTTTTCAGATTTTTAGACTTGAACTTGACCATTTTTCGCGTACAGGCAAGATAAACAGCGTTCAGGGGTAGTTACCCCGGCCAATATTTTTTTTCGGGAAGATCCAAAACTGGACAATATTATTTCGTGTTCATACGCAATATACATTTTTTCAGATTTTTAGACTTGAATTTGACCATTTTTCGCATACACTCAAGACAAACAGCGTTCAGGAGTAGTTACCCCGGCCAATATTTTTTTTCGGGAAGATCCAAAACAAGTCAATATTATTTCGTGTTCATACGCAATATACATTTTTTCAGATTTTTAGACTTGAATTTGACTATTTTTCGCGTACAGGCAAGATAAACAGCGTTCAGGGGTAGTTACCCGGGCCAATATTTTTTTCGGGAAGATCCAAAAACATGTCAATATTATTTCGTGTTTATACGCAATATAAAATTTTTTCAGATTTTTAAACTTGAATTTCACGATTTTTTGCTTACATGCAAGATAAACAGCATTCAGGGGTAGTTACCCCGGCCAATTTTTTTTTCGGGAAAATCCAAAAACACGTAAATTTTATTTTGTGTTCATACGTAATATATATTTTTTTCAGATTTTTTAACTTGAATTTGCTCATTTTTGGCATTAATGTAATAATATTTAGGGGTGGCTCACCCCCTTGTTTTTTTTTTTTTTAAATCGAGAAAATTACATTTTTCGTTTCTCATTATGAGGAAACTTTTGCAGTTAGATTGGTTAAAAAATATTATGTCCTTGTGGGTGAAACTGCCAAATGGCCCCTTGACATGCCTTACTTTGGAGGGTGGTTTCACCCCCTTCAAGTGCTTAATGGCAGATAAAAAAAAATACGTGTTGCTTAGTTTTCGATGTACTACAACATATATGAGTTAGATCAAAATCAGAGAGATCGACCTGGGATACCTTTCTTGTCAGTCTCTCTCTCCAAAAGAATATCTTCCGTCATTTTTGCGTCACGAAATCTGACGATTTTTCGTGACGCAACCTTGACATTTTACTCTCAATGCGCCTAAAGAAGTTTTACTTTAAAAATTTAAACAATTTACGTGGTGCTGAAGATGCAGGATATTGCCATTATTATTTAAATGTGTAGAAACCGGTGGTTGTTTTATACTTTTGTCTGATTGTTTAGACTCAATTGTTAAGACTTGTGAGAAATTTATTTAATTAACCAAATAATCAAGGTTTTAATTTATAAGATCAACTTATACTTATAAAATATTTGATATAAATTTCGAAATAATATAGAGTAATTGAATCCAAATATTTCCTGTAGCCGAGATTCATCATAATAACAGTATATGCCGTTTATTAACTAAAATTAAAACTTGTTACCACGAAATACAAAAAAAATCAAATATTAGAAAACATGTTAATTAAGAAAAAAATTGCGTGTGGCGATTGATGAATATAAATAAATAAATAAAAAAATTGACTTAATACTTACAGGACCCAATTATTATTGGCCTAAAAAACTTCATCGCGGTATTTTTCCTGACATTACCATTTATACCGTGACCGCATATTATACTGTGCAGCTCTGCGGAGTTGAATAATTGGTAAACGATTCCTTATGCTTAGAATATAAAAGTAATAAGTCTTTTTTTGGGATGCCATTGCGTGCAACCCCCTGGAGAAATATTTGAGAGGTAATTTGATAAATATGGAGTAATCAAATAAAAGCATTTCTTGTAGCAAACATCCATCATAATAACAGTATATACCGTTTATTTACTATTTAACCATCGTTATTATCAAATACAAAAAAAATAATATTAAACATATATTAATTCAGAAAGAAAACTGCGTATTGTGCGCTTGATCTCAAGACTTATGAATTATCAGCCACGGGCGCAATGACCACTACTGCGAACAACATACAAAGATATTAGTATGTTAGCGACTTACGCTCATCTTCAAGAGGCTTAACCACCAAATAATTTATTTTTACGTCAATTTCTTCGAGTTATATATGGCTCATACAGGCACAATTTGGGGAATCTAGATTTTAATGAATGCTTCTTTTAACTAAATTTTGAGATAAAGACTTGTTTTTTTTTTCATCGAGACGCAATCTAGTGTATAAATAAAGAGCAGTTCATGCATTTGTTGACTTTTCCAACCAACGCGTAAATCGCGGCTTGAAACGAAAACTGCCAAAACGGTTCACAGTCCGTGTCCGTTGCTGTGTTAGTCGAAACCATGTGCACGATTCTCTCTGGCAACTTGCATTACCTGGGGGCTAATGTGCACCCAGATGGCTCAGAATCTGTCACACTGCCCGAGTCAATGTCCACGCGAACTACCGCCACCACGACTAACCCCCCCTGACAACCATAGGGCGAGCGTTGACGATCGCCCTACTGGTCTCTGATTTACAGTCTCAATAGTTACGATCAAGAAAATTCATTTATTTGTTGAGAATAAATTTTTTCAATTAAAATGAAATGAATTTTATTCGAACAAAATCCATCACTGTAACGATTGTGGATTTAATTACTTGGCCAGATGTAATTCTATGAAACTGAATGAATTATGTGGAAATGAAGTTAATATTGGATGTATGTAGTCTTCAGCTGATACTCACTTTGATGTCTCTGTAACTGACGAGTACGTCAGCAGTAAAGGTTGAATTAGCCGGACTTGGTTTGTTTTTTACGCTCGGGAATATGACACCACGATTTTTGGTCGTCGTTCTCTGTGATGACGAGGACGACGGACTCATTAAATTTGTAGCTGTAGGTATGATTGCAGCTGAATCAGTTGATGAGTTGGATGATAAGCTTAGCAGTGATGTGACTGTTGTTATTATTGGAGATGTCGGAGTTTCCGTTGCGAAGTCCTCTATCACGCTAACGTATCTTATGGAAAATAAAAAGATGAAGGGAGGGACATCAGAATACTCACGACAATGGCAAGGAAATAATCATAGAAGTTATATTTTATTGATTATTTTGTTGGTCGTTGGTTCATTTATTGTTTAAATATCTTAATGATGGTTCAAACGATTACTCGTTAGCGCATGAACGATATTGATATATATTACGGAAGCTTAACTAGCAAAATTATTTTATCTTTGAGTGATTGACTAACCTGCTTGGGTCATACTCGACCAGTCTGTCGATCGTTGGATCTAGCAACAGTTCAGGTGGAATCGGTCTCTGAGTTAGTGTCGCAACGTCATCTTCCTGTTTCTTGAGATGATTCTCAACTTCCTCAAGATTCTCGATAATCTCGTTAGTTTTCGATCTGAGATCGGCATGAACCTCGCTGATAGCGCGCTCCTGCCTCTGGGTTTGTGTCAGCAGCTCGTCAGATTTTGGTAGCAGATGATCCACGGAATATTTAGTTCCAATCTGGGAAAACGATGTATCATAATTAATTTTGACGTGGAACGAATTAACATTCATTAAAATATTCATGATGTAAAAGGTGTTTTGTGGAATAGAATGTGAAGCGTATTTCAGAGCCGCGAGAGTATGTTTCATACTTCTTTACGTTGTTAGTGGGTTCATGAGGCAATCACCATTCCATACCATTCTCATGAAAGCAAAAGCGGTGAACATGTGCAACTATAAACTTTATACATGTGGGGAATTACATACCAGGTCGATCTGACTTGGACTCTCTGTTAGGAAGGAATTCGATCCATCACGCGGGTCACCGCGGAAGTCAAACGCGCAACACACAGCATACACGTCACCTACTACGGAACTCATACACAAACATAAACTCACACACTCAAGATACAAACGTCATACATACAACACAAGGCTACGAATGTACAGAAAAAGGACAAATAAATCTACAATATTAATCATACAACTCGTGTCATCCTTGCACTCCAGAGTATCGTGCACTAACACTCTCCTAACACTCTCATTGGTTGATTTTCTTTTTAATTAGCATGTGTACGCTACCTCTTTAAAACACGTACATCGATGACAATAATTTAATTTTTGACATTTTATTCCCAATATTTTTGTATTAAGTTACCCAAAAATGTCAACAAAGTTAAACAATGACGCCCAGAATAAATATCGGCATACGTTTCTGTGTGTGTGTGCACGTGAGTGCACGTGTGTGTGCACGCGTGTACGTGTGCGTGCGTGCGTGTGTGTGTGTGTGTGTGTGTGTGTGCGTGCGTACGTGCGTATGTGCGCATGGTGTACGTGCGCGTGCGTGTGTGTGTGTGTGTGTGTGCGCGTATGTGCGCGCGTGTGGGTGTGTGCGTGTGTGCGTGCATGCGTGCGTGCGTGCGTGCGTGCGTGCGAGCATGTGTGCGTGCGTGTAAGATATAAATCAATTCATATTTCCAGAAAGGGACTGTCTATCTATCGGACTGTATCGGTCACGTATTTTGTGGTATATTCATAACAATATTTGTTGCAATACATTTGGTATAATGTTTTTTTTTCCAACGAGTGATAAACATCCAAGTTATTATGGTAGAATGCTTATGATATTGCAAAGAGGTAAGGAAGTCAATTTTCGAAAATACTTCCGGCCATGTACCTTCGCGTGTCATGTGAAAATCGGCGTCGTAGAATCTAAATCCCCCAAACAAAAACAACAAAAATTGTGTACAAAAACTGAAGACAAGCACCCCAGTAAACACGGTTATGTAGTCGCAATGTAACCGTAATGTAACTGAAAGTAACAAGTATTATTACCCGGATAGTACATGTATCTTATTACACGTTGTAATGGGAATCTCGCGATTCGCGTTACCCTCGGCCTGTCTCACCACCCCTACGCCAGGAGAGCCGTTGAGCGCCAGGTAATCTTTTTCTTTAACGGCGGGAATTACCAAACCCGCTAAACGTAACTTTAACTGAAATATACTAGAATAAAACTTTATCTAAAATGGACGCCGGCGCGTTGGATGGAGAGAGTGGTGACGGTATACCCGATTCGCTCAGTGTGTAGGTTGTGGAGAGAGGGCATGGACGGCTGGCTAACTTTAGAGTGCCATCGAAACTTAAACGGAACTCTGCCACACGTAACCCCCCACCGCCAAACAGTTATCCCAGGATCGCGAACTTAAGCCATCGGAGACCCGGTCGACGAGCTAAGAAGCTCAACATCGACATCACCGTGGCCGCAGGGGAGGATAAAGAAACAACAGCAAGGTGACGGCGGGTGAGGGAATTCACCACGTGATCAAGTGAACCCTCGATCAAAACGACGGGTTCGGGCGAGATCGTGGTTCTCACCTCAACCGTCACCAGGAACATCGCCTGGCACCCGTGAACTCCCTCGTTACCACTTTTCCCGTGCGAGACGAGGGATCGTGGTGCCAGAATCCATACCGAGAAAAGCATATCTGACTCTGTGTGCCACCAATGGCCAGTGATTGGCAGGAGCCCGTGTGGAAATATTATTAGGGATCTGTAAGGGCCCCGATTAATTTAAAATAGTAAATAATAAAAAATAGTAAACAAAAAAAATAATAATAATATTAACAAAAAAATTTAATATTATTGTTGTATTTTTTGTTTATTTTTATGTTATATTATTTTTATTTATTTTTTTTTTTATAAATAAATATTTTAGTTATATTTTTTTATTTCCTTTTTGTATGATTTATTATTTTTCATTATCTTCATAATGATATCTATATATATTTATAATATATATAGTTATATAATATTACGTAAATATTACATAAAAGATAATAAATATATAATATCCTTGTTTAAATTTATTGTGGCCGTCCCTGTTTAGGCCTTACCGGGCCCCACATGGATTCAACTATCAAGGCCCTATTAAATTCTAACCTGGAAACCTATGATTGCCTTATTGGGGCCTTTTAGGGCTGTATCCAGGAAAATTATATATTAGGGATTCCACATTTGAACCTGTTTGGGGCCCGATTATTATTAGGGCTTCCCTGATTATTTTCCACACGGGAGAGAGGATCGTCGTCACCGGCCTGGCCTAGCTATCAGCCAAAGGAACGGGAGTTGCGTCACGGGTCGCCGAGGGCAGCACATTACGGGTCATCGATTATCGATCGACTGTCCTGCGCAACGCGCTCGTGACGTCAGCTCCCAATCAACCAATACTCAATCGATCCTCGATCCCCCTTTGACCCAGTTTCTTATTGCGCATGCCCTTCACCCAAATTCCCCTTTTCCCAAAATTTTCGAGCAGAGAGACGACGAAGAATAATCACTTTGACGTGTGCCCTAGCGAGAGTAAGGGCGTTTCATTGTATCGAGCCGTAGCGAATTTCCAGTATTGTAAAGAGAGAGAGAGAGAAAGAGAGCGAATATTCACGAGACATGAAACCATCGTGACACGAGAGCGAGCGCAACTGCGGAATCATGTGAGTGAGTTTATCGGGGTATTGCACCCTTGCACCCAAGTAAGTCTTTTTCTTTACCCTATTCTTTACTCATGTTTATTTCGAATTTCCTTTTCTTTTGCGACATTCCCCCCTGTTGATTTGGTAGAACTCCGTGCGTGTGGTGGCGCATCGCGGTCCCTCCTCTTTGAGTTTTTCTTCTTTTTTTGTTTGAGTTCGAATTTCATCGTTTTTCGTGATACCCGACACGAGTAATTATTAAGAGGCCCGCGAGCCGACAACTCTGCCCCGAGATACCCGTGATTTAGCTTCTCTTTCTATTTTTTTTTCTTCTTTCCATTATTATTTCCTGTTTATTTTCTCCTGTTTTTTTAATCATTGAGCGAGAGCATTGTCACCACGAGGTGACTGGCGCCTAACAAAGTAATAACGAGGTTTTTTTGTTTAATTTCGCGTAGCGATATTCATTTACGACGTCAACATTTATTTCTAATTATTTTTTTTTGTTTTGCGATTATCGGCTTTTGTATTCACAGCTTATTTAACCTTTTTTTTTTGTAATAAATCCAACAAGATTTTTTTTTGTATTTGGTGTTGTGCCCCAGATTTCATCATTTAAAGTTATATTCAAATTGACGCCGAAATTGGCAATTTCGTCTTCCTATGGGTGGAGGGGTGTTGTGCCCCGATTTCATCATTCAAAATTATATTCGACTTAGCCGTCGATTTCGCAAAGGGTAATGAACCATGATTCAGCAATAGTGCAAACGTAGCAGTTTGAAGTTGATTTTTGCAACACACACGACATCGAGTGGACATCGTACGATTCCACCTCCTCAGAAATTAAGTAAAAGGCCATTGGACTTTGAGAAAAAGAATAAAATAGAAAGGCAGTCTTCGGTTGACAACAGCGCTGTTCAATTAAGGGGGGACAGTACTGAAATTGGAATTTTTTTTGTTTGTACATGGATATTTTTCAAATGTTGACAACTTTATGAAACTTTTGAACTAGAAACTGACCAAAACTCAAGGTGTATCGGTCAAATATTTTGTGAGTTATGGCTATTTTTCTAATTCTAATGTATACTTCTTCAAAACGTTCCCTGCGCGTACAGTGTTATCGCAGAGGGTTGAAATTTGTCCCTCACACATATACTACTATAATCTGAAAATTTGTAGAAGGAATTTTCAAATAGACTTTATTTGGTTATTCAAGCTATTACCAATGCAGAGGTATTTTTTTAAATTATAATTTGTCGTACATTATGTACCAGAAAATGAGTTCTATTGATACTACGCCAAATTCCTTCCACAAATTTGAAGATAGAATATGCCCTAGAATATGTGTTTCGAAGGGGGAAGTGATCAGACTAAAAACAATGCGCAGGAGATTTTTTGAATACCCAAAAATACAATTCCGAGATAAACGCGATTGAATGAATTTTTCTTGGAACAATTCCTAAGAAGCAAAAAGTGAATGGGAAAGGCTGAATTTTGTTCTGTGAAGATTCCTGACGAATAGTAGTTGATATTGGAGTTTATTTATGGCCATTACAAGTTATCACCAGTCGTAAAAATTATACAACTCACCAGAAGAGAGGCGTACATCCGGATGATATATTCAGTTCAAACTCCTAGAAGTTACTTATTGGGGCAAAAAATGAAACCTCTGCTGTTCAATTCAATCTCATAGGCCTTTCTTCTCTGTCCGAGCCCAAATTTGTGATATTATTGAGCGATTTATCAATTATCTGCGATGATCCAATATATGTCATTCTAATTGAACCTCATCGCTCATGTTGATAAAAAGCCACTTATTTACAATAAAAACATGTTTCTGTTTTACACAATGAAATTATCACAAGTCTGATCTTTAAAATTCACAATTTCTAAAGACGACGCTGGCAAGTCTTTGTCGCTGCATCGGATTATCAGGCTCCTTGACCGACTTATCATTATACAATCATTCTGTAATATATTTATACAATATGCAGTAAGCTTATTTGATTAATATTCATAGCTCACAAATTTCAAATAAGTGTAACGTGTCGCAAGACCCATCTGACACTTGCGAAGCAGCGATATCCAACATCAGTTCCACTATCACTTTATTGACAGTATTGCAGATTTCGCACATTACTACATATAAAACATGAAGTTTTGGGAAATTATCATATAAATTTGAGAAAAAATTACACTTTTTTGTTTCAAAAGTTTTCTCAGGTTGTTGGCAGTTCATAGTGAATGATTCATATCGCCTACGTATACATGTCAGAAAATCAATAATCTATAAATTCAGGAGTTCATTTCATGTTTCAGGAATCACATTTCATCATTGGTACTTGGTTCACGATTCTCGAATTGCTTTAGATACCCAAATATAATCCGAATTTGCGAAAAAAAAGGTTATAACAGTAGACAGCTGCCCGAAACACGACAGATCTTACTTTGTAATCCGCACACCAACTTGGCTGGTAGCAGCACTCTTGTTGCGGAATGGAAGGAAACGAGATAGCGGTACAACTTTTTTTTTTAATCATTTGATGATCGTTGAGTGGAGATTGGTGAACTAATTAAAGCATTCGGCGGTCAATATTTTTTTTTATAAATGAATAATTAAAATTTTACCGTATTGACCGCCAAACATTATCATTAAGCCACCAATTATTATCAAACGAGTTTCTTTCAATTCCACGTTATCACGTGACGAAATTCGCGGGCGCAACATTGGAGTAGTATGTGGACCACTCTGGCGACCCCCACTCCTATCCCCACTCCTATCCCCTCCACTCCCCCCCCCACGTCGGAGCCTCTTTCCGAGCGGGGTGGGGGTCGTGGTGGGGAGAGGTGGTGGGGGAGAGTTCTGAGGGCTCGCCATAGTGGTCCGATTATTATTATTATTATTATTATTATTATTATTATTATTATTATTAATAATATTTATTTTTATTATTTTCAATATTCTCTCTCTCTCTCTCTCTCTCTCTTTCTCTCTCTCTCTCTCGCGCTCTGGATTATTATTTTTTGCTTTCATTATTATTACTATTATTATTATCATTCTTGAATATTTTTACTTATGCTTCTTCCGAGGCTATTAGGCGCATCTCTCTCTCTCTCTCTCACCCTCTCTCACTATTCTCCCTCGTTATTTCGGTAATTAAAACTTATTCCGAATCCGTGAAAAAAAAAAACCACCGCACAGTAGAATTGCGAAGGAGCTTAAAAACACTCGTACTAGCACTCCAAAATTTTTTCTGATATTCCTACGAATAAGGTTTTGAGTGATCTACAACAGGAATTATGTTGAAAAATGATAGAATGCAAACCCGAATAGATATATTACGAGGCTCAATAGTACCTCGAGACAAGTACATTTCCTTCTATACCGACATGTCGAGAGGTACCACAGCCTCTTATACGCCATATATCTCGCTTATACACGGGAGTATATCTATATAACGAAACTTATTTTTCATATTATTAAGGAATTATACGGACTTCGGCAACGATATTAATGCGAATATTTTTTATTTTTTTTCTCTTCCGATTGGTACCCAAATGAATGCTGTAGCTATTGACATATGGGAGATATCGCATTTTATTTTTTATTTTCGACGTACAACGATTATCATTTTTTCGCTCCGCTAATTTTTCGCACCACCGTGAATCTAACCACTCAGCTGATTTTTTCTCTGTGTGAAGCATGTGTGTGAACCGTGTAAAAACTGGTATATATGGGTCTGTCCACGTCAATCCGATACCCCTCCAGACCGCACCATCTCCGATTTGCCCCGTGATTTTTTGCATTATTGTCCATACTTTAAAACACATTTCTAAATTTTTTCAAAATTTTCGGATCAACCCTTTTTGAGTTATAATTTTTTTTAGGTAAAAAATAACGACCTTTTTTAAAAATCTGAAAAAATTCTAAAAAATTCTCTGAATGACGCAGAACAGTCTCTCGTTTGGGAGAATGTGGACCGAATTTTTTTAATATTTTTTTTACCCAATTAAAATTTTTTTTTCCCAAAACAACAAAAAAAAAAACTCCCTCTGCGGGCAGAAACGTGGTTTGGGAGAGTTAAAATAATGTTATACATAATCTTTAGATCAATCTATATTATTCAATGTTGTTTATTGCTTGCGAACTTTTTTTTTCAAAAAGGTGTGCGTTCGAAACTCTTCTGCTCTCGAGTATATTCTTTCGTAAGAACGATTCCGTCCCGTCGGGGGATAAAACGATGCACCTGTTGGGTTTGCGAAATCCTTTTAACAGATTCAAATCGTTCACGTGGCTTATCCACCATGGGAGCATATTCACTTCCATATTCACATATTTTGGGATGTACACTTTGAAACAACCAATTTCTCCACCTTTTACCCTTGGCACAAAATGAATACTGGGTCAAACTAATTTTTCCTGTAACTGACCAGTTGAATACCAATTATGAATACTAGTAAAAACATTCGTGTAGTTCAACATAGTGCTGGCAGGTCTATAAGAGGATAAGAGTCGTGGGTGTAGTGTTTTTCTTGGAAAAAAATTTTTATTTGGGTAAAAAAAATATAAAAAAAATTCGGTCCATATTCTCCCAAACAGGAGACTGTTCTGCGTCATTCAGAGGATTTTTCAGAATTTTTTCGATTTTTAAAAAAGGTAATTATTTTTTACCTAAAAAAAATTATAACTCAAAAAGGGTTGATCAGAAAAATTTGAAAAAATTTAGAAAAGTGTTT
This sequence comes from Rhorus exstirpatorius, assembly GCA_963564615.1. NCBI lineage: Eukaryota > Metazoa > Arthropoda > Insecta > Hymenoptera > Ichneumonidae > Rhorus > Rhorus exstirpatorius. The sequence goes on along the minus strand of OY751321.1, from coordinate 3,163,284 downwards.
CAAAGCATGGACAATAACACAAAAAATCACGGGGCAAATCGGAGATGGTGCGGTCTGGAGGGGTATCGGATTGACGTGGACAGACCCATATATATATCTCTCTATAATATAAAGATATATCACCGCTGCCGCCGCCGCCGCCGCCGCCGCCACTGTTTCAGGATTTGAGCTTATACCGGGTGTCCAATTTGAAAAGGATGACCAAACCCAAACCCAAACCAGTATTTAATGCATCTTAGAGTATTTAATGCATCTTTAATGCATCTTGCGTCTCAAACGCACGCTTGAAGTCGATGAATACTACGCCTATGATTTTACTCTTATCTAACATATCTCTCCATTCAATTAGCGTATTTTGTATAGCCGTTTTGCAGGAATGTGTTTTTCTGAATCCCGATTGTTCTTGAATTAATATGTTATTTCTCTCGATATATTCTAAAAATTGCTTCTTTACTACTAGTTCCAATACTTTTTCATAAACCGGTAAAGTGTTGATAGGCCTGTGCTCTTCAGCCTTTAGGCTGCCAGTAATCTTTGGTATGGGTGTTATTTTCGATATTTTCCAATTATTCGGTACAATTCCTTCCCGTAACAATTTGTTTATCATATTGAGTACAATTAAACTATTTTTCTTCCACACTATTTTGAGTGTTGCCGTTGTGAGCTCATCACTTTTACCTTTTTTTATCATTCAAGTTCTTCATAATCTTGTCTAGTTCCTCGTAACATATTTCACTAAACTCATCAAATGTCTCATCCACATACCTCTCATAATTATTGTTTCCTCGTCTTTCTCCGATTTCATGCACGATGTCCTCTATACTTTTAACAAAAAACTCATTCATTCTCTTTGGTATTTGATTCTGATCAACACATTCCCTACCTTCAAATATAATTCTCTGGTCCCCTTTCGCTCTTGCTTTTTTTCCTATTACCTCTATCAGCGTCTTCCACATTTTTACTAGATCGTGTTTTTGTTCATCTATGTTCCTTTCATAATACTGTTTTTTACTATTTCGTATTACTGATACTACTTCATTTATATAGACTCTATAAAGTATCCAGTCCTGTTCGCTCTTTGTGGCCACAGCGTTTCTATATGCATCATCCCGTCTTTTAATAACATTTCTCACTTCATCGTTTATCCACAGTTTGTCAGCCCATTTTAAAGGCATTACTTTTCGTTCAAGCGGTGCCATTTCATCTATCGTTTGAACTATCCCACTTATGACATTATTCGCATATACTTCCGCTCCCTCATCTGAGAATAGTTCAATTTTTTGCCTTGAATTATTATTAAATTGTCTTTCAGTAAACGTTGACACGTTTCTCTTATAATAAATTATTTTTTCGGTATCCCTCTCAATTTTATCATACATATTAATTTCTATTATACTATGGTCAGTTATTTTAGGTGTTAAAACTACATCCGTCATCCCATCAGAATTTGAGAAGACCAAATCAATAATTGTCTGACAAGGAAGGTATCCCAGGTCGATCTCTCCGATTTTGATCTAACGCATATATGTTGTAGTACATTGAAAACTAAGCGACACGTATTTTTTTTTTATCTGCCATTAAACACTTTAAGGGGGTGAAACCACCCTCCAAAGTAAGGCATGTCAAGGGGCCATTTGGCAGTTTCACCCACAAGGAAATAATATTTTTTAACCAATCCAACTGCAAAAGTTTTCTCATACTGAGAAACGAAAAATGTAATTTTCTCGATAAAAAAAAAAAACAAGGGGGTGAGCCACCCTTAAATATTATTACATTAATGCCAAAAATGGGCAAATTCAAGTGAAAAAATCTGAAAAAATATATATTACATATGAACACAAAATAAAATTGACGTGTTTTTGGATTTTCCCGAAAAAAAAAAATTGGCCGGGGTAACTACCCCTGAATGCTGTTTATCTTGCGTGTATGCGAAAAATCGTCAAATTCAAGTTTAAAAATCTAAAAAAATGTATATTGCGTATAAACACGAAATAATATTGCCTTGTTTTTGGATCTTCCCGAAAAAAAATATTGGCCGGGGTAACTACCCCTAAACGCTGTTTATCTTGCCTGTACGTGAAAAATGGTCAAATTCAAGTCCAAAAATCTGAAAAAAATGTATATTGCATATGAACACGAAAGAATATTGCCTTGTTTTTGGATCTTCCCGAAAAAAAATATTGGCGGGGGTAACTACCCCTGAACGCTGTTTATCTTGCGTGTATGCGAAAAATGGTCTAATTCAAGTCTAAAAATCTGAAAAAATGTATATTGCGTATGAACACGAAATAATATTGACTTGTTTTGGATCTTCCCGAAAAAAAATATTGGCCGGGGTAACTACCCCTGAACGCTGTTTATCTTGCGTGTACGCGAAAAATGGTCAAATTCAAGTCTAAAAGTCAGAAAAAATGTATATTGCATATGAACACGAAATAATATTGACTTGTTTTGGATCTTCCCGAAAAAAAAATATTGGCCGGGGCAACTGCCCCCGATGAAAAAAATTCATTCGGGCGGTTTTTACTCTACGTACACGTTTCAAAGGTGATCGTGAGGAATTTAATTTTATACAAAACATTCAATCTGCAAGGCAGACGTCGAAATCGAAGACTGCACAAACGTTGCTGTTATTCGATGTTCATGGTGTAAAAAATCCTTCTGCTTGAAACACTTTTTCGACGATTATCATTATTGTTCAATATTCGAAAATTAATAATTTTTGGTGTATCATTTTCGTAACGATAAGTTATACCAATAAAACGTATTAAACTTCATTCGAAAAATTACCTTGTCTTTGTTCCCGATGATTTTTTTGTTTAAGCATTTGATGATATCGTGAGAAAACAAACAAACGTTAACAATTCAAAGCATTTAGGGGTAGTTACCCCGGCCAATATTTTTTTTCGGGAAAAACCAAAGACACGTCGAATTTCCTTTGGGTTCATACGCAATCTATTTTTTTCAGATGTTTAGAGTTGATTTGACCATTTTTCGCATACACACAAGATAAACAGCGTTCGGGGGTAGTTACCCCAGCCAATATTTTTTTTCGGGAAAATCCAAAAACAAGTCAATATTCTTTTGTATTTATACGCAATTTACATTTTTTTCACATTTTTAGACTCGAATTTGACCATTTTTCGCATACACGCAAGATAAACATCGTTCAGGGGTAGTTACCCCGGCCAATATTTGTTTTCGGGAAGATCCAAAAACAAGCCAATATTCTTTCGTGTTCATATGCAATATACATTTTTTTCTGATTTTTAGACTTGAATTTGACCATTTTTCGCGTACACGCAAGATAAACAGCGTTCAGGGGTAGTTACCCCGGCCAATATTTTTTTTCGGGAAGATCCAAAACAAGTCAATATTATTTCGTGTTAATACGCAATATACATTTTTTCAGATTTTTAGACTTGAATTAGACCATTTTTCGCATACACGCAAGATAAACAGCGTTCAGGGGTAGTTGCCCCGGCCAATATTTTTTTTCGGGAAGATCCAAAAACAAGGCAATATTCTTTCGTGTTCATATGCAATATACATTTTTTTCAGATTTTTAGACTTAAATTTGACCATTTTTCACGTACAGGCAAGATAAACAGCGTTTAGGGGTAGTTACCCCGGCCAATATTTTTTTTCGGGAAGATCCAAAAACAAGGCAATATTATTTCGTGTTTATACGCAATATACATTTTTTTAGATTTTTAAACTTGAATTTGACGATTTTTCGCATACACGCAAGATAAACAGCATTCAGGGGTAGTTACCCCGGCCAATTTTTTTTTTTCCGGAAAATCCAAAAATACGTCAATTTTATTTTGTGTTCATACGTAATATATATTTTTTTCAGATTTTTTTACTTGAATTTGCCCATTTTTGGCATTAATGTAATAATATTTAGGGGTGGCTCACCCCCTTGTTTTTTTTTTTTAATCGAGAAAATTACATTTTTCGTTTCTCATTATGAGAAAACTTTTGCAGTTGGATTGGTTAAAAAATATTATGTCCTTGTGGGTGAAACTGCCAAATGGCCCCTTGACATGCCTTACTTTGGAGGGTGGTTTCACCCCCTTAAAGTGTTTAATGGCAGATAAAAAAAAATCCGTGTCGCTTAGTTTTCAATGTACTACAACATATATGAGTTAGATCAAAATCGGAGAGATTGACCTGGGATACCTTCCTTGTGAGACGATTCCGTAACTCTAGTCGGTTTTTTTACATGTTGTTTCATTCCTAGGCTCGATAAATTTCTGATCAGTCTTTTTGTGTATTGGGTTCCCTTGCTAATATCGATGTTGAAATCTCCTAGCACTACAACTTTTTCTATTTCAACTATTTCCTCGCACTTATTTATAATTAAATCTAAAAATTTTCCGTCCCTCTCACTTGGGGAGTGATACACACTACAAATCACAATGTTCGCATATTTTCCCATCAATTGGACAACATTTATCCACATATTCTGCTCAACAGCCTCAGTAGCTATTATCCTATACTGTATTGCCTGATAGATATACCTTAACAATCCACCTGTTCTATTATTTTCTGTATTAGTCCTAACTAACTTATAATTCCTGATTAATAGTTCATTGTCACTCACCTCCTCAGTCACATGTGTCTCAGTTAGACACAGAATTTTCAGCCTTTTTTTATTTATTAATCTTTCAATTTCTGTTTTGTGCATAATGAATCCTTGAGCATTCAGCAGTAGGATGAATGTATTACCATCAGGTTCTGCATATACTTCTTCTTGCTGTGGTTGCTACTCATTATAATAACGCGTGTTGCTTCGGGCTCTTATAATCATCCTTTTATATATTTCACATCCATCCCTATCTGTCGCTACGTGATCATTCATTATACCTGCACCTCCTTGTTTTTTAAGGCTATGTGTACAATTGCTGCATTTGTTTCTTTGTGAGTCACATTCTTTTTCGTAGTGCAACCCCCCACATACTCTACAGGTTACTGCATTTCTGCAGTCTCGTGCATAGTGGTTATACCCGCAACAGTTGTAACACTGGAGCACACTTACATAGTCATATACCCTGCAAATTTTCCATCCAACTTTCATTTTTTCCCTCTCGACTAAATGTCCTGTGAGTCTTCGGATCTACCTGTACAATAATCGTTCCGCTCTTGTTATCCTTTATTAATTTTTTTAGGATTTTAATTTGTATCTCATCGTTGTCACTGTGTAAGCCATTTTGTTCTACTATCTTTTGAAGAAACTCAGTTTCTTGTACCTCGCTTAATTTCAAATTTTCCTCTATCCCTGCTATTTTCAGTTTCGGCATCCTCTTGTTTGCAACGGTTACCTTATACTGTTCTCCAATTGTTCCTTTCAATGCCTCTCTTAGTACTACTTTATCACTGGTTTTTTCACAATTTAAAATTATTTTTCCTTTCTGTCCATTTTTTATTTTATTCACCCCAACCCCTAAACTCATTATATCCACCTTTATGATTGATTCTAGAGTTTTGTCGCTAGTCTGTTCTGTAACCGGTTCCACAATAATTTCTTATACTTTCGCCAATTTGACTCTATCCGCATACGTGTTTGTATATTTAGCTGTGTTACATCCCCACCCAAGCCTACTACGTCAACTCACATTCCAGTAAAAACCTGATACACCCGCCTAAACCCTAGCATTTTTCTACTATATCCTCTCACGTCTTAACCCCATCCTACCATATCGACGTAGGCAACAAAGAAGGCCTAACTGACCTAGGATCACCAACCCATGCAAACAGATCCCTGTAGGACTATCAGCAGCAGGAGATACCAAAAAGAATCAAACAGCGCAGAAGTCAATAAGTAAGAAATCCATAACCAACCACAAAAGGAAGGCTTGCAAGACGCATGTGTCTTAACAAGGAATAAGAAGGGAGGACAGAAACAATCAATACCCTCCAGCATCGCGCAAGGAAGTAGGGGAGTATCCAGACGACACGCACTCGATCCTTGGCGCCAAGAAACACGTAAAACTCAGTACCCCTACTCATATCAATATTCAAAAGCAAGTACGTATCCCTCTCGACAGTAATCGAGAGAGAGAGAAAACCCAAGAAAAGACAGAGACACCAACATACGATGCATGACGAGATCTGATGATGAAGTAGAATTCACCACTCCCAATTAAGCTAAAAGATCGTAAAATCCGCCCTGAGGAACGATACGCACTCGATCCTTAGCGCCAAGAACCACGTAAGACTCAGCATCCTTACTCATCTCAATATTCAAGAGCAAGTACGTACCCCTCTCGATAGTAATAGAGAGAGAGAGAGAGAGAGAGAGAGAAACCAAGAAAAGACAGAGACACCAACATACGATGCATGACGAGATCTGATGATGAAGCAGAAATCACAACTCCCAATTAAGCTAAAAGATCGTAAAATCCACCCCGGGGAAGAACCCAAAGGGATGAACAGTCAGGCATTCGTCATCAACAAAACTCCTTATTTGGAAGTCTTTCCCACCACCAACTCAAGGAATCCTGGACCAAAAGCACAGCAAGATCGGATATAAAAAGGAGCCATCCGCCAGCAAAAAGTCAGTCGAAGATCGGGAGCCTACTGGAGCGGAATCTTTGTCCGAAGTCCTAATCTCAAGTGCCACACCCAAGTCAAAACTCTTGACCAGCAAATATATTCAAAATCGCGCTCAACTCCGTATCACTCATCACCGAGTCACGTTACGAAACCTCTTTTCAACCGTGTACCGCCAAGTCGAGTATCCGAAATCTCCTATCTTAAAAGCGCAGTCGTTCCGGCATTGAACTCTTTAAGAAAAGCCGCATTCGTTTTCCCTAGTCAAATTTCCTCGCAACTAGTCAATTATTAGAATAGATTGTGTGCGTGTGTGTAGCGAATTATATAACCAATCGTAGTAAGTGTATATCGGGGAGACATTCAATTGTCCCCCGTGTTGTAGTGCAAATAGAGGAATTATAATATCCTCGCTACGTTGTATTCGAACAATAAAAATATATTGAGACAGGCTATTTTTTATACGGACGATTTACTACGTCGAAATGCCTTCTCCTGCCGCGGCCGTGGTCCGTCGGCTGACAGGGCTCTATTTCGTTTTCTTTAACTCGATTCTAATACTGGGCGCCAATTAATTTTAAGAAAATTAATAAACTATCCATTTATTTCTCTTTTTCGACTAGCTCCCTTAACAATGAGACGATCAGAAGGGGGAGGGTACAGTTGGAGGACCAGAAACAAAGAGTTGCGAGTGCAGTAAAGAAAGTCCAAGACAAAGATATAAATTCTCTTTATTGACTTACGTTTCGGCTGAATCCCGATTATTCTCGTTCGACAAACGCCTTCGGCCACACTCTCACCCCTAATTACTTGACAATTTCAATATACTGTAAATTCAGTCGAACGACACGATGAATTTACGACAAAATTTTAACACGGTAAATTCAGTCGAGAGACACGACGAATTTACGACAAATCTTTATAACTTTTAATCGACGATACTAGAACTGAGACCTCGTGATCTTTTGTCGAAAGATTCGACAAAATCCACACTAGTTCGACTAATATTAATGTTCTTTATTTTCCGCGACAAGACTCCTCGGGAACTGACCTGGCTCTTACAAAAGACGTGAGCGAAGTGTCGTCTCTCGGCTCGCTCGTCGCTCGTTAGGCGTAATTTCTAATGCGCACGCGTCATCGATGACCAATCGATTGACACGTGCTTCTTATTTCCAGCAGTGTGAGGAGTATTGTCTCGGCGAATCCTTATAGTTGTATCGCGCTTAACGAATAACCTAGGGGTCTCGGTACGGTAGGACCCGAGGAGTCGAGTCGAGCGTTGACGTCGAGGAAAGGGTTTTATTTTCCTGTCGCAATATATAATCAATACTTCGGTTGAAGTATCTCACCAACGAATCCTGCGACGTACTTGGTATCACCCTTACATCGTCGCCGCAGCCGAACGAGCTCACCCTCATCCAAACGGTGCATAATCAGAGTGAGTACAACCACTACCGCTAAAACCCAGCTACTCATATTAGCTAATATCAAAATTCGGCTCAACGGTCTCTCCAATCCTCCACCCCTCTGGTCATTTTTCCCATATCAAAGACGTGACTTCCGTCCCTGGTGTAAAGGACTTAATTGTCTTGACCCGAAAGAGAAGTCAAAACAACCTTCTCGTGTTGCGTCCTTATCTAATTTCCGATAAGCTCCCGGGGACGTAACAGCTGATCGATTTTTTTAATTCAACTCTTTCTCTACATTAACTCTTGACTCACGATTTCTCTCTTCGATTTCATTACTTAATTCTTCTATCTTCTTTGTCAACAAATTTAATTCGCCGTCTAATTTTTTGTTTGCTTTTTCGACTTCCTCCCTAATTGTGTTTTTCATTATATCTTTCATAATACACTCCTGTTTGAATACTTTTTTAAATCTCTCTATTTCGACTTTCACAATGCTCCTGACGCTATCATTGATTTTTTCTATCCCTTCATACCTCTTATCGATTCTCTTAACTGTCCTGAATAATGTATCTAGTTTTTCTTCCACAGTAATCTTCTCTTCCTCCTCTTCTCCCTCCTCTCCCCCTCCCTGCTCCTCTTCCGCCCCTTCCTATTCCTCATCCTCGTTACCTTCCCCGTCACTCATCTTCCTTCCTTCTTCTTGTATTGCTGTTTTATATTGTCCATGCTCTTTCTGACTTTTGGTTAGAAAGTCCTTATCATTATTCTTCTTTCCCGTCCTTTTTTCCTCCTCGTCCATCACACCACTTTTTTCGATATATATTACTTCTATCGTTCCATAACACAATACCAGCTGATTATGCTTATTAAACGTTTTATCAACTTTGCAGCAGCTAGGGTGGAAATACTCGAGGCACCTTTTGCATTAATGTATCACAGTCTTTGCTTTTTTTTTGCATTCAGCGCATTTGTACAGTTCGGTAGGTCGTGAGGTTTGAGGTGCCGACATGCTGTATTATCTCAAGAGAGAAGGAGAGAGAAAACGAACTACGCGCTGCCACAACAGACATACGCATGTTCTCTCTACTGAGCGAAGTTAGCTTGTTGGCAACTCAGCTCAACAGCCGTCCATGCGAGAAGCTAAGAATTGTCAGTTTTTGTGCCCGCACACTGTGGTATTTATGAGCTATAAATAAATACATCCGAGCAGACACATTGGAATGTTCCAGATACACCTAAACTATAACACACACGTGGACGCTCTAATCGGTGATCCTCGGCCAATAACAATACTATTCTGGCATATGTATCGGTCATATGTATCATAGTCTCATCACTATTCACAGAATGAGAGAGATTGAGAGAGAATGAGAGAGATTGAGAGAGAATGCGGGAGAATGAGAAAGAATCAGAGAGAGTGAGAGAGTTTGAGAGAGAATGAGATAGATTGAGAGAGGATGAGAGAGATTGAGAGAGAATGAGAGAGATTGTGAGAGAATGAGAGAGATTGAGAGAGAATAAGAGAGATTGAGAGAGAATGAGAGAGATTGAGGGGAATAAGAGAGATTGAGAGAGATTTAGAGAGAATGAGAGAGATTGAGAGAAAATGAGAGAGATTGAGAGAGAATAAGAGAGATTGAGAGAGATTGAGAGAGAATGAGAGAGATTGAGAGAGAATCAGAGAGAATGAGAGAGATTGAGAAAGAATAAGAGAGAATAAGAGAGATTGAGAGAGAATGAGAGAGATTGAAAAAGAATAAGGGAGAATGAGCGAGATTGAGAGAGAATAAAAGAGATTGAGAGAGATTAAGAGAGAATGAGAGAGATTGAGAGAGAATGAGAGAGATTAAGAGAGAATGAGAGAGATTGAGAGAGATTGAGAGAGAATAAGAGAGATTGAGAGAGAATAAGAGAGATTGAGAGAGATTGAGAGAGAATGAGAGAGATTAAGAGAGAATGAGAGAGATTGAGAGAGAATGAGAGAGAATCAGAGAGAGTGAGAGAGATTAAGAGAGAACGAGAGAGATTGTGAGAGAATGAGAGAGATTGAGAGAGAATGAGAGAGATTGCGAGAGAATGAGAGAGATTGAGAGAGAATAAAAGAGATTGATAGAGATTGAGAGAGAATGAGGGAGAATGACAGATAATGAGAGAGATTGAGAGAGAATGAGAGAGATTGAGAGAGAATGAGAGAGATTGAGAGAGAATGAGAGAGATTGAGAAAGAATAAGGGAGATCGAGCGAGATTAAGAGAGAATGAGAGAGATTGAGAGAGAATGAGAGAGAATCACAGAAAGTGAGAGAGATTAAGAGAGAATGAGAGAGATTGTGAGAGAATGAGAGAGATTGAGAGAGAATGAGAGAGATTGCGAGAGAATGAGAGAGATTGAGAGAGAATGAGGGAGAATGAGAGTAAATGAGAGAGATTGAGAGAGAATGAGAGAGATTGAGAGAGATTGAGAGAGAATGAGAGAGATTGAGAGAGAATGAAAGAGATTGAGAAAGAATGATGATGATGATGATGATGATACGTTTATTAAGCCCAAGTTTACAACTATAGGGCAAATTATAGTTACATAATATATAAAATTTATAATTTATAATTCTGAATATATCACGAATCTTACCATGCTAGTTAACCGTAACGCAATTCATAAATACATAAATAATAAATAAGGGAGAATGAGCGAGATTAAGAGAGAATAAAAGAGATTGAGAGAGATTAAGAGAGAATGAGAGAGATTGAGAGAGAATGAGAGAGATTAAGAGAGAATGAGAGAGATTGAGAGAGATTGAGAGAGATTGAGAGAGATTGAGAGAGAATAAGAGAGATTGAGAGAGATTGAGAGAGAATAAGAGAGATTAAGAGAGAATGAGAGAGATTGTGAGAGAATGAGAGAGATTGAGAGAGAATGAGAGAGAGAGAGAGAGAGAGAGATGTTTATTAGCTTTCTCAGCTATTTGTTGAACATATTATTACATATTAATCTTATCACTGTATTGCACTTAATTAATTTCGCTTACAATGAATGCTTTTAACATACTCTTGTACTGAACTAATTTTTCACAGCCTTTAATCTCAATTGGCAACGCGTTATACATTTTCACTCCTTCGTAAAACATACTCTTTTGCGCACTTCTCGTTCTTCTGAATTGTATTGCAATGTCTTCAGCTTGCCGTGTTACCCAACCTGTTCTAGATTTTACAACTTTGAATTTACTCGCCAGTTCTTTCGGCAACAAATTCTTCACGGCCTGAAAAATAAATATACACACATTATAATATAGTCTCTGTCTCACACTCATAAACTGAACCGCTTGTAACATATCGTCGATCCTCGTGTACCGACTGCATTGCAATATGACTCACATTGCTCTGTTCTGCGCTACCTGCAGTTTATTCAACTCTGTCTCACCCGCACCCACGAGCAGTGTTGCACAATACTCGAAGTGTGGTGCTATAATTGCCTTATATACGACACATCTGGTGTATGCCGATATATATTGCCGATATATATTTATATATATCCTATTCAAAAAACTCGTTTTTTTACCGATCTTTTTTAACATATACTCACAGTGATCTTTAAATCGCAGCTTATCGTCTATCATTACACCTAAGTATTTCATTACCTCCACTCGCTCTAACTCGGTTCCATCCATGCATTTCAGTACAATGTTCCCTCTCAATTCTTTCCTTACACTCCTTACAATCATGTATTTGGTCTTTTCTGCATTCATTATCAATTTGCTCCTATTCATCCATCGTTCTACTATGCTTAATGCCCCATTCATCTTTGTTTCCGCCTCCGCACTACTATCGCCAGTAACATATATTAATGTATCGTCAGCAAACATTTTTATTCCACAATCTTCCGGACATATGTCGACTATATCGTTTATATATATAATGAACAGCAGAGGCCCTAATACGGATCCTTGTGGTACTCCATATTTTGTCGCAATAATTTCTGAAAATTCTTCATTAAACTGTACTTGTTGAGTCCTATTGTCTAGGTACGAACTCAACCATTCTAACACTTTACCTCTAATTCCATATTGTGACATTTTATCTATTAACAATTCTCTATCCACTGTCTCATATGCTCGTTTTAAATCCATGAAAATTACTCCAACTATTTTCCCTTCGCTAATGTTTAATTTCCATTCGTCAATCACGATTTGAATCGCCGTTTCACATGAATATTGCTTTCTGAAGCCCGATTGATGTTCTGTTATTATCTCCTTTGCTTCCAAATATTTTTCGATTTGACTTTTTACTACTAACTCTAGAACCTTCTCATACAATGGTAACTTATTAATTGGCCGGAAATCCTTCGCGGTTTTTGGTTTCTCTATCTTTGGAATCGGTATGATTGTAGACATTTTCCAACTGTTAGGCAACAACCCTCTCTCAGGGATTCGTTGATTACATCAACAAACTCCTGTTTTAATGCACTGAACGCCATCTTTATTATTTCGCTTGATAGTCCTTCTTCTGTACCCTTCTTCTTCGGGAGTCCGTTAACTATTTTTCCGAGTTCCTCTACTCCTATCATCTCAAAATTTTCTATGCTTCTTTTGTTTCCCACAGCGCCACCAAGCAAGATTCTTCTTCTACCCAGACTTTCTGATATCTCTCTCTGTATAGAGTTTACTATTTTATTAATACTTTCAACGTAAAACACGTTAAATTTGTCAGCCATGTTTCCCTCTGCTTCATCATTCCACCCTTCAAAATTTATATTTCCAATTTCTGTCGTTCTTACTGGTTCTCCTCTAATTAGTTATTTCAGGGTCTTCCACATTTTTGTCGGGTCATTCTTATTACAATCTATCCTATTTTCATAATATTCTTTTTTCTTTTTCCTTAACAATTTAACCGCTGCATTCCTTTCTATTTTAAACTATTCCCAATTATTATCCGTTCCATCATAAATTGCTTCTCTATAGGCTTTATCCCTTTTGCCCGCTGCCCTTCTTATCTCATCAGAGTACCATTTTTTACCCTCCCATACACTCGGAATCTTAACTACTTTTTTTGGTGCTACTATATCCAAACTCTCTACTATACTGTCGACGAACAGCTTTGCCTTTTGGTTTATATCTCCATCTGCCCATTGTCACACGGAATTTTTCAGCACAGTTGTAAACTCTTTCACGTCAATTTTCCTATATTTCCTGCTCTTAAGTTCTCTCTGTTTACTCTCTGTATTGCCCGTTCCCAATTCTACTTTTATCCACGCATGATCTGTAATTTTTGGTTCATGTTCCACTTGCAATTTTACGCTTGTATTTGAAAATACAAGGTCTATAATTGTTCGGCTATCCTTCGTTATTCTCGTTGGCTCATTGACATACTGTTTCATCCCTAAGCTTAACATTCCTGTTATTAACTGTTTTTTACAGAACGAGTCTACCTTGACATCGATGTTAAAATCTCCTATTATTAAACAATCTCCTTTTATTGTTAACTCTTCAGTTACATCCTCTATGTATCTTATAAATTCCGCATCTGACGCACTCGGTGAATGGTACACTACTATTATAACTCCTTTATATATCGAGAGATTGCGAGAGATTGCGAGAGAATGAGAGAGATTGAGAGAGAATGAGAGAGATTGAGAGAGAATGAGAGCGATTGAGAGAGAATGAGAGAGATTGAGAGAGAATGAGAGAGATTAAGAGAGAATGAGAGAGTTTGAGACAGAAAGAGAGAGATTGAGAGAGAATAAGAGAGATTGAGAGAGATTGAGAGAGAATGAGAGAGATTGATTGATTGATTGATTGTCGTTTATTCAGCATATTTTGCTGCTCGGTTCATCGTCTGACATTACTTTACACCGTTCCTTACTCTAATTACAATATTTAATATAAAACTAAAACCTTAACATCTAGGTTACGTTTATTTATATCTTGCATTACCTAATTCCATCCATACATACTTTTCTCTCTATCATGTGCTTTCATTTCTCACATATGCTGCCATAAGTCTTTTAAACTGCCGTACATTTTGTGCTTCTTTTATTTCCGCTGGTAATTTATTAAACATTTCAAACCCTGTATACGTCAAGCATCTCTGCCCCACGCTTGTACTCCGAATATGGACCATTATGTTATTTCTTTGTCTTGTGTTGTAGTTGTGGCTTTCACCGACCAGTTTTATTCTCTCTCGTAGGTATTTTGGCATTAGACCTCGTTTGACTTTATAAATCATTACACATACATTAAATCTCAATCTCTGCCGTATATTCATGAAGCACAGGGCATCTAGCATATCTTGGATTCTTGTGTATCTGTTACATTTTAGTATTGCACGCATTGCACGATTTTGTGTCTTTTGTAGTTGATCTAACCAATAATCATTTAAATTCAATAATACTGTATTGCAATATTCGAAGTGTGGCGCAATTATTGTTTTATAGATTGTAACTAACGTATATGAACTCACATGTTTATTTATTCTGTACATGACATTTACTTTCTTTGCTATTTTCTTTATTATATATTCCGCGAAGCTATCAAATCTCAAATGATTATCAATCACAACACCCAGATATTTAATTTCATCAACCTTTTCGTCATCATCATTGAGAGAGACTAACAGAGAATGAGAGAGATTGAGAAAGAATGCGAGAGATTGAGAGAGAGTGAGACAGATTGAGAGAGAATAAGAGAGATTAAGAGAGATTGAGAGAGAACGAGAGAGAATGAGAGAGATTGAGAGAGATTAAGAGAGAATGAGAGAGATTGAGAGAGAAAGGGAGAGAATAAGAGAGAATAAGAGAGATTGAGAGAGATTGAGAGTGAATGAGAGAGATTGAGAAAGAATGAGAGATTTTTTTTTTATTGATACTCGTTTATTAGCCTTCTCGGCTATTCTTGTTATACATTCATTGTTTCTTAGTTTCTACTTTGTTTATATTTTTACATTTCCTTGTTACACACGGGTTATTTATCCCGTGGTAACTTATTATTATTATTATTTTATTCGCTGAAGTCAAAGGCCCCGGCGAATGGATTCTCTGTCCTATTTAAGCTGGGTAGCACCTCACCTTGTATATGCTTGTAGTTCGTGATGATCGGATGGGCTGTGATGCAATGAAGGAGTACAGCTGGTTTCGCACGAATGTATTTATTCGAGAACACACATCGATCAGTCACTTTTACAATAATAGTTTAAGTTGTTACAAATGTTATACTCTATGATACACTGACGCGCAATGCCGCTAAGGTAATTGGCACGAACAATTATATCACAGAGGTAGTGAAGCGCCGCTAAGGTGTTCCTTCACTTAATGAGTTCTTATACACTTGTCTACAACAAGGGTTTGAGAAGATCACGTCAATCACGCCCGCGAGAACCTAAGTACGCGAACGGACTTGCCGCTAAGGAACGGGATCTCTCGACCGATTGCTAAGAGCGTCGTATTAAGACTAATTTGATAATATGTCGAGAGAACCCTCGTTAGCTTTGGGCGTCCGGCTACAAGGGTCTCGTGGGAGTGGATTGAGAAATCATCGATCGATGTAGGTCTCGATGATTTCGAAACCCATGAGTTGAGAAATCATCGATGGATGGAAATCTCGATGATTTACGAAATCTGGTGATGCAAGGGGTTTACGAAATCTGATGCAAGGGATCCAATAATCCAGGTTATAAGTGATGCAAGTGGTCGAATAATCTAGGTCATTTGGTAAGGTAGCAAGAGTCCGAGGACGAAAAGAGGAATCTGCTGACGCGCGGTTTGCTCGAGTTTCCAGAGAGTGACTGTCGCAAGAGTCGGCGTACTCTCTGGAATCTGATGACTCTGTTGTGTTGCAATGACCGCAGGTAGTGATACCTCGGTTCGTCACATCCTATTTATAAATACTAATTGTATATAATGTTATTACTTTCTTCTCTTATCAATTATACATTATTTTACTGCTTTTTTAAGATTTTTACATTTCCTGCTTACACTTACTATTTGTATATACAATTTTTACATTTTTGACATTCTGCCTCTTATTAATTATATATCTGTGATCTTTTACTGATTTTCTTAAATTTTAAATTTCCTATTTACAATTACTATTTGTATTTTTAATTTTTACATTCTACCTCTTGTTAATTATATATTCTTTTACTACTTTTTTAAAGCTATTCACATTTGTACTGTTTTTTACTTCCCCTGGCAGATTATTATATATTTCTACCCCTTTGTACATAGTACTTTTCTGCGCACTCACTGTTCTTCTCATGCTTACGCTTATATTTCTCGCCTGTCTTGTACTCCTACCTGTTACTTCTCCAACGATTTGTACTCTATTACTTAGTTCATTCGGCATCAAATTGTTTATAGCTTTGTACATAAATACGCTTACGTTATATTCCAGTCTCTCTTTTACCGACATAAAACCTAGTGCTTGTAACATATCTTTAATTTTTGTGTATTTGTTTACTTGCAAAATCGTTCGCATTGCTCGGTTTTGCGCTTTTTGTAATTTTTCTAGTTCTGTTATGCCTATTTTTATCATACTGTTGAACAATATTCAAAATGTGGTGCAATTATGGTTTTGTACACCACGCAGCGCGTGTATACTGATATATAGTTCCCTATTCTATTTAAGAAACTCATTTTTTTTCCAATCTTTTTTACCATGTACTCACAGTGTTCTTTGAATAGTAGTCAATCATCTATAAGGACTCCTAGATACTTCATAACTGCCACCCTCTCCAGTTCGATATTTTCTTTCGTTTCCACTTTTAAGTTTCTGCTTATGTTTTTTCTTACACTCCTCAATACCATGTACTTGGTTTTATTCGCGTTCATCTTTAGTTTATTTTCCCCCAACCACTCCTCTAGTGCATGCAGCGCTCTCTGTAGTCTTACCTCTATTTCCTCTAGGCACCCCCCGGTGACGTATACCATTGCATCATCTGCAAATAATTTTACCTCTGTCTCATCCGTTTTCATTTTCGTAATATCATTTATGTATAATATGAATAGTATTGGGCCCAGGACTGGGCCCTGTGGTACTCCATATTCCGTCAACTCTTGTCTTGATACTTTTTCTCCTATCTTAACTTTCTGATACCTCTCTTTTACGTATGAATCAAACCATCTCAACACTTTTCCCTTTATGCCATATTTTTCCATTTTATTTATAAGTTTTTGTCTGTCAATCGTTTCGAACGCTCTTTTGAGGTCCATAAATATTACCCCTATCATTTTTTTCTCACTGATCATTTTTTCCATTCATCCACTACTGACTGTATCGCCGTTTCACACGAGTGTCCTTTTCTAAATCCCGATTGTTGGTCTATTAATATGTTATTATCTTCTATAAATTTGTCTAGTTGTTGCTTGATTACTTGTTCTAAAAGTTTTTCATAGATTGGGAGCATATTTATTGGTCTAAATTCACCCACTTTAAGAGTATTCACGACTTTCGGGATTGATATTACTGTTGATACTTTCCATTTACGTGGACACTCTCCTTCTCTGAGAGATGCATTTATTACTTCTGTCATTTCTGCTCCTACTATCTCAAAAGTGCCATTCAATACTTATGTTGATATCCCTTCATCCGTGCCCATTTTTTTCTTATCCATTTCCTGTACTATTTTTCTAAGGTTTTCTTCCGTCACTTGATCAAATTTTTCCCATTTTGCTATGCCATTTTCCTCCATCAATCTCTGTTCTTCTTCATTCCTACCGTTATTAATACTCAGAACTATTTCTTTAATACTATCGATAAAATATCTGTTCAATCGGACCTCCACCTCCATGTTTTTTGTTTCGTTTTCATCCCCTTCAAATTTGATTTCATCATATCTAGTGATGCCGCGAGACGAGACGAATTTCTCGTCTCGTCTCGAAATCTCGCCTCGTCTCGAGATCTCGTCTCGTCTCGTCTCGTCTCGAAATCTTGTCTTTAAAAAATCTTGCTTGCATAATATTACAGGTTATTGGAGCTCGTAGGCTTTACTCGATTCCACTCGCTCTCATTCGCACACATTCGCACACACTCGCACACACACACGCACACCCTCAAACACACTCGCACACGCTTGAACATATTTGCCCACACTTGCAACCACACACACACACACACGCACGCACGCACGCGCGCGCGCGCACACGCACACGCACACGCACACACACACACACACACACACACACACACACACACACACACACACACACACACGCGCGCGCGCACACGCAAGCACGCACACACACGCCATCAATCAGGAACAGTGTTGGGCGAATTTTTAATTAAATACATTTAAATTACAAATTACAATTGTAATTTGTAATTGAAAGTCAAATCAATTACAAATTGCAAATGTAATTGAAATATTTTTTTGAATCAATTACAAATTACAAATGTAATTGAAATGTTTCTTTGAATCAATTACAAATTACAAATGTAATTAAAATGTTTTTTCGAATCAATTACAAATTACGAATGTAATTGAAACGTTTTTTTGAATCAATTACAAATTACAAATGTAATTAAAATGTTTGTTCGAATCAATTACAAATTACGAATGTAATTGAAATGTTTTATTGAATCAATTACAAATTACAAATGTAATTGAAATGTTTTTTTGAATCAATTACAGAATAAAAATGTAATTGAAATGTTTTTTTGAATCAATTACAAAATACAAATGTTATTGAAATGTTTTTTTGAGTAAATTACAAATTACAAATGTAATCAAAATGTTTTTTTGGTAATTGTCTAGATTGACTACTTTTCCGAAATTTATAGTTTTTTTTTTCGACAAAACCCTTCATTCAGGCACTAATAATAATAATCAGGCGGGGGAGCATGAAAAAGTTAAATAAATAAATGAATAAATAAATAAAATAAAAAAAATAAAATTCTGAATTTTATTGTTTTTTTTTTTGGCAAAACACTTCAATTACATTTGTAATTTGTAATTGATTCAAAAAAACATTTCAATTACATTTGTAATTTGTAATTGATTAAAAAAAACATTTCAATTACATTTTTAATTTGTAATTGATTCGAAAAAACGTTTCAATTACATTTGTAATTTGTAATTGATTCAAAAAAACATTTCAATTACATTTTTAATTTGTAATTGATACAAGAAAACATTTCAATTACATTTGTATTTTGTAATTGATTCAAAAAAACATTTCAAGTAAATTTGTAATTTGTAATTGATTCCAAAAAACATTTCAATTACATTTGTATTTTGTAATTGATTCAAAAAAACATTTCAATTACATTTATAATTTTTAATTGATTCAAAAAAACATTTCAATTACATTTTTAATTTGTAATTGATTCCAAAAAAGATTTCAATTACATTTGTAATTTGTAATTGATTCAAAAAAACATTTCAATTACATTTTTAATTTGTAATTGATTCCAAAAAACATTTCAATTACATTTGTAATTTGTAATTGATTCCAGAAAACATTTCAATTACATTTGTAATTTGTAATTGATTTGACTTTAAATTACAAATTACAATTGTAATTTGTAATTTAAATGTAATTGGATGCTGCCCAACACTGATCAGGATGAAGTCTACTTTGCATCAACGGCTGGATGTCGTGCAGCCTACAATCGCAAATTTAAAAAAATATGAAGGAAAAAAACGAATCACCTACGTTATATTTTATAAGGAAATAAGTAATGACATTATCGATTGTGTGTATTGTTGAAGATAAAAAAAATGTACGAAATGATTCAAGTCTCTACAAACGATTCTGTTCACTTAAAATAAATAAACACTTTTCGCTTATACAACCATACTCATGGGACTTCTATGAATCAGTTTAATGAAAAATATCGCAAAATCTCGAAAATCTCGACGAGATTCTCGTCTCGTCTCGAGACATTGCGAGACGAGATTTTTCTCGTCTCGTCGAGACGAGACGAGAAAAATCTCGTCTAGGCGGCATCACTAATTATATCTATTAAATCTATCTACTTTCCCATTAATTATCTCTTTCAGTGTCTTCCACATCTCCTTGGGGTTGTCTTTATTATTATCGATGGTTTCCTCATAGTATGTTTTTTGACTCTTCCTAATCTCACTAGCACCTAAGTTTCTATATGTCCTATATTCTTCCCAGTCTGTTCTCTCATTTGTTCTACATGCAGAGAGATTGAGAAGGAGTGAGAGAGATTCAGAGAGAATAAGAGATATTGAGAGAGAATGAGAGAGAATGAGAGAGATTGAGAGAGATTAAGAGAGAATACGAGAGATTGAGAGAGAAAGAGAGAGATTGGGAGAGAATAAGAGAGATTGAGAGAGAATGAGAGATATTGAGAGAGGATAAGGGAGATTGAGAGAGATTAAGAGAGAATGAGAGAGATTGACAGAGAATGAGAGAGATTAAGAGAGAATGAGAGAGATTGACAGAGAATGAGAGAGAATAAGAGAGATAGATAGATAGATAGATAAATTTTATTTTGCCCTAGTGACCACTTTGGGGCAAATGCATGAAATACAGATGAGCATTGCTCAATATATAACAATAACTAAAATCTAAACGAGTTACGAACTTGCATATAAGATCAGTATTCAGTGGACATTCTCTTGCAACTAGCATAAATAAATCAAAATTTTCACAAAACAATTTTGAACAGTTTTAAACAATTTTAAACAATTTTAAACGGTGATGACAGAGGTTTACCCTAATTAAATACATTCAATCACAATTAATTTCAATTAATTCGAGTTTTAATTTGAGTTCTCTACTTCCAACCTAAGAAGGTAATCGAAACAAAGAGACTTGAATGCGGCTAATGTAGGTGCCGAAGACACAGCTGCAGGGAGCGAGTACCAAAGGTAGCAGGAAGATATAAAAAACGAATTCCGGTACATGGCAGTACGATGTGCACGTATTTGAAAGACCTGTACCGGAAGTCGAGATGATCTGCGCAACTCTGCATCTACACCTTGGACAAAGTCAAGGATGCAGTCTGGAACATATTCATGTAGAGTCTTATAAACTAGAATCCCTTGAAAATATGAGCGCCTATTTTTTACGGACAACCATTTCAATCTGTGCCGATACGGAATGATGTGCTCATCTTTTCGCAAGTTGAAAATAAAGCGAATACAAGAATTAATCAACTTCTGTAGCTTCGAATCAAGCTCATCAGGGAAAATTAGAGTACTGATGAGCTTTATTCGAAGTTCAACAGATAATGAGTTCCGATGAAATTTAAGCTCATGTAAAGACGAGTGCACTTTACGCGAGATATCAGCAACGTGTCTACTCCACGACAGATTTGACGAAAGATAGACACCAAGATTACGTGCTTCACTTACTTAAGGCAGTGGCGTGTTGTTTATAGAGACAAGCGGCAGTTCGTCGAGATTAATATGCCGGATACGAGCATATACTTCCAAGGATTAGAATTTTAGATTTAGCAATGTTCAGTTTGAGCCCGTTAGAAGTAGAGAAATCGAATATAGCATTTACATCGTCGCTAATCATCGCTAAGGCCTGGTTTAATTGATGCGGCACAGCTCATATAAATTTGCGTATCGTCAGCAAAAATCATGTGATTAGAGTAGCGTAAACCTGAGGCGATATCATTAATAAACAAGGAAAATAGGATCGGACCTAGTACGGAACCTTGCGGAACTCCCATAGTAGTTTTTAACCATCTTGAGAACACTCCCTCATTATCAACAACAGCTTGAGATCTATCGGTGAGGTACGAAAAGACCCATAGCAAAGCCGAATCTGAGAAGCCGATTAACTTGAGCCGAGAGATTAAGAGAGGTTGAGAGAGAATGACAGAAAATGAGAGAGATTGAGGGAGAATGAGAGAGATTGAGAAAGAATGAGAGAGAATGAGAGAGAATGAGAGAGAATAAGAGAGATTGAGGGAGAATGAGAGAGATTGAGAAAGAATGAGAGAGAATGAGAGAGATTGAGAAAGAATGAGAGAGATTGAGAGAGAGTGAGAGAGATTGAGAGAGAATGAGAGAGATTAAGAGAGATTGAGAGAGAATGAGAGAGAATGAGAGAGATTGAGAGCGAAAGAGAGATATTGAGAGAGAACAAGAGAGATTGAGAGAGATTGAATGAGAATGAGAGAGATTGAGAAAGAACGAGAGAGATTGAGAGAGATTAAGAGAGAATGAAAGAGATTAACAGAGAATTGATTGATTGATTGATTGAGTAGTTTATTATGCCTTGGTTTGACCTTGAGGCAAAGATTTAAATACAGAAATAACGTTTACAAGAAGAGCAAGAATATAAATTTAATACATAACGGAGTTAAAAATAAAAATAACAACTATAGCACTGAAAGAGATAATGTAAGATTAGAGATAAAGAAAAACTAAGTTAAAATAAAGATAAGAATAGAGATAGAAAGGAAGTGGATAGAATAGAGGAAATAAAAATAATAAAAATAATAAAGACAAAAATAATAAAAATAATAATAATGAAGCGTCGCAATCAAGATTAAACTTAAATACGAACTAAATGATAGTCGGCGGGACGGCATCGAGGGCGAAAAGGTAAGAGTGGAGACGAGGTTTCAGAATGGCTAGGGTAGGAGAAGAGGTGATATCGGAGGGGAGAGAATGCCAGAAATATATGGCTGACATAGCAAAGGAATTGCGAAATATAGCAGTACGACGAGTGGGGATATGAAATGTAGGTGTACGGTGGCGGGGATGGTGCCGAGGTGGAGGAGGCCGAGTGAAAAGTTCGATTAGATATTCAGGAGAATTATCGCTTAAAATATTGAAAACAGTGATACCGAGGAAGTATAATCTCCTAGATTTCACTGTCAGCCAACCAAGACATCTGCGATAAGGAGTAATATGCTCATCACGCCTTAAGTTGAATATGAATCGTATTCCGCAGTTGATTAACTTCTCGAGGGTTGAGTTTAATTCATCAGATAGGTCATGGTAGACTAGACAGCAATAATCTAGGAGTGGAAAGATGAGGGCCGGTATGAGCGTGGTCCTTAATTCGAATGAAAGAGCATTTTTATGGTATTTAAGCTTATAAATCGAGTAATTGACCTTCTTAGAGATGGCCATGACGTGACTGCGCCATGAGAGATTCGACGACATGATTACACCAAAATTTTTTACTTCGTTTGTAAATGGGTGAATAACTCCATTAATGGAGATGGGAGCCAAGTTGTTGATGTTGATACGGCTGATAAAGGCGCTGCTCCCAAGGATGAGTATTTTAGATTTTGCAATATTTAACTTTAGGCCATTCGCATCGGCAAATTCAGCAATCACATTCACGTCATAAGCTACGCGAGCGAGACCCATATCAAGTCCAGAAGGCAGGCAGCTAAGATAAATTTGTGTGTCATCGGCATAGATCATATGTTGAGAGTACCTCAACCCGGCGCTAATATCATTGATGTAAAGGGCAAATAGTAAGGGCCCAAGTACTGAGCCTTGAGGTACGCCAGTCGACGTACTCAACCAATTTGAACAGTTTCCATTACGATCGATTACTGCCTGCGTTCTTCCCGTTAGATAAGAGTGGGTCCAATAGAGAACCTCGCTCGAAAAACCAACGTTGAACAACTTGATGAGAAGATTGAGGTGAGGGACAGTATCAAAAGCTTTCGAGAAATCGAAAAGAACTAAAATAGTAATACGTCTCTCATCCACAGCCTGTCTAACGTCATGAGATATACGCAACAAAGCAGTCTGAGTACTGAATCCCTTCCTGAAACCTGATTGGCGCGAATCAAGTAGATCGTTTGAGTCAACGAAGTTGGTGATTTGGTTGAGGACAATCCTCTCGAAGATCATCGAAAGCTCGCATAAATTTGCAATTGGACGCGCATCAGACAGCTACTGGGGAGGATTGACCTTTAATAGCGGACGAATGAATGCACGCTTCCAGGACGACGGAAAGTGACCAAGTCTCATGCAGCTATTGAACAACGTGGCTAGATGAGTTGAAATAAGAGGAAGGGCCGTATGAATTGAGTGAAGAGACAGATCGTCAGGACCAGTAGCGTAGGACAATGATGTAGTGGTAGCAATGAGTGACGCAACGTTCGCGGCTGTCACAATCGAAAATTCAAAGGACGGCTGGACGGGTGGTCGGTCAGCAATAGCCGCAGTAAACTCATGACGAAGACAAGCCCTGGATGAGTTGGAGACATTCGCGAAAAATATGTTTAGTTCATTGGGAGAAAAGAAATTAAGAGGAGAGGACTGGGAGGGCTTCGTGAGTCCCATGTCAGCCAATTGCTTGCATAATTTAGACACGTCGGTTAAACCTGAAAGCGTGCTCAGGTGATAGCTGTTTTTTGCTTCACGCAAGTTAACAGAGAGGTCGTTCCTATAATTTCTATACAAGAGAAGCCCCAAAAGGCTACCAGACCGTTTGGCCTGCTTGTAAAGGGCATTACGTTTCGTTATACGCGCTTTCAAACAATCGTTAAGCCACGGAGCATGCTGTCTACGAACCTGAAAAGTATGGAAAGGCGCATGCACCTCCAGAGCAGTTAAAACCTCGTCGCGAATCGAGCTCGCAAAATTATCAATGTCTTCGAAAGAAGTGCAAATTAATTGGCTAAGACACAGATTATTCTGAAAATTCAGCGAGATCGACTCGAGAAAGGCAGCATCGTCGAAGCGCTTATAATTGCGACGGGAAATTTTACGATCAGTTACCGGCCCAGCATCAAATTTAAATCCCAGCTCAATTACATCATGTCCAGCAATAAAAGGTGCATAAGATTTAACGAAAGAATGTATTTTCGAAGGATCATCCACAATAAAAACATTGAGCCAAGAATCCGAAGAGAGAGTGTGAAAAGTAGCTTGAGAATCAACGAGAGATAGTGAATGAGCGGAGATAAATTCTCGGAGAAATGTGGCTTCGAAGTTGTTACTGAGGAGGTTACAATTTAGCTTACTGCCAATTATTATGTTTTTGTAAGCAAAAGAGAAACGTGTAAATACATTTATAAAGTCGTTGAAAAGAAGCCCTTTCGGCCTCCTATACATAGACGTGAATAAAGCAAGTTCACCGGTCGGACAGCGTATTTCGATAATTAAAAATTCAGGTGAATTTTAGAATAATCTCGGGGAGGTCGCAAGCAGTTTGACCTGAATCGATTCGTGCACATAAGACGCTACTCCACCGCCTCGCCTGCCCTCTCTATCATTGCGAATAAGAATATAGTTATCAAGACGTACCAAATCGTCCGAAATGCCAGAATGCAGCCAAGTCTTAGAGATCGAGATAATATGAAACGGATGAGTAGATAAATAAGCGCGAATAAAGTCGATATGGCCAAGTAACGAGTTGGCGTTGAATTGAGCAATTTTTAGTTGAGACACAGGGGCAATCGGTGCAACGGCGGAAGAAAAGGTATTATTCGAACCGACGGAAGAGAGTCAGGAGAGCTGAGCTAGATCCGCTTCACAGTGGATAGAGATGATTGGCTGATTGTCAGTTTTACGGACACAGATTGTCCCTGCCCTCATCCAGACGTACTTATATCCAGTCTCGGATGCCTTAGACTTGGTGCGACGAAGTAGATTACAGACAGCAGTCGGTAACAGCTCGTTGATGAAGATTTTACTGGGACTGCACTCAGGAAAGACCTGACTAGCATTCAGGTTCGAGTTTTCGCGCTTTTTCAGAATTACGTGATCGCGCACCATTGGTGATTTGAACTTGACAATCAATGATTTTTTAGTGGGAGGAGGAACCGCTGAAGTGTCAACAGGTCTTCCGACGAGGTTGGATGCTTTGGTCGGTAAATTGCATATATCGAGAACGTCGCTAATTAGTTCTGGGATGCCAAGGGCTCCAAGAACTTTCTGAACCAATTCACGCGGTGAGTCAGAGACGGCGACGGGTAAGCCAGTTATGGTGAGTTCAGCTGTTGATTGGTTGTAGTCGGAGTTAGAGATTCGGCCTGCAATTCCAGAGATTTAAGCCTTAAGGGTAGTGTATACATTTCGAAGGTCGGCGATGTCGGCTTGCGTGTTGTCAGCCCCCAATTCCAGGGCGGAAATGCGTCCGATCAGAGCTTCCTGCGATGCTGCCAGCCCGGAGACGTCTGCTCGCAGTTCAGAGACATTTTTCTCGACGATAGTGAAGGAATTTTGTATCGAAGAGAGCTTGGAGTTGTTTGAGGCAAGAGTGTTATTGGTAGTAGCAGTGGATTGTTGGATCAGGGAAATAATGTCTTCCAGCATGGTCGGTTTGGTCGTATTCAAAGATGAGAGCTCGGAGGAGCTTTGGAGAGGTGAATCACCAGTCAGAGGAGAACGGGGGGTGATTGTGGAACGGTGCATATCGCAAGGATCGCATCGAAAATTAACAGAGCCCGTAAAATCCTCCGGGTCATAAAAAAAGAGCTGAGACGCACAATCCACGTGAAAGTTTCCACCGCATTCACCAGCGCATGTAATGGTGTTTGTAGCACGTGTCGTACGATTGCATATCGCACAACGAGAAGACATAGTGTAGTACGTAAATAAGCAAAGATAATGTCGATAAGGTCAATAAACGGCGCGAGCGAGAGAAAGAGAGCACGCACACTATAGTACTGGCTGGACGATAGACGGCGAGTTTCGATGCAGCCGCGAAATATACAGCATATACTACTCGGCGAGTTTCGAGACAGCCGCGATAAATACAGTATGTATTGCACGAGGGTTAGTATAAGTGCCGTAAGCTGCACGAACAGAGCACAGACACATTGCTGTTCACAGTAACAGCTGCGCGAAGAGGAGAGGCGAGTGATAGACAGCAGATGAGCGCGCACAGTAGCGGATTCAATAACAATGTCTTGTTTACATGGCACAACTACGCACACCAACCACGCAAACCACGAAATCGTGATACGAGATACAATGTTACACTCTCAAATATAGGCTCATAGTTCTCACTTATAAGTTAGCAATAGTATTTGGAGCACGCACACAGGCAACACACACTAGACAATAATGACCAATCGAACGTCAGGCCGTCCGGCTGGCCGTTACCGTACTGTCTAGAGTATGATTTTTCACATACCAACACGAAGCAAAAACACCGTTAAAACAGAAATAATTTACACTTTAAGAAAACAAAACACCGGCCAGTGAGAGATGCAGCTTATGCGCATCCAATGGACTCAAATAACAATTTTGAACGACTGTTCAGCAGAGATTAGACAGACAAAACGCGGAGCGAAACTTGAATGCGTCCACTCGATCCGATAGAGCGATAGCGAGCGAATGAGAGAGAAAAAGAGAGAAGAGAGAGATTAAGAGAGAATGAAAGAGAATAAGAGAGATTGAGTGAGATTGAGAGAGAATCAGAGAGATTGAGAGAGAAAAAGAGAGATTGAGAGAGATTAAGAGAGAATAAGAGAGATTGAGAGAGAAAGAGAGATATTGAGAGAGAATAAGAGAGATTGAGAGAGATTGAAAGAGAATGAGAGAGATTGAGAAAGAATGAGAGAGATTGAGAGAGGTGAGAGAGATTGAGAGAGAATAAGAGAGATTGAGAGAGATTGAGAGAGAGTGAGAGAGATTAAGAGAGAATGAGAGAAATTCAGAGAGATTGAGAGAGAATGGAAGAGATTGAGAGAGATTGAGCGAGAATGAGACAGATTAAGAGAGAATGAGAGAGAATGAGAGAAATTGAGAGAGAATGAGAGAGATTGAGAGAGGATAAGAGAGATTGAGAGAGATTAAGAGAGAACGAGAGAGATTGACAGAGAATGAGAGAGAATAAGAGAGATTGAGAGAGATTGAGAAAGAATGAGAGAGATTGAGAGAGACAGTGAGAGAGATTGAGAGGGAATAAGAGAGATTGAGAGAGATTGAGAGAGAGTGAGAGAGATTGAGAGAGAATGAGAGAGATTTGATTTGATTTTGATTTGATATATTTAATATGCCCTAGCAAGCTATGGGGCAAAATGTAATACAGCAGTGTACATATGAGATATATATATTCGAACATAATTAATAGTGCATAGTGCATATATATTGATGAATAAGAATAAGATTAATTTTATCTTAAATCTAACTCATAGCTGGCACAGTGGTACTAAACTTATTATGTAACGGAATAATAGTACGCATGAAAAAAAAGACCATCTTTCAGTCAACCATCGGGACCAGATTCAGATAGGCGGAGAAAAGAATAGAGCCGAGTTTTAAATAAGGTTAAAGAAGGTGACGCACACATTTCTGGTGTTAAGGAATGCCAGAAATAAGCGGCAGACAGGCAGAAAGAGTGGCGTAAAGCAGCAGGACGATGAAGAGGAATACAAAAGGTCAATTGCGATTGGGGGTGCCTTACAGAGTGTCTCACATTACTATCAGCTAGTGGCATTAGTTCAGAGAGATAAGCAGGAGGACTTAAATAGACAATACGGTAGGCCATGATTCCTAGGAAATGAAGACGTCGATTTTTTTTACCGAAAGCCACTTCAACCTTTGGCGATGTGGAGTCATACGTTCTTCACGACGTAGATCAAATATGAATCGGATACCGTAATTCATTAATCTCTGAAGTTTGGTATTGAGTTTATTTGTAAGATCACAGTAGACGAGACAGCAGTAATTGAAGTGTGGGAAAATAAGAGTGGAGACAAGTTTGATTCTAAGTTCGATGGAGAGACAGTTTTTATAATATTTCAATTTATGGATAATAGCATGAACTTTTCTTGAAATGAGACTGATATGACTTTTCCATGATAAATCAGTCGACAATTGTATCCCGAGATTGCGAACGCTCGAAACATAGGGTAGGACGGAATAATCGATAGAGATGGCTGGAAGAACGGTCGGGTCGATTTGCCGAAGATACGCGTTACTCCCCAGTATGAGTGCCTTCGACTTAGATATGTTCAGAGTTAGACCATGAGATGCTGCAAACTGGGAGATAACGCCAACATCATGCGAAATTTTAGCGATAGCATGATTAATTTCCGACGGGAAACAGTGCAGATAAATCTGCGTATCATCAGCGAATATCATTCTATTTGAGTAGCGTAAATTACAACCTATGTCATAGATGAAAAGAGAGAAAAGCAACGGCCCAAGAACAGAACCCTGAGGGACACCCATGGTAGTACTTAGCCAACTCGAGCAATTCCCCCGATCATCAACGACCGCCTGAGACCTGCCGGTTAAGTAGGAATAAAACCAAGCAAGAGTAGATTCAGAAAAACCTATGGCTCTAAGTTTGATTAATAGGCGAAGGTGAAGAACAGTGTCGAAAGCCTTGCTGAAATTGAAAAGGATTAAGATGGTAAGCTTCCTTTGGTAAATTGCAAATCTGACATCATCACAGACTCTTAATAATGCAGTGTGTGTACTGAAAGAGGAGCGAAAGCGCGATTGACATGGATCAAGAATGTTGTTACGTTCGATGAAGCTACTAATCTGGCTATGAATTAAACGTTCAAACAGCTTAGAGTGTTCGGAAAGATTTGCAATTGGCCGAGTGTCCGAGGGTGTTCGTGGAGTTTTTATTTTCGACAAAGGACGAATAAATGCTCTTTTCGACTGCGACGGAAAGTGCGAATGTTAATAGAAAGGTTGAAGACAGACGAAATGTGGGAAACTATTGATTGACGAGCTTTGGCGATACAATGAGGTGGAATCATAACCAATAAGGTGGTCCAAACCTTATTGAGAGAGATTAAGAGCTTGAGAGAGGATAAGAGAGATTGAGAGAGATTGAGAGGGAATGAGAGAGATTGAGAGAGAATGAGAGAGAATAAGCGAGATTGAGATCTCTCTTATTATCTCTCAATCTCTCTTATTCTCTCTCATTCTCTTTCATTCTCTCTCAATATCTCTCATTCTCTCTCATTCTCTCTCAATCTCTCTCATACTCTCTCAATCTCTCCCAATTTCTCTCATTCTCTCTCGATCTCTCTCATTCTCTCTCATTCTCTCTCAATCTCTCTTATTCTCTCTTATTCTCCCTTAATCTCTTCCGATTTCTCTCATTCTCTCTCATTCTCTCTCAATCTCTCTCATTCTCTCTTATTCTCCCTTAATCTCTTCCGATTTCTCTCATTCTCTCTCAATCTCTCTAATTCTCTCTCATGCTCTCTCAATCTCTCTCATTCTCTTTCATTCTCTCTCAATATCTCTCTTTCTCTCTCATTCTCTCTCAATCTCTCTCATACTCTCTCAATCTCTCCCAATTTCTCTCATTCTCTCGATCTCTCTCATTCTCTCTCATTCTCTCTCAATCTCTCTCATTCTCTCTTATTCTCCCTTAATCTCTTCCGATTTCTCTTATTCTCTCTCAATCTCTCTCATTCTCTCTTAATCTCTTCCGATTTCTCTCATTCTCTCTCAATCTCTCTCATTCTCTCTTATTCTCTCGCAATCTCTCTCAATCTCTCTCAATCTCTCTCAATCTCGCTCATTCTCTCTCAATCTCTCTCAATCTCTCTCAATCTCTTTCATTCTCTCTCATTCTCTCTCCATCTCTCTCAATCTCTCTCAATCTCTCCTATTCTCTCTCAACCTCTCTTATTCTCTCACTTTCTCTCTTATTCTTTCTCAATCTCTCTGATTCTCTCTGATTCTCTTTCATCTCTCTCATTCTCTCTCAATCTCTCTTATTCTCTCTTAATCTCTCTCATTCTCTCCATTCTCTCTCTCAATCTCTCTCATTCTCTCTCATTCTCTCTCAATCTCTCTAATCCTCTCTCAATCTCTCTTATTCTCTCTCATTCCCTCTCAATCTCTCTAATTCTCTGTTATTCTCTCTCAATCTCTCTCATTCTCTCTCAATCTCTCTTAATCTCTCCTAATTTTTCTCATTCTCCCTCAATCTCTCCCAATTTCTCTTATTCTCTCTCAAGCTCTCTCAATCTCTCTCATTCTCTCTTATTCTCTCTCATTCTCTGTCATTCTATCGCAATCTCTCTTATTCTCTCTCTCATTCTCCCTCAATCTCTCTAATTCTCTCTCATTCTCTCTCAATCTCTCTAATTCTCTCTCATTCTCTCTTATGCTCTCTCAATCTCTCTCATTCGCTCTTATTCTCTCTCATTATCTTTTGTTTTTTCGATTGTAACACCGGAGACCGTATTTAAAATTATTACAGCAGGACCCCTTCACGCTTATTCTTCGGGTTCAGATGGTATCCCTCTTTATGTCATTTGTATTGCCTGGCCAGTAATTTCGGCATGGCTCACGTCTTTATTTAACCATTCTCTATCGACAGGTTCTTTTCCGGCAGAATGGAAGCGAGCTTTCATTCGTCCTTTATCTAAAATTCGTACTCCGTTAAGTCCGTCAGACACACGACCAGTTGCTAATTTACCTGAACTGTCGAAAATCCTTGGAAAGATTGTTGCTCGCCAAATTTCTGACTATTTGCATCGCTATAATATCTTAAATCCGAGACAATCTGCATATCGTTGTAACCATAGTACACAGTCTGCACTGTTGAGAGTATGCGATGACCCCCCAAAAAACACCATAAATGGTGTACAAAAAGTTGAGACAAGTACATTTCCTTGCATCGTTTTATCTTTCCTTACAAAAATATGTCAAACATAAATAGTTGTAAAATAAATCCTCACAAAAAGTTCTCAAATAAATTCAAATCATCCAACTCACAGTTGCCAAGTACATCCAGCATTTTTATTGTTTCTATTATTTATTAACCATTTATAAGTAGGTCACAACTCCCGAAAACGTCTTGAAACGGGACTTAGGGACTTAATCTAAAAATGTATTGTTTGAAAAATTTTTATTGAAAAAAATTCTGATTGAAAAAAAAAATTCGAACGAAGTACTTGGCGAGTTATGTAAAATGACTGTACGGACTACCTGTTACGAACTCGCCAAGTACTTCGTTCGAATTTTTTTTTTCAATCCGAATTTTTTTCAATAAAAATTTTTCAAACAATACATTTTTAGATTAAGTCCCTAAGTCCCGTTTCAAGACGTTTTCGGGAGTTGTGACCTACTTATAAATGGTTAATAAATAATAGAAACAATAAAAATGCTGGATGTACTTGGCAACTGTGAGTTGGATGATTTGAATTTATTTGAGAACTTTTTGTGAGGATTTATTTTACAACTATTTATGTTTGACATATTTTTGTAAGGAAAGATAAAACGATGCAAGGAAATGTACTTGTCTCAACTTTTTGTACACCATTTATGGTGTTTTTTGGGGGGATTTGGCTTCTTTTTGCAAAGGATTATATATATTTTTACCATGTAACTTCTATGTGAAAGCTTCGAATGGTGACTGCTCTGCTCAGGCTAGAATTAAACAATTTTTGAGGGGATGAATTTCGTCTTTCCAAAACATTTCGTCATGCGATGGTTTCATTATTTTACAAATTCAGAGGCCCCAATCTAGCAACTAAGACATTAAATATCATTTGCATTTCGTTTATTAGATCCTTAAGGGGGTCAGGTACCGAAAATTTCACATCCAGAACCACTAACGGTAGAGACTTGCTAATTTTGGTCTTGATATCATTTCTCGTATCAAAATACCTCACATTGATAAAATTTCGAAAAATTAATTTTTCCACGTGTTTAAAATAATTTTTTTCGAATCCGTTAAGATAGGTATCGGAAATCCCATCTGCTAGATTGTTCATTGTGACCCAAAGAATGTGTAAAAAAATCTACAACCCTCAAAGTTCAAAATTGTAGGAGGAGATACCATTTAATGGCAATGATGTTGAAATTTGCATCGTTGGAATGCAACGAAAAAAGTTTTTAAAAAATCATTTCCAGTATTGTCTCGAAGTCAAAAATCGTTTAAACCTTATTTTCGGTTTTTTTTTGCGATCTGGGGCCTAAATATGCCAGAGAAGCGTCAGAAATACTGGAAATGATTTTTTTTTTAATAAAAAAAACCTATTTTCGTTGCATTCCAACGATGCAAATTTCAACATCATTAATGGCACAACAATTTCCAAATGTGTGATAAATTAATTGGTAGAATATAATAAGAAGAAAATGGATTCCATGGCCTGAATAAAAAAAATTCTTCGATATGATCAAGTAATAAAACTTTACCTGGACGAAATTATATAACACTTATCACAATGAATAATCTAGCAGATGGGATTTTCGATATATCAACGGTTTCGAAAAAAATTATTTTGAAAATAGGTAAAAAATTAATTTTTCTAAATTTCATGAGGTATTTTGATATGAGAAATGATATCAAGACAAAAATCAGCCAGTCTCTACCGTTAGAGGTTCTGGATGTGAAATTGTCGGTACCTGACCCCCTTAATAAGCTTAGCAAACTTCAGAATGTTCCATGCGTACAACATGTTATCAATGAGGTATCCCGATTTTTGAGAATACTCGCATGACCTATCCGAATAACTTTGAGTATTTGATTCTTGATACAATGCACCATCGCTAAGATATAAAATCATAGGCATCGCTTTTCGATAGTCTGTTTATAATATTGAGCTTTATGTTTTTTTTCTTAGCGATGGAATGGTAAAGCTTTGTTTGTACAGATACCAACTGAATGCAGACTCAACCCGACCCACGTAATTCTGCTCATAAAAGTCACACACATAATTAACTGAACACAGAAAAATTCGACACATTGCACTGTAAAACAAAAAAAATCCCATGAAGCGACATAACCCAGACAAACTCAGCCTATAATTAAATTGGTGCAGAAAAACCTAATGCACCATCGGCTTGCTCCAATTAAACTGGACATATTGCCAATTCAACATGGAAAAACTCGATTCATCACCAATTCGACATGCAAAAACTGCCAGGGCATGCCAACACAGAAAAATTCTCCCTTGGCGTAACTCGCCACAGCGAAACTTTCGTGGTACAGCTCGGCCCGCTCCAACTCTACACAGTCTAACGGACTATGGTTGCGTCGGTTGAGAATTGAAGCGGACCAAGTTACGCCGCATGAGAGTTTTCGCTGTGTGAAACTGTACCATGGGAGAGTATATCTCCATCGAGATAGCCCGTAGGTGATTTTTTGTGCGTCGAGTTGGTGATGCGTCGAATTTTTCTATTCCAAATTGGTGGTGCATTGTGTTTTATTGTAGCAAGTTGATGGCGCAACGAGTTTCTTTTTATC
This sequence comes from Rhorus exstirpatorius, assembly GCA_963564615.1. Taxonomy (NCBI): domain Eukaryota; kingdom Metazoa; phylum Arthropoda; class Insecta; order Hymenoptera; family Ichneumonidae; genus Rhorus; species Rhorus exstirpatorius. The sequence goes on along the minus strand of OY751321.1, from coordinate 3,129,248 downwards.
AAGTTAGATACGGGCCAAATTTATTGGGTCAAATCCCTGTATGGGGAAATGTTTTTGTGACGGCTTAGCGATGTAACTAATTTTTCTGTGTTTACTTGATGACGCATACTATTTTTCTGTCTAGAATTGTGTGAGCTTCTCTGGTTTGCATTCAGATGAAATCTGTGATAATAAGGCAGTGCAGCTGGGACTTGTATGATGTCAAATAGAATACTCGGAGTTGATGGCGTAGATCATGTGCGGATTAAAAAACGTTAGAAGAGCTCCGGCATATCGATAACAAGCAATTCTCACGGAACCTTTTGAAGTCCTGATGATCCTGAGAGAGGGAAGAGATACAAAAAGAAAATATTCAATCGAAATTACACGATGCAAAGAACTTATGAAGTTCACTTGGAATTTAAATATCATTTAAATAATAATTAAAATGAAATAAACAATGTTGTAAATAAAAATTCTGAATATACTTTAATGTTTGTGGAAAAAAACACAATTCTGTTTCATTAATATACTTTAAACTTTATTTAATTAATAATCAATATTTTTTTTTCGAAATACACCAATATAACCACTAAATGGGGAGTCATATCACTACGAGAACGCACCTATAAGTATATAATTTTTTTTTTCACCGGTTCTGTCCGAAAATGATAAAATAATACTCTAACACTGTTCGTTTTTTTTTTTTTTTTTTCAATTTATTTTTATACTTCACTTTCGTAATAAAACCTCTGAACTTTCATCTCAAAGTAACGACAAAAAAATCGCGTAAACGACTTTCGGAAATGCCGAAGCAACGAAGGCAGCTTCGTTAACCAAAGATCATACGTAACATGACATACGTGATTTCAGCCTTTTAGCCTGGTGTGACAGGTGAGCGATGAATTTGCGGTTAGATTCACGGGCGGTGCGAAAATTTGTGGCGGAGACAAAAAAAAAAAGAAAATGATGATGATGATGTACGTCGAATGAAAATAATAAAATGCAATATCTCCCATATGTCAATAGCTACAGCATTCATTTGGGTACCGATCGAAAGAGAAAAAAAAATAAAAAATATTCGTGTTGATATCATTTCCTAAGTCCGTATAATTCATTAATAATTCGGAAAATAAGTTTCGTTATATAGATATACTCCCGTGTATAAGCCAGATGTGTGGCGTATAAGAGGCTGTAGTACCTCTCGACATGTCGGTAAAGGAGAGGAAATGTACTTGTCTCGAGGCACTACCGTGCCTCTTAATATTAAGAGAGGGATAGAAAACAGACTTATTACCATGATGATTTTATTCGATTTCAGTAAATCTTTTTATACAGTTCCACATTGTCGATTACTCGTTAAACTGAAAGAGATCGGGTTTTCGGAAGCTGTTCTTACATGGATCTTCTCTTATCTAACCGGTCGTTCACAATCAGTAGTGGATTATAGAAATAATCGCTCTACCTGGAAAATGACAACCTCAGGTGTTCCCCAAGGCTCCGTACTCGGACCGATTTTGTTCTCCTTTTTCATCAACGATATTATTTCTGTCTTGAATCACTCAAGCTCTATGGTATTCGCAGACGACACTCAAATTTATCTTTCCTGCCCACCTGCTGACATCGTACGTGGCCTCGACTCAATATCGCAAGATGCGAGTGCGATTTTCAATTATGCGAATTTAAATAGTCTAAAATTGAACCTTACTAAATCGAAAGTGCTTGTATCCGGCAGTAATACGTTTGTCAGGGAGATTGATTTTGAGTCGCTACCATCCGTCACTATAAATGACACTCCCTTACCGTTTGTGAGTGAGGCGAGCAACTTGGATGTTATCTTCACCTCGGATCTATCGTGGAAAAAACATGTCTCGCTCGTGTCACAAAAAGTACACTTCGCTTTGCATAAACTTAAATTTCATAAAAGCTCCTTTTCGACTGAGCTCAGAGCTAAACTCGTTGTTACTTTAATTTTGCCGCAAATCGACTATTGTTATCTCGTTTATCACGGTCTCAGTGACGAACTTGACACCAAACTGCAACGTTTGGTAAACTGTTGCATACGTTTTATTTACGACCTGAGGCGTGACGAGCATGTTACCTCACATAGGTTACGTTTAGGGTGGTTGTCAGTAAGAAATCGGCGATTGTACTTTCTCGCGATTCAGGTTTATCGTATTCTTCATTTACAGTCGGCATCTTACCTGCGTGATCTTTTCACGTTTCTTGATCCATTACTACGGAGATCAGGCCGCCTTGTAACTCAGTCCCAGATTTTTGGCATTCCTTCCCATCGGACCACAACCTACAGGAATTCTTTCCATCTTTCGAGCGTCTATTTCTGGCATTCCCTTCCTAGTGCTATTACACAGTCCCCTTCGCTTGATATTATCGAAAATCGCCTTTTTGCGTATTTGCGTGCATCTGAGCTAGGGTGAACGTAGCAAGTTCATTTGTTTTCGTTTGCCTCTGTCTTAAGTTTTAAGCTGAGTTTGAGAGCTGAAAATCGCTTTCTCGTTTTAGTTAGTAAGTACACTAGGACCTCGATTTAATGGCCCTCGATTTAATAGACAGTCCCCACCGTGTCGCATTTATCGATCGGTTTTTCGCGTGGTGGGAGATGGTGGGGGACGCTTAAAGTCTCCCCGATCAGGCTCGTAGCACGGAGTGCCGATGCGCAGATACAGCATGGGCGGGCATACGCTACCTCGATTTAACAAGGTGCGATGCGGAGTCGGTCCCGCCACTGGCCGTTAAATCGAGGTCCTAGTGTATTAAGTTTGATATATGATAATAATTATTATTATTTTCATCTTTATTTTTCATCTTTATTTATTCTATTTTGTTATCAGAATAAACATGATAGAATATTCAAGATCATTGTAATCGTAAAATTGTACACAAGAATGTATCCTTTTGCCCTTTAGAGTTGCTTGGGTATATTAAATCAATAAAATCAATCAATCTCTCTTATTCTCTCTCAATCTCTCTCATTCTCTCTCATTCTCTCTCAATCTCTCTCATTCTCTCTTAATCTCTCCCTATTTCTCTCATTCTCCCTCAATCTCTCTCATTCTCTCTTATTCTCTCTCAATCTCTCTCAATCTCTCTCAATCTCTCTCATTCTCATGCTTTCTCAATCTCTCTCATTCTCTCTTAATCTTTCCTAATCTCTCTCATTCTCATGCTTTCTCAATCTCTCTCATTCTCTCTTATTCTCTCTCAATCTCTCTCATTCTCTCTCAATCTCTCTCAATCTCTCTCATACTCTATTATTCTCCCTTAATCTCTCTAATTCTCTCTCATTCTCTCTCATGCTCTCTCAATCTCTCTTATTCTCTCTTATTCTCTCTCATTCTTTCTTATTCTCTCGCAATGTCTCTCATTCTCTCTCAATCTCTCTCATTCTCTCTTAATCTCTCCGGATTTCTCTCATTCTCTCTCATTCTCTCTCATTCTCTCTTAATCTCTCTCATTCTCTCTCCATCTCTCTCAATCTCTCTCAATCTCTCTTATTCTCTCTCAACCTCTCTCGTTCTCTCCCAATTTCTCTCATTCTCTCTCATTCTCTCACTTTCTCTCTTATTCTCTCACAATCTCTCTGATTCTCTCTGATTCTCTCTCATTCTCTCTCAATCTCTCTCATTCTCTATCAATTTCTCTCACTCTGTCTCAATCTCTCTTATTCTCTCTCACTCTCTCTCATGCTCTCTCAATCTCTCTCAATCACTCTTATTCTCTTTCAATCTCTCTCATTCTATCTCAATCTCTCTGAATCTCTCTCATTCTCTCTCATTCTCTCTCATTCTGTCCCAATCTCTCTCTGTCTCTCTGTCTATGTATCTATCTATCTTATTTTCACTGCATCACGACAATAAACTTGCACTTGTATTTGAACCGAATATCGAGTGGAAATTTATTTTAATTTAAAGAAATGATTGATTCAAGAATCCATCTTTTTCGAAAAATTTGTCGAGTGGAAGTTCATTCGGACCTGAAAGTAAACGAATAACGAGTGTTTTTCCACTCGAACCGAAGACGGCGTTCGAATGGTTCCCCCACTCTCCACTCACTTCGGATGTAAACAACAGGTGGGAATCTATTCGTCACTCGGTCGCGAAGTAAATACAGGATGAAAAACCACTCGTTACTCGAACGCAAAACGAATGGCGAGTGGAAATTTCTTCGCCATTCGTACCCAAAAGAAATGACGAATAGGGATCTACTCGTCACTCGAACGCGAAACGAATAGCGAGTGGAAATTCATTCACCACTCTTACCCAAAGTAAATGACGAGTGGAAATCCACTCTTCACCTAAATTTACAATAAATGAGGAATGAAAAACCATTCGTCATTTATTTTTTTAAGTTTATTGTGCCCATGCCTGCTTATAAATGGTAAATCAACAATGTAAACAATAAAAATGCTGGATGTACTTGGCAACTGTCAGTTGGATGATTTGAATTTATTTGAGAACTTTTTGGGCGGATTTATTTTGCAACTATTCATGTTTGACATATTTTTGTAAGGAAATATTTGACGAATTTTTGCGTTTGACATTTTTTTGTAAGGATAGACAAAACGGTGCAAGGAAATGTACTTGTCTCAACTTTTGGTACACCATTTATGGTGTTTTTTGGGGGGATTCATTATACTTATCTCCGTGAGTCCCGTCTTTATTAAATATTTTTATTAGCACGAGCACACACGTTAATCCTGAGGGCACATAAATTATTTAAACGAATAATATTTTAACCGATTGATATTACGAGAACATTTTCCCGATGATACACGATTAAAAGAACGACGATTACTGAGCTCTACAGTTGCTTGGAGGCAAACTCCACGCGCCTTTAGGGATAATGTTACGAAGACATCTCGGCGCGCGCGAAATGCACCATCAGCACCACGTGTATGTCTCATCGTCGCTCAAGCTTGCTCGAATTCGCTCATCTTTTTATTCGTATAGAGAATAATATATGTTATGTATAATATGATCTGACGATGCAACGCGAGTATACCTCCAGACACAATAGGTATACGCTGCGAACATACATAGGTAATCTGACGAGGTACCCTTCCGTAGCGCTCGAGAGTCAATAACTATGGGCATGCTTACGCGGTATCGTTCAGCAGCAGCAGTTCTTTCACATATAGGGCGAAGAATGAATTAAAATTGTACAGATCACAGGCAGGCAGGGGCGCTTAGCATCGAATGGCCCATCTACAAGAGTATAGCGATGACTGATACTGTTCTCCTTTGCGATTGTATTTTTCAATTTTTTTTGCATCCGGAGAGAAAAGTTGCATAGCTCTCACCGCTACACATACACACTGGCGTGTATAAGAGGATGTCAGCTAATTTGCACGCACCAAGGTTTACGTTGTTTTGACGAAAACAGAGTATCAATATCATGATGCTTTATGAAAGCGACGTATAAGTCTGATTCGAGCTACGGAAGAAAAATTATCAATAAAAAAACTTTCTCTAGCCTTGAAATTATTAACTTTATTGAAGGAAAATTATTTTTTCGAAAAAAACGTGCCGAGAGATGAGCTTGAGGCTCCAGAGATCACAAGCATATATAGTTATTGAGCTCTCCTCTTTGGGTAAGTATTCGCTAACTCTCTCTCTCTCTCTTTTTCTGTATGCATATCTTTTTCCATGCCTCGAATCTTTCTATCACAGCAATAGCCGGCTTTTTTGATATTTTTCGATGTATACCGAGTATTCAAGTATGACACTACGAGAATTCTTTATTTTTCGAGGTGCGTGAAATGCATCATCAGCAGGGCAGCAGCCGGCTACAGGCCGTCTTCACTTATTTCTGCGAATCTCTTCTCCTTATTTTTTATATAATGTGTTTGTAGATATTTGTGTGTTTCATCCACCTTAGTAATATAATTTTAATATACATTTCGCGCTCAAGATCGTTAAACCTTATAAAAATTATGCCACCCACTTATGTATTTAATTTTAAAAGTATGTTTTTATCAATCGAAAATTTCGCTTTCGCCTTGAAAACATTTTTCTTTATCGAACGAAAATTATTTTTCCGAAAAAAGAGCCGAGAGGTGAACGCGAGGCTCAGCTGAGAGGTCGGCAGAGATCACGAGCATAGTTATTGAGCTCACTCTCTCTCTCTCTCTCTTCCTCTCTTTCTGTATCCATACCTTTTTCCATGCTCGAGAGTCTATCTATAGCAACAATAGGGGGCATTTACAACATTTTTCGATGCATACCGAGTATGCAGGAATAGCACTGCGAGTTAGCGGGATTTCTCGAGATGTGCGAAATTCATCAGCAACAGGGCAGCAACCGGCTACGTGCCGTCTTTGCTAGATGTTGCGAGGCTCTTTTCCTTTTTTTTTCGCTCAATGTGTGCTCATCTCGATCAATCCCCCCGTGTCTCTGAATATACATAACTGCCTTCATTTACGGGGGTTCGAACGCTGCTACTTCTTTTGATACACATTTTTTCACGGGTCATGAATATTAAATGTTACTCTTTTTTCTTTGAAAAACATAAAAGCAACCGGGAATCGTTTGTCGATCGTTCGTATATATCACTCGTATGAAAAATGTTTACGAGAAAAATTATTTAAATTTCGAAAAATTTAAGAAAGCTTTGTTTTAAAATTCATTCGTTTCGTTCATTCGTATCGTTCGTTCGTATCGCCCCTATCGTAATGATTTCGTCGTAATGTACGTACTATCCTGCTCATTCGTTTCGTTTGCGCGTATCGTTTATATTATTAATGCGTATCGCTTGTGTTTCAATTGATTTTCGGAAAAATGTTTCAGAAGTGAAATTTTATTAGCAACCAGCTCTTGTCGTTTTATCCTTCGTTCGTACCGGTCGCTCATTCTTTCCGTTTATTTTTATCGCTTATTCGTATCGCTCATATCGTAATAACTTTACTTGGAATACTTGTTTGGGAAAAAAAATTTGAGAAAGGTGTGAGAAACAAAAATTATTAAATATCTACGAATTCTTTTCCTTGTAATTAGAATTTTTTTTCTTCCCCATAGACGAGTCCATTATTCTGCCTCAAATTATTATGGATCAACGCCCTTCAGGATTTAAAATCATTTATCAAAATCATTCATTGAACATTCCTTTTTTTCTCTCTTTCTTTCCAATAATATCATCGAATTGAAAATTTTTCTTGCATTTCTTTGTTATTTTTTTTCTTCTTCCCCCTGTAGGTCAGAGTTTTTTTCAGTCGATCCTTTTTTTTCCTTTTTTTTTCTCAAGAAATTTTTTTTTGTGTGAGCATGAAACACGCATGTAGGGATCTTTGTTTTTTCTTCTTCTCCTTTGTTCGGCCACATATCGAGATAGAGACGACCTGCGCCATTGTCCTTCGCAATCAGGCCTAGAGCCAGCAAATATTATCGAATATATTTGAATTTTCGACGTTTACTGTGTGACCGTGATCACAGCGTCGACATCGCCCATAATTGTTGTGATACTTGTCTTTGACACATTTTTTTGGTGTACTTCCCTTTTTATAGTGTTGTTACATCCCCACCGGCATATTTTTTCGATCAGAGTCTCCCTCTTTTTTACACCCTTTCAAATACCGACCTGAAATTAACGACAGTAGAATATACGGTAGCCGATAAAATAGATCTCACCGAATAATCATTTCAATGAAATCAAAAGTAAGTTCTGTTGTATCATAAAAAATATTCATGTATGTTTTGTCATTCATAAACTATATTGAAAAAAAATTTTCACGACTCTGCTATTACGCTAGCACGAGTAAGCGTTTTTTATCGAGCTCTCCTCTTTGTGCCATGTTTCACGCGGACCCGCCTTCTCTGCCTCTCTCTCGTTGTCTCTCTCTTATCTTAGGGCGTCCTTGATTTCCTCGCTAATTTTCCCCATCCTTGACTACTGCTGCCTAGTCTACCATGACCTCACGGCGGAGCTTAACTTGAAACTCGAACGCCTTATTAACTGCTGTATCAGGTTTATTTTTGACCTCCGGCGCGATGTACATATTACACCGTACAGGCGGCGGCTTGGATGGCTGTCCGTTAAGGCAAGGCGGTTGTACTTCCTCGGCATTAATACGTTCAATATTCTCCGTCAAAAAGCGCCCCCGTACATTCTCGAGCTTTTTGCTCGAGGAACTATTAACCGCGATCGTTCCCAACGAAGACCTCCTTGCACTTTCCTTATCCCTATCCATCGAACAAGCACATATCACCACTCGTTTTCTCTCTCCGCTACGTATTTCTGGGAGTCGTTACCCAGCCAGGTCACAAGCTCCTCTAGCTTGAATATGTTCAAGTCTCGTCTCTATGCTCACCTATTCGATCAGGATCTAGTCGAGTAATCTCGCATTATTGTAGTTTGTAGTATTTAGTTTTAATATTACCTTATTTTTAGTTACTTTTTATCTTTACTGATCTTATTACTGTTTATTTTCTCATGTCATATGATTTTGCATTCACCGGTTTGCTGCGCTTTTCTCGCTGGTTTTTATTTATACCTTTTGCCAAACTTTCTTTATTTTCATCCATTATTCATTATTGTTATGTATGATATTTTTCTTTCTTCTCGCACTTATGTATTATTTTGTTATTTTTGTTTTTGCCAAAGGCGTGCCACGGCATAATAAATAATCAATCAATCAATCAATCTTTTTCACTAAAAAGCTGTTAACGTCCTCTTGCTTTCATGAACGCGATACAGAGCTCCTGTTATCATTAGAAAAAATATTTTTAGAATTTTAATATAATATATTTCAAAAGTATTCTTTTTCATTAATCTCCTCTTTCTCTCTCATTAAATCGATATAGAGTAAATAATTAAATTTTATTGGAAAGAATATTTTCATGGATGTTGGTACGCTAGTACGGACAAGCCTTATTTATCGAGCTCTGCTTTTTGTGCCATGCTTCGCGTGGTTCCGCATTCTCTGCCGCTCTCTCGCTGTCTCTCTCTTTTTTTATCAAAAAGCTGTCAACATCCTCTTTATTTCATGAACGCTGTACAGTGCTCCTGTTATCATTATAAAAAATATTTTACCATTTTGAATATAATATATTTCAAAAGTATTCTTATTCGTCAATCTCCTCTTTCTCTCTCATTAAATCGATATAGAGCTTAATATTTAAATTGTATTGGGAAAAATATTTTCACAGCTGTTATTATGCTAGTACGCGCAAACCTCATTTATCGAGCCCTACGCTTTGTGCCCTGCTTCCCGTGGTTTCGCATTCACTGCCTCTCTCTCTCTCGCTGTCTCTCTTTTTCTTGAAGATGATGCTGATACTTCTCTTTCTCCTTACATTGTTATTATTATAGTGAAAAGATTTCTATGAAATTTTTTAATACGATGCATTTACCGGAAAAATTATTTATGAACTGGAAGGGTATTATTTTAACGGTTGTGTGCATATAGTATATCGACAGCTCTTGGACGCTTCGTCAGATGAAGAAGCGGCTCTTATAGAGGGTGCTTGTACTGTTGAATTAGCATGTCAACAGAGGAGCGTAATGAGCCAGCACCTATCATGCACTGAACTGAATGATGGGCAGCCGATGAGCACCGTTTCCAGCATCGAACATCCTTCGGAAATATTGACTAGCTCGTCAGATTTTGAAGGTGAGTTAAAATTAAGGCATCAATCAATTTTTGTATGGTGCCTATTTTAAATTATAAATTTATTCAGAGCTCGTCGGGCGGGAGGACGCAGACGAACAAGACGACGCTGTGCGAGGCCCGTTAGGTCTGCGTAATTTCGGACGGCGAGCAGTCTCTGTTTCTGACGCTGATTGTATCTCGTCAACGGTGGAGGATCGTGACGATGGTGCTTTCGACCATCATGAAAATCAGCTGTAGGTATATCGAGAACGAAAGAGGCGAGACTTTCCAAAGAGCTGATGACGGGCCTCATGTTGTTGATGATGAGCAGGAGGGGGAGGAGGAGGAAGAGGAGGAGGAGGAGGACAGCACAAACGATCCTTTCCCAAGAACGGATCGCTGGTTCAAAATGCTTGTGGCTGATGACGACTCAGGTAAATAAATTATCTTACATATGAAAAATTAATTAAGCAAGTAAGTAAGAGGGTCCTTTTGTAACAGGATATTCGTCAGCATCTTTGTTTGAGGGGTGATATCGATATATTTAAGCAGTGCTATGACTCGTGAGAGGTACAAATATTCATAAAAATTCAATAATTTTCTTATCAAACTGTACTACAATTTAATACGAGCATTTTTTTCCAGAGGTGCAAAGGGGATCCGACAGACAGCGTGGTGTACCAAGGAGTGGACCACTCGAAGGAATACACCCACCGGGAAAACACTCTGAAATCATCGGCGATCATACGCGGTATTTTAAGCACTTTAAAATACGGGGGCGTCATACATCATTGCGAATTCATCCACCAGTCTTCGAAGTTAGTGTGGTGGACTGCCTCAACGGTTCATTTCGCGACCTCTTAACACACATCATAAGCTCCTGCGAGGGAGGCGATTATGCAGGCATTTCGTTTACGGCAAATAGTCTGCCGCACGGGCTGGTGTGGTTATCTTTCCGACCGGCCCGAGATTATGTATTTGAAGATATCTGGCAATTGATAAGCAGCGTGGCGCAGAGAGCGCCATCTTTGAATATCGACGATTCGTGCACAATAAAAATGTGCGCCGTCAAGGGGGTCGAAGGGCTTGGTCGGAAAGGTCTCACACAAGAGGCTGTCGCAAAACAATCTATTCTCTCGATCCGAAATAGCGACAATCTATGCTTACTGCGTTCACTGGTAGTGGCTCGAGCATACGCAGAACGAGGTGAAATACGGTCGGGTAGTCTACATAATAAATGGCAACGTATTAGGCAAATCAACAGGTCTGTACAAAAACAGGCAGCGCTCAAACTTACAAGAGAAGCAGATGTCTGCGCACTGGTAGAGGGCTGTGGTATATACGAGATTGCGCGCTATCAGGATCATTTGGCACGAACGGTTTTGCAATTGTCGTTTACGAGTTTTTAACTTTGGGTCGCGGTGAGGAGCCTCTGTTAGAGGGGAGACAAGGTGTTCTGGACATCGCGGGTATCATTCAGCACACTGTATATATTGTATTACGAGTGCTCACATCATTTCGAGCCTATTCTAAATCTCAGAGCAGCTGTCGGTAGTAGAGATTTATGTTCCTCGTGTAATTGGCCTACCGTTGACTCGGTCATGGATGTTTAAAAAAAATGTCCTCGGTGTCCCCAGACATGCAATACGCGCTCACGCGATATAATCAGATGCGAGGCGTGCAATCGCAATTTTTTTCGGAGAGGACTGCTTTCAGAAGCAAAAGGTGCCGATCGTGACGATGAGGCGTAGAAAGCCTAGCCCTTGTGAAGCTCTGAAACGGTGCTGGTATTGCTTTCGAGCAATATGACCTTTGTAAAAATCAGACAAGCATAAATGCGGAGTAGGGTACTGCAAAACGTGCAAATCCGATCATACAAATGAGCCGTTCGCTCAAAGAATGACCTAAGTCAAATTTGGTCGTTTTGAGAAAAAGCGATTTAAAGATTCAGCATTGTATGGCAAATTGTTAGTTGTAAAAATGTATAATTTTTTGAATTTTACTTCGAAGAGACACTCCTGAATAAAGATTCAAGACCATAGAATCGTTGTTAAATACATTTTAACAACACTGAAATGTATAATTAATACAAAATGATTTAGGTCGTTTTTTCGGCGAACTACTTAACCCTTTCAAGCACACATTTTTCTTTGCGTGTAATCGACTTGAAACTTTGTACTCGGGGGTTTTTGGGGTCGCTGATAACGAATCCGCACTCGAATTTAGAAAATTCAAGATGGCAGATCCAATATGGTGGACCAAAAATACAAAAAGTCGTCTGACGAAAGGAAAAGTTGGTACTCGGGGATTTTCGGGGTCGCTGACAACGAATATGCACTTAAAATTTTAAAATTCAAGATGACGGATCCAATATAGGGGACCAAAAATGCCAAAGGTCGTTTGATGAAAATTAAAGTTGGTAATCAGGGGTTTTCGGGGTCGCTAATAACGGATATGCACTCAAAATTTAAAAAAAAAAAAAAACGAAGAAACAAATAAAAAAATTACAAAAAACGAAAATAAATTTTTTTAACGAAGAAAAAAATAAAAAAATAAGTTAAAACGAAAAAAAAAATTTTTAAACGACAAAAAATAAAAAAATTAAAAAAAAACAATGACTTGATTTGACAATGACAATGATTTTTTTTCACCGTCATATTCCGGTAAACTTCGCGCAGCTTCTTTCGTTTCTTTTCTCCTATCAGCGATAGTCGTTTGCTCCAAGAGTGACATAAGCAATTGTTGAGCATTATATTCGGCCATTTCTGTTTTTAGGTGTAAATAATTTAATTACTTGTTTCCAAAAATTTTATGAATTAACTGAGGGTGAGTTATCGGACAGAAGATCCCACTTCTGGCACCAATTTGTTACACACGGGTTTATTTGTCCCGTAGTAACTTGTTATTATTATTATTTTATTCGCTGAAGTCAAAGGCCCCGGCGAATGGATTCTCTGTCCTATTTAAGCTGGGTAGCACCTCACTTTGTATTTAGTTGTAGTTGGTGATGATCAGATGAGCTGTGATGCAATGAAGGAGTACAGGTGGTTTTACACGAATGTATTTATTCAAGAACACAGATCGATCAGTCACTTTTACAATAATAGCTTGAGTTGGTCCAAAGGTTGAATGTTATACTCTATGATTGTTGCAGATAGAATTGAGTTTTGGTATCGGTTATGCCATCTGTCTTTCGGTCGGACAGTTCACTCGGACAGAGCATAGCCGGGCCTCTCCTCGCTCACGGTTACCCCCTCTATTTCTCTATCACAGTCTTTTCTCTCAAGACTTGGCTATATTACAATCAGTTCAACTCCGGCGGTTATATTGAAAAGTACGGCTACATCAACGTTCGGCTTATCTCGTATCTCGGCTACATCAACGCTCGGCTTATCTCTTATCTCTGCTACCTCAACGGTTTAGTTAGCATCTCGGCTTTTCTGTCAAATCGGGTATTCTCTGCGTGTGTGTCTCTCGTCGGATATTTATGTGAATTGACAGGGCAAATAAATATACAAGGCTTTTATCAAACAATTGGTATACGTGAAAAAGTGTCTCTCTCTTTTCCTTTACGAAGGAACACCCGCGCCTTATCCAATTCTTGTTCGACACCTTAATTAAAAAACAAGATCCCTCACATACATCTCAAGGCTATCTCAAACATTTTGGTCCTTCGAGCCGGATCGTGTGTGTGAAAAGGTGAAAGTTTTTGGTAAAAGTGCGGTGTGTCTCGTGCTGAGAAAAACGGAATTTCTCATTTAAAATCAAGGACTTCAGCATCAAGGGACAAATGCTTTTGAGTTTTCTCGGACTGTGTATCTCGGTCTCTCTCTCTCCTTAGGGTTTCGGATCTTCGCTCGGTGGTCGAAGGTCGACAGTGTTTACGCTAGTGCGCGCATACGGGACAAGCCTTAAAACCTCGCCGCTACACGTGCGCTCGAGATGCCTCGAGCGGTTCGCATCGCGCTCTCTCCATCTCGAGGATCATGGTCGGTCAATCGATCAATAGGGAATTCGATAATTTTCACAGTCGGTAACTCTCATTCGGTCGGTATCTCAAGTGGTAAGTAGCACGAACGGTATCTTACCATCAAGGAGAATCGAGTCGCTACTTACCGTCGGTTCAGTGCGTATCGTGCGCGATCAAAACAAACACTCAAGTGACAAGTGACGATCGAGTTCGCGTTTTCGAATGTTTTTTGAACATTCTCTCCGCATTTCTCAACGATAATCGGTATTCTCGTACTAATCTCGGTGCGAATTCGTGAAAATTTTGTTTTTTTTTTCAATTTTTTGAATTTTTCGAATTTTCAACTCTCTACGAATTATCGCGCTGTGACAGCTAGGTATATTCGTTCGGTTTACAGCAAATTTATACTAATTCGGTATTTCTCCTCACGCTTTCGGGTGTTTTATCAGTTTCGTCAATATCTCGATAAAACTCGGTATTTTTCACATTTTTCGGAATTTCTCGAAACTTAATCTCGCGTTCGTGATTATACGAACAATTCTCTCGCGAGTTCACAGTGTTGTCGGTTTTTCTCACGGAACATCGGTGTTTCGTGAAAATTGACTTTTGCGCTGTTCGGTCAGGTTTATCTCGCGAGTGCTCGGACTCTCGAGTGCGAACTTTAATCTCGTGAGTTTTTTAAACAGTTTCGGGTTATTTCGGTACGCGAATCGAGGTGCAAATAAACTCTCGACATGGCGGATGAAACCAAACCCGCTACACCCGGGGATACGGCCTCTTGGGCTGATTGCGAGGATCCGCCGGCGGATACGGAAACGGAGGTTCAGAGCACACTACTCGTGCCAAACATCCCTTGCACATCAGAACGCACGGCATCCCACACAGGGACGACGTCTCAAACGGACGACCCTCGATCGGTTGATAGTATCCTCGATTTCCGGGCTATTACTCGAAACGGACGGCTTCGCGCGCTAGAAAAAGCGCTTGAACAAGCTCAAACGGATTCGGAACAACCTCTCGGCGCGGTCTCACTCAATAACATCGATACGAGCATCGGGCTCATCGAAGATCAATGGAAGTCTTTTCGGATCACTCACGAAAAGATCTCAGAGCTGTGTACTCCGGAGTTCCTCTCAAGGCCATACGTTGTCTGCAACACGTACAAACGGGCTCGCATACTCGCATGCTCGCATACACGCATTGAAGCATAGTCGAGTGCAAAACGTTTACTCTCGGATCTCCGAACCAGAGTGACACGTCACCTCGCTCCGGACAATCACTCAGCCTCGTCTCTCGGTTCTCTACCGATGATACAAGTCCCCGAGTTTTCCGGACAATACTCGGACTGGAAATCATTCGCGGATCTCTTTCTCAGCTTGGTTGAAAATTAGGATAGCATCAGCCAAATTGAGAAATTGGTACTACTCAAGGGAGCGCTCAAGGGTGAGGCAGCAAGCTTGCTAGCAAACATCACGGTAGCGTAGGAGAATTACGCTCCGGCATGGCAGACGTTAGTCGAGAGGTACGAGAATCGGAGAGTCTTGGCTAGCTCTCATCTCAATCGGATACTCGGTCTCACTCCACTCACCCAGAAATCGGCCAAAGGTCTACTCGCTCTCGTTGCCACCACCAAGGAGGTTCTCGATGCACTCAGGGCGCTCGATTTACCGGTCGAGCACTGGGATTGCATCGTGATCAACGTGCTCAGCCAACTACTCGATACCAACACGAGGGAAGCGTGGGAGGTACGGCTAGGATCAACGCTCGAAATCCCTCCTCTATCGGAATTTCTGGAATTCCTCACGGCTTGGGCTCGGGCTCAGGAAAACGTCGAACGAGAAACGACAGCATCGAAGAGCTCGGCTAGCGGATCTTCCCGAGCAACTCGAGTACACACGGCTTCCGGCTCGACTGAAAAAGGAAACAAGAAACCTCAAGGATACAACTCAAGCTCACAATCGTGCTCGTGTTGCAACAGAAGCCACTATATGGTGGCATGCTCAAGGTTCCTCGCTCTGACTCCCGGTGAACGACGTGCGTTGGTCGAGAAACAGCGACTCTGCTATAACTGTCTCGGTCCTCATGGTGAAAATTCGTGTCGCTCGATGAAGCGGTGCCAAAAATGAGAAGGAAAGTACCACACTCTAATTCATCAAGGCTCACCCGGAGATCGAATCAACACGACAACGGCGGCAAAACCTCCCGAGAAAACGGCCACGACAAAACCGGGTAAGCGCGATTAAATTTCAAGGATGATCGCGTACTCAAGGATTACTTATCACGGAATACAAGGTTTTACAACTCAAGGTCATTCTCTAACAGGAGTCGTAAGAATGGAGCCAACAATCATCTCGGAAACGCCTCATCCTCGGTTCAAAACTCAACTCGCTTCGTCTTCGAACGACTCACGGAATCGGTGAACACTCAAGGCGATCGTTAGCAAATCAACGGAACATCAGGAAAATCAACTACCAGCAGTTCTATTAGCGACTGCTCGTGTCACGGCAATCAATCAAATACAAGGATTTTCTCAGCCGGTCAGAATCCTGATTGATCCAGGATCTGAACTCTCATTTATCTCGGAAGCGATGGTGAACGAACTGCGTTTACGATGAAAATCGGCGGCAGTTCCAATCATCGGCATCGGCGGCTATAACACGGGAGCCACTCGAGGTGTGGTCTCGCTGAAGCTTCAATCGTTATTCAACGAAAACTCGGTTCATCTCAGCGTATATTCTCAAGAAACTCACCACCACGCTACCATCATTCTCAACGGCATTACAATCACGCGATCTCATCGACAATCTGACACTCTCAGACAAGGGTTTTCTCAAACAAGGACCCATCGATGCATTAATCGGTGCGGATACATACGGGAAAATAATCGAGCCTCAAATCGTCAAATCGGATTCAACTGAACTCATCGCACAGCAAACAAAATTCGGATGGATAATATCGGGCCCGGTAAACGGTAACTCTCGTCAAGAACGAGTATCGCTATCAGCTGTGCGAAGCGGCGGAACGGCGGATGATCAACTGAGTCAATTACTCAAACGGTTTTGGATACAAGAAGAAATTCCGGCCATGGCAGGCTCGGAATGAAATCCAGATTATTTGATATCTGAACAACATTTCAAGGATACACACACAAGGGACTCCACCGGTCGCTATACCGTTCGGCTGCCATTCAAGAATTCACCATCGTTACTCGGCGAAAGTAAGCTGACGGCTCTACGTTGCCTTCGACGAATAACTAAACGGTTGTCTACGGAACCGGCATATCGGCAACTGTATACGGAATTTATCAAGGAGTTTGAATCACTCGGCCATATGGAGGCGGTCAATGACCACTCGGAAACAACGGCGCCAGTAAATTTCCCCCATCATGGCGTACTCGAAGAAGATCGCGTGACAACAAAACTCTGAGTAGTATTCAACGGATCAAGCCGCAGTTCGACGGGTGTATCTCTCAACGAGATACTTCATGCGGGCGGCAAACTGCAGGTTGACGCTTCGGATGTCCTGATCTGGCTGCGTCGATCGCATTGGATTTTCGGCACGGACATTGAAAAAATGTTCCGTCAAATTAAGGTACATTAGGACGACTGGGATTACCAGCGCATTCTCTGGTTCGATGAGGACGAGAAACTCGTCACCGATCGGCTTACCACAGTCACATACGGGTTGACCTATGCTCCATGGCTTTCTCTACGGACAATACAACAACTAACGGAAGATGAAGGACATCGATTTTCTCTGGCTAGACATTCTCTTACTCAAGGTCGCTATGTGGACGATATATTTGGCGGATCGGACACGAGAGATGGTCTCAAGGCAATTACAGTGAGAACTTATTTAATGCACGACTTTTGTACCGACACCTATTGAGGGAGTGCATTAATCAAGGGTGCCCCTCTACAACTTTTGGCAGAACCAATCCCTGCAGAGAGCATATCCCACGCTCGTACATATGTATATATAGCTATGAATATCGTTGTTTCTGTCACACGAATTAATCAGCTGTTAGGAAATGAAGGAATGCTTTTATTTATAAATCATTCGCCAAAAGTGTACAACAACCGAGTATAAATTTTAATCTCGCAACGTTACTTTTTTCAAAATCATTCACGCAAGCACAAAACGATTTTTTTTCTTTATTAGAAACGAAATCTTACCTATCGCGTTTTGAGGTTGACGACTAACAAGAGTGCCACTAGCGGCCGGTAACCACGAGCAACAAGAGAGACGGCATAAAAGGAGAAAGAGGGGTGGGGCTAGTGTCTCGAGGCCCGAAGTGGTGGGGGGTGCGCGGCATGAATCAATCAAGGGAATCGAGGGGAAATCAGGCAACTAATGAGCGTGCATAAAAGAGTTTCTACTGTATCTCGGATCTCATCGGCATATGCAACGTGGGCGGTTTTCCATTGCAAAAATGGAGCTCAAATTGTCCAAAATTACTCAAGGAAATGGATCTACATGCCAGCTCAGAGACTACGGTCTCCCTCGATGACGCGGCGGTGAGGGTTCTCGGCATGTGTTGGCATCCGCTCTCGGATACACTGCGGTACAAGTCAAAAAATTACAACTCAGCAACTTTTACCAAAAGAACGTTGCTATCGGAGATCTCACAAGTGTATGATCCTCTCGGACTTGTATCACCGGTTTTAATCAGAGCCAAGCTTCTCATTCAAGAGTTATGGCTTCTCAAGGTCAGTTGGGATGAACCACTCACCTCGGCTACTGTCAATCAATGGAAAGAATTTCGCAAGGATCTCACTCAACTCAATCAATTGGTTATCCCTCGGTAGCTGCAAATCTCATCCACGAACACGGTAATGTAGCTCCACGGATTCTCGGACGCCTCAACACTCGCGATGAGCGCTGTCGTATATCTCAGGATAGAACATCAAGGTCATCCAACTACGGTTTCTCTCGTCTGTGCGAAAACCAAGGTCACACCGATAAAACGGCTTACTATTCCAAGGTTGGAGCTCACAGCGGCAGTTATGCTGTCTCAACTGATAGCCTACGCAATGAGAATGTTGGCAGTAGAGAGTCTACAACTCTACTGCTGGACTGATTCTACGGTGACACTCGCGTGGGTCACCAGCCATCCGTCCAGATGGAAGGAATTCGTGCGAAATCGGATTGCGAAGCTCCAAACGACGTTACCTCAAGGACAGTGGCGTCACATCGACGGCAAGGAAAACTTGGTGGATTGTGCCTCACGAGGCATCACTACCTCGGATTTAATCTCTCATCATCTGTGGTGGACCAGCCCAGCGTGGCTAATCAACCAACCAGAGCAATGGCCTATATCTTCGGTTGATCCTCCGGGGGATGTCATGGTTGAGGCAAGACCAACTACGACAGTATCAACGGTTACGATCAAGGCAACGACATGGCATTTCATCGAAAATTACTCAAGGTTATCAAAACTTATCCAGGTAACAGCATCAGTCTTTCGAGCGATACAGCGTTGGAAAAGACAAGGAACGTACGAGTCTTCAGTTCTTGGAACACAAGAACTCGATGAAGCTCGAATCTTCTGGCTAAGGGTTACACAAGAACAATTCGGTTCTCTCATCAAGATGCTCAAGGATGGTCTCAACATCCCCATATCAGACCAAATTTCAAGGTTAACACCTTTTGTGGATGCTCAAGGACTTCTTCGCATCAGACGTCGGTTAAAATTCTCGGATCTCAGTCCCGAGGAGAAACAACCGGCAATTTTACCTCGAATCTCTCGCCTCACGACGCTTATCATCGATGATGCACACAGACGGACATTTCAGAGCGGAACACAACTCACCCTCGCATATCTTCGGCAAAGACATTGGGTAATCGGCGAACGATCATCAGTACGCTATCGTATTTACAAAAGCGTGACGTGTGCTCGACAGCGCGGAGAGCGGGCAAAACAGCTGATGGCTCAGCTTCCTGCATCTCGGATCACACCGTCTCGTCCCTTCCTCCATGTCAGCGTGGACTACGCTGGTCCATTCACTATTAAGACGTGGAGAGGGCGAGCGGTTAAATCATACAAGGGCTACATCTCGGTTTTCGTGTGCTTCTCTGTATCGGCGGTTCACCTGGAGCTCGTGACGGATTATACATCGGACGCATTTGTCGCTGCGTACAAACGGTTCACGGGTCGACGCGGAATCTGCTCGACACTCAGCAGCGACAGAGGCACGAAACTCTAGTGGGACCGGACAAGCAACTACGGCAACTCTTTAATCAAGCCTCGAAAGAGCATCACCTTCTCTCGGCTTCTCTCGCCTCTCAAGACACCAAATGGATCTTCAATCCAGCGGCAGCTCCTGACTTCGGCGGAAAATGGGAAGCAGCGGTTAAATCGGTCAAGTTTCATCTCAAACCAAGCATCGGGGTCTCGGTCTTGACTCACGAGGAATTTACAACCCTCTTGGTCCAGATCGAGGCCATATTGAACTCTCGACCGCTTCGCCCACTCTCGAATGACCCGGATGATCTATCGGCACTCACACCCGGTCATTTTCTCATCGGAGAGCCTCTCATTACGGTCCCAGAGGCAGACTGTACCACGGATAATCTCAGTCGGCTGTCTCGGCGACAACTCATACAGTCAAGGGTACAACTGTTCTGGGAGAGATGGTCTCGGGAATGTATACATGTATCTAATGTCTCGGGAATGTATACCAAGCTATCTCAACATGACGGCATCCCTCAACTCAACTCAAGGTCGGCTCCATGGTTCTTCTCACGGACGAACGGTTTCCGTTCTCAAGGTGGCCATTGGCACGAGTCACTCGGCTTCTCCCGGGATCTGACGGTCTCGGTCGAGTTGTCAAACTCCGGTTATCCTCAACTACACTTATCAGGCAAGTAACCAAACTCTGTAGTAGTAGAGCTAGGCCGGTTCACCACCATGCCGCCATATTGTTATTCATGCCGCCATTTTCTGCGGTTCGTGTCCGGACTAACTGCAGATTCCTGCGCCCCAGCCCTCCTGGTTTCCAACGGGTGGTAAGGTAGATATCTGTGGGATAAGATCCCTACATATCTGCAGCCGGTAAGGTAGATATCTGTGAGGTGGGATATTTGAATTCCAGAAGTTGCGATATCAGGATACTGCGATACCCAAAGATTCGTATGACTTTTCAGACTTTTACAGGTAATGTATTTATTTATTTCTTTATAAATTCTCCTAATTATATACAGGGTGTATACTAACGTACTGATCATATTATGAGATTCGGGTAGAGCGTCGAAAACGGAGCAGAAAAGTCCTTTTCGAAAATTTTGTAAAATAAATTATGTGGAGTTATTAGCGATTTAAAGTCGACCAAGGTAGACCAACGTCGACCAATCAGCGCTCGATCGAAGAGAAATTTAAAAGGGTTGAGACAGCTGAGGGGACGACGTCGGTAGTAGCGAGGTTCGTGAAACAAAACACTCGTAAACCCACACCGTTGAACACTACACGGACGCGCGAGAGCGAAACAAATAAACGCTAGGCGTGCGGCAATGTTCATGCTTGTCGCGATGGCCTGGCTTATGAGAATAAAAACAAATGACGAGAATCAGCAGGAAAATAATTTTTTCGCAATGATGAGTAAAAATTGATAAAAAAATTTAGTAATTATTTATGATGGTGGCTTTTTCAAATGTTGGTTTTTAAAAATGTGTTACACGCGGGTTATTTATCCCGTGGTAACTTATTATTATTATTATTTTATTCGCTGAAGTCAAAGGCCCCGGCGAATGGATTCTCTGTCCTATTTAAGCTGGGTAGCACCTCACCTTGTATATGCTTGTAGTTCGTGATGATCGGATGGGCTGTGATGCAATGAAGGAGTACAGCTGGTTTCACACGAATGTATTTATTCGAGAACACACATCGATCAGTCACTTTTACAATAATAGTTTAAGTTGTTACAAATGTTATACTCTATGATACACTGACGCGCAATGCCGCTAAGGTAATTGGCACGAACAATTATATCACAGAGGTAGTGAAGCGCCGCTAAGGTGTTCCTTCACTTAATGAGTTCTTATACACTTGTCTACAACAAGGGTTTGAGAAGATCACGTCAATCACGCCCGCGAGAACCTAAGTACGCGAACGGACTTGCCGCTAAGGAACGGGATCTCTCGACCGATTGCTAAGAGCGTCGTATTAAGACTAATTTGATAATATGTCGAGAGAATCCTCGTTAGCTTTGGGCGTCCGGCTACAAGGGTCTCGTGGGGGTGGATTGAGAAATCATCGATCGATATAGGTCTCGATGATTTCGAAACCCATGAGTTGAGAAATCATCGATGGATGGAAATCTCGATGATTTACGAAATCTGGTGATGCAAGGGGTTTACGGAATCTGATGCAAGGGATCCAATAATCCAGGTTATAAGTGATGCAAGTGGTCGAATAATCTAGGTCATTTGGTAAGGTAGCAAGAGTCCGAGGACGAAAAGAGGAATCTGCTGACGCGCGGTTTGCTCGAGTTTCCAGAGAGTGACTGTCGCAAGAGTCGGCGTACTCTCTGGAATCTGATGACTCTGTTGTGTTGCAATGACCGCAGGTAGTGATACCTCGGTTCGTCACAGCCCTCCCTTCTCAGATTGAACATGGTCCGGTGGTCCATGCTTCATCCAGACGTAGCTACCTTATGTGTTGATGATGTTATCTCCAGGTGTCATCGAATCCGACCGTCAATGGTGTATTGATTATTTCTTAGTGCGTCCCCGGAGCCTTTGTTTTATTATATTAAGTGTGGATTTTTGGGGGCCTGCCTCTTTTCTTCTTAGGTTCCGGTTCGGGTGGAGTGTCACCGGTTACATGGGCATGTTTAAGTTTATCCATGTGTGTAAGGCTTAGTTGGCCATCCCTTTTATCAACCAAGACGGTGTTTTGGTCAAGTATCTTGGCAATTCTGTAGGGCCCTCTATAATAAGGATCGAATTTGTGCAATTTCGGTTCTCTTAGGACATAGACCAGTTGGTTTGGTTCATATTGCACGGCGTTGATTTTCTTGTCATGTCGTTGTTTTGCTCGGTTCTTGCTGTCGTTTAGGTTATTGCCTCCAATTTCTGCCAGCTCATCAAGTCTGTGCACTATATCGCTCATGTACCGAGTCGTCGTTGGCAGGTGTTCTTTTAACGGGAGCGTGTCTGGCGTTTTCATTAATTTCCCGTAAGCCATCTCGTATGGTGTAAATTTTGTTGACTCGTGTACTGTGGCGTTGTGTGACTGGATAGCGTAAGGCAAAATTTCGTCCCATTCATTTTCCTTTTCAATATAATGTTTCAGGTAGTCGGCTATTTCCTGGTGGCTTCTTTCTAATGCTCCGTTGCTTTGTGGGTGGTAGGTTGTGGCCTTGACGTGGTGGATTTTTCTCTCCTTGAGAAAATCTTCCATTCGTTGGCTAACGAAGCATTTCCCGTTATCGCTGAGCAAAACTAGTGGAGTGCCGTGTATTGCGAAATATTCGCGGTTGAGGGTTCAAATTACTGTTTTTGATTTCATGTCCGGTAATTCGAAAGCTCGTGCAAATTTTGTAAGCAAGTCGATGGTGGTTAAGACGAAACGATTACCTCGTTTTGTGAGGGGTAATGGTCCAAGTATATCCACGGCAATTTTTTCCCATGCAGCCACTGGTGTATCCGTTATTACCATTGGTTCTCTTGTTTTTATTCGAACCAATTTTTGTTGTTGACAACTATGGCAGCATCGTACGGCGTTTTGAACATCGTTCTTCATGCCTTTCCATTGGTACCGTTGTCTCAGACGTTCGTAAGTCTTCTTCACACCCTTATGCCCTCCAATGTGTTCGCTGTGCCATTTCCGGATAATTTCTTGGCGCTCTACGGTGGGTGGCGTCTCTATTTTGCCTGTGCACAGCGTCATTTTGCAGGCACTCTTAAAGAATGTCTCTTCCAACAGGATTTTGAATGCATAGGGCCGTATTTCATCGTGGCCGTCGCCGAAAACAGCTATTCGGATTTCCTTTATATTTTCAGCCCTTAAGAATTTTCTTAGGCTCTCGAGTGCATTTTTCAGATTTTCGACTGTAAGCTTTTGGTAGTATTCCCTCGTAGCAGCGATGCTAATGACCTTGGTTTTTCCTGTATCGCTGAGTACGATCATTTCCCTCTTTAGCTCTCGTGAGAGCATTTCAGTGTCGATATAGCCAAGATCGCATAATTGCCGACCGATAGGATGGCAGATCACTCCGTCAGCTGACACAAAATGCACGAGAATTCCTTTCTGAGATGTGAGTTGCTCTGGCGTAAGGATAATTTGAGTTTTGATGATTGTCGACTCCTCGGAAGAATTTTCTTCAGTTTCAGATTCGCTGCTTTGGCTGCTATCTGTATATTCGCTTTCTGACGAATATGAATATGATGAGTCTGATGAGTCTGATGATAAGATGGGTTCAGTTTCAACGAGAGAGCTGTGCGTATTTCCCGTAGTTCGGTCAGTTTCTACTGAGAAACGGACGTTACGAGGAGTAGATCCGCATTCAGGTCGTTCGCCTCTCGTTGGCGTTGGCATTGTCGAGATTCTTCTACTGCTTCTGTTTGTCTGATTCTTCAAGAGATTTCCGCTGATAATTGATTTTCTATTAATTTGAGCTACTTCTGCATTTCTCTCAGTTTGATCATGTGTCTCTTCGGTTTCCTTTGCGGGTTCTGGGTTGTCATTAAGAGTTTCTTGCAGGAACTCGATTTGTTCAGACGTAAGTTCCCTTCCGCTAGGTTCCGAGTCTTCGTCAAGATCTTGATTCAGTTGTTCAGGAAGAGCGATCGGTTGAGGAAGTCCATGCGAAAGCCTCCGTAATTTTCCTTTTGCTTCGTCTATTGTAAGGCCATGCGCACCGCGTTGAATGGCAATCGATGTATCAAAGCGGTAACCTCGTGGATCCGATTGTGTGGACGTATTCATTTCTTCTTCCTCCTCGTTCTCGGTGGTAGTAACGCCTGGAGAAGCGGTGAATGGAGGTTGCGCGTCGTCAGTAACTGCCTCGTCTTCTTCTGATAATTCCCAGGAACTTGGATCATGGTAGGCAGTTTTAGTCGCCGCTCGACCTCTATTGCGTATTCTACTGGCAATCGTACTTTGATTCGACTCTTCTTTTTCGGTTGTTTCCTCAACCTGGAGTTTCGTCTCGTCCTTGGGTGTTAACGGAAAACTTTCTGCAGGAGGGTTTCTCGACAAAGCATCTGCGTTGAGATTCGTTTTTCCTTTTTTATAGACAACTTGATATTCATATTCTTCCAGTTGCAGTCTCCATCTCATTAATCTCGAGGAAGGATCTTTCACAGAGTGTAGCCAAACTAGTGGTTGATGGTCCGTTACAAGAGTGAACTTTCTTCCATACAGATACGGTCGGAAGTATTTTACAGCGTATACCATTGCGAGGCACTCTTTTTCTGTTGTTGAATAATTCCTTTCTGCAGAGTTCAATACTCGACTGGCATACTGAACTGGTAGGTCTTGACCCACTGTATCTCCCTGACTCAGCACCGCTCCGATTGCAATGTCGGACGCGTCAGTCGTAAGTATAAACGGCTTGCTAAAATCGGGATATTGCAATATGGGTTTCTTACATAACGCATCGCGGAGATCTTCGAAGCTTCTTTGATGTTGGTCGGTCCATTGAAACTTCACTGTTTTCTTTGTGAGGTCGGAAAGCGGTTTGGCTCTTCCAGAGAAGTTCGGAAGAAACTTCCGGTAATATCCGGCGAGTCCAAGAAATTCTCTTACATTTCTCGGTGTTTTAGGTACCGGAAATTGTTCTACTGCCCGTAACTTCTTCGGATCGGGCTTCACTCCGTCCTTTCCGAGTATGTGTCCGAGATAATTGACCTCCCTTCTCAAGAATTCGCATTTGTCTACTTGTAGAGATAGTCCATTTTCTCGGAGTCGTCTGAAGAGTCTTTCGACTTTTATGCGATGTTCTTGTAAGGATGTTGAAAAGATGACTATATCGTCCAAATACACAAACAATTCTGTGCCGATAAGACCCGATAGAACGCTGTCCATAAGGCGTTGGAATGTTGCCGGTGCATTTTTCAATCCAAACGGCATCCTCAGGAACTCGTAGTGTCCTCGGGGAGTCGTGAAAGCTGTTTTAGGACTGTCTTTCGGGGCGACCTTAATTTGGTGAAAACCACTAGCAAGGTCAAATACCGAAAAATATTTCGCTCCCCCTAGTCTATCGAGAATTTCGGATATATTCGGTAGTGGATAGCTATCGCCAATAGTCTTTTCATTCAATTGTCGATAATCTATTACCATTCGCCATCGCTTATTACCTTGTGAATCCGCTTTCTTAGGCACAATCCATAGTGGTGAATTGTATGGCGAATGTGAAGGTTTGATAATTTTATTGGATAGCAGTCCATTTACCTGTGTTTCAATTTCCGTTTGATGTACCATTGGATAACGATATTGTTTGGTATGTATCGGTCTGTCGTCGATGGTGGGGATCTCATGTTCGACGCGTGTTGATCCTTTTAAATGGTCTCCTTTTAAATAAAATATATCAGGAAATTTTTGAACGAGTTTGTGCACATGTTGTCGCTCGTATTCGTTCAAATGATCGAGTCGCAAGGTTTGCAAAATTTCTCTCACTCTATTCTTTGTTGACTTCGTTGTAGTACATGGCTCGCTCGATGTCTCGGCGTCGGAGTCGGGCGCGTGGTGCGATCCAATTTCATATGGCTCGAGTTCTTGTGCTGGCAATTCAATGTCAACTGGCTCGTGGCTTGTGTTGGTGACTATGGCATAACAAGTGCCGTCGTGATTTCTTACCACGGCTTCTCCAATGTGTATATGTGGCCCAAGGTCGATGCGCCTTAGATAGCCGTCGTAAACATTGGTATTGCGGACCTTGATTGCTACTTGCGTTCTACTGCGCCCTTCAAGATGGATCTTTAACTTTTCGTATTCTCCTAGAACTGAGCCAATTTCTTCACGATTGCAAAAAGGGATTGGTGTGACTGGTTCGCTTGCCGTGACCAGTGTCCCGTGGTTATATGATATTTCAGCTTTTTCTTGGTGTAAATAGGGCGCGCCGAGCAACCCGTCGGCTCGTGACAATGGTTCTCCTTCGAATACATGGAATACTGCCTTTGATTTTCTAACGTCGAGAAGAACTGTCCCTTTCGTCCAAATATTTTCAGGGTGCACGCTTCTCACTGCCTGACGGTCGCGTGTATCTATGATCACATTTCTGCTCAGGGCACTGGCATGCACCAAGTTCAGGGATGAGCCACCGTCTACGATGAACTCTGCGTGCCCGTTCTTAAATTGAGGTGAGGAAATTTTTACCCTCACAGATGGAATTTCTTTGAGGAAGCATTGTTTCTTTCCTTTTCGTGAAAGCGAACATGCTTGTTCTTCTCTCTTTTTGCTGTCATGATCCTGATGTCCCTTTTCTCCGGTTCCTCGCGACTTCTCTCGCTCTTTGCGCTCGCTCCACGATGATCTGGGCGAGCGCCCTCGAAGTTTAAAGACTCCGTGGATGTGGCTGATGAAGCTCGAGATGAATTGTACGGTGAAGGTGTTCTCACGCGTTCTCGAGGTTCTTGTTTCTCATAAGGGATGCGACCTTTTCCCTCACACTGCGTGCAGGGGCGCATTGGGGAGTAGTATCTGTTTCTGTAGCCGTAGTTACGGTTTCGCGGTTCCCATCGTCGATATCTTTCTTCTCGTCCATCGGTTGAGTGGTCACTGTCAACAGCATATACCTTGCTGCTTTTCCGATCTTCCTCTGACGATTCCGTTGAGTCGGAGCTGCTACTGCTATCAGAACTTGTCTCTGAACTACTCGAGGATCGTTCCCTTTTGCGGTTTTTCTTACTTTTACGAGATTTTCGTTTATCACGTTTCCGAGTGCGCGACGAGCGGTGATCTTTTGAGCCAATGGCGTGGCGCCGATTACGTCTTTCTCTAACCTCGTTGATTACAAGATCATAGGCGGCATCGAGAGTAGCTGGATTATGATGACATATGCAATAATAAAAATTTTCAGGCAAGCCTCTCAAAAAGCTGCTCAATGCCTGGGTTTCAAGGTCGTTGAGACTGCTTCTAGCTTCCTCTCTGGTTCGGTCGCCTTTCACAGCCGCTCTCGCTCGTGTCATGAGTTCTGTCGTGCGCGTGACGTACTCCCGCACCGACTCATCCTTCTTAATACTAAGTCGATTGACCTCAGCTAGATAGGAGCTTGCGCTTCTCCCAGGTGAGAATTTATTTTTAAGATGTTTAATGAGTGCATTAACAGTACCTATATCGCGTCCTTCGAGTGAGTGCCGTGCTGCACCTGTAAGCTTGGCTTTAACCCCTTTCAGGTATAAGGTCTCATCAGCGTTATCGAGTTGTTCAAACTCCTCGATGATTCGCTGGAGGAACTTTGACAATGATTTTTTTCCACCGTCATATTCCGGTAAATTTCGCGCAGCTTCTTTAGTTTCTTTTCTCCTATCAGCGATAGTTGTTTGCTCCAAGAGTGACATAAGCAATTGTTGAGAATTATCTTCGGCCATTTCAGTTTTTAGATGTTAATAATTGAATTATTTTTTTTTTCCAAAAATTTTATGAATTAACTAAGGGTGAGTTATCGGACAGAAGATCCCACTTCTGACACCAATTTGTTACACGCGGGTTATTTATCCCGTGGTAACTTATTATTATTATTATTTTATTCGCTGAAGTCAAAGGCCCCGGCGAATGGATTCTCTGTCCTATTTAAGCTGGGTAGCACCTCACCTTGTATATGCTTGTAGTTCGTGATGATCGGATGGGCTGTGATGCAATGAAGGAGTACAGCTGGTTTCACACGAATGTATTTATTCGAGAACACACATCGATCAGTCACTTTTACAATAATAGTTTAAGTTGTTACAAATGTTATACTCTATGATACACTGACGCGCAATGCCGCTAAGGTAATTGGCACGAACAATTATATCACAGAGGTAGTGAAGCGCCGCTAAGGTGTTCCTTCACTTAATGAGTTCTTATACACTTGTCTACAACAAGGGTTTGAGAAGATCACGTCAATCACGCCCGCGAGAACCTAAGTACGCGAACGGACTTGCCGCTAAGGAACGGGATCTCTCGACCGATTGCTAAGAGCGTCGTATTAAGACTAATTTGATAATATGTCGAGAGAATCCTCGTTAGCTTTGGGCGTCCGGCTACAAGGGTCTCGTGGGGGTGGATTGAGAAATCATCGATCGATATAGGTCTCGATGATTTCGAAACCCATGAGTTGAGAAATCATCGATGGATGGAAATCTCGATGATTTACGAAATCTGGTGATGCAAGGGGTTTACGGAATCTGATGCAAGGGATCCAATAATCCAGGTTATAAGTGATGCAAGTGGTCGAATAATCTAGGTCATTTGGTAAGGTAGCAAGAGTCCGAGGACGAAAAGAGGAATCTGCTGACGCGCGGTTTGCTCGAGTTTCCAGAGAGTGACTGTCGCAAGAGTCGGCGTACTCTCTGGAATCTGATGACTCTGTTGTGTTGCAATGACCGCAGGTAGTGATACCTCGGTTCGTCACAAATGTTTTTTTCGAAAAAATCTTTTTATTTTAGGACCAAAAATAATAAAAAGGCGGAGAACTGAAAAAAAATTGCATCTTCTCTAGGCAGTCGCCGAAAACATTTTTTCGCGAAATTCTAAAGGGCAAATCTGCCCAGGATAGTCTCGAATTATTAGAAAAAAAAAACTCATTGTAGAGGTGGGTTGTGATTCCGGTTCAGAAGATTTGCATCCGGTTTAGCCAGTCGCAAGGTTACAAGGTTACAAGGTTACAAGGTTTTGATATTTTCAAGGGGATATCTGGTCAGGAACGGCTGAAATTGTTTTGAAAAAAACGAATCAGCAAAGTCAATTAGCCAGATCGTCGAAGCCTTTGCTTCAGCACTGACAATAATAATCGGCATGGAGCTGAGAGTAAAAAAAAATTAAAAAATTGTGGCTTGCACTTTTTGCGACTTTTTCATGCTCCATCCCTAGATTATTGTCGTTGGTGTTAAATAAACACGTTTGTCAAGGAATACAGCAAAAAGATACGGAAAAGCCGCTATTTTAAATAATATTCAAAAATTCATGATAATTTCAAAAGTATTGGAAATCATTGTTAGAACGCAGATAAACATTCATTGCTCCAAAAATGTATTTAATTGAAAGAGCTCGCGACGGAAAAATGAAAACTGCAATGATAA
The DNA here is from genome assembly GCA_963564615.1 of Rhorus exstirpatorius. NCBI lineage: Eukaryota > Metazoa > Arthropoda > Insecta > Hymenoptera > Ichneumonidae > Rhorus > Rhorus exstirpatorius. The sequence goes on along the minus strand of OY751321.1, from coordinate 3,099,471 downwards.
AACAAATGAAACGAAAAATTTTTTGGAGCATGAAAACAAACGTTAAAAACTTTTTACCAAATAATGACGGGAAATTTTTTGGACAAAACTTTAATTTATTATGAATTTGTGCATAAAAAAAAGTGTGAAATAATTAACCGTACTTTGCGTATAATAATTATAAAAATTGTTATTAATTAATAAAATGGCATTTTGATATTCTCATTAATATGAAGATGCATCGCCAGGAATCTATTAAGCTAATAACCATGATACCGACAATAAAACTGTCAAATTATAAGGCTATTGTTTGATGAGAGAATCGACCACTCGAGCAATTTCCGTACTGCCAGAGATGTCGATAGATTCCGAGAAAGTTTATTCTTTGTGATTCTCACCATGTACGGGAAAATTGTGACCCACTCCAATTTTTGAGAATAATTATGAATCCACGAGAATGTTCAGATGATTCCACGACAGCAATACGTATGCTGTATGTTTTGACGGATGATTTCGAGCAACCATAGTCGGAAAAAGTTGGTTATGGTACAGTCGAATAGGAAAATTATTTTCCCATACTTTGGTAAAAAAATTATTTCTCATCGTCTTTGAGTGGAGACTTTCATAGGGAAAGACTGAATAAGAAAACGTATTTGTGAGCATCCGGCTAGCAAGCTGCCACAAGCTAAAAGGTGACACTACGATCCAATAGAATAATTTTTAATCTTACTATGCATTCAAGTCGTGAGGAAAAATAAAAGTTTGAAAAAATCCTATAACCACGGAGACAAGCCATTTCAAATTTTAAATAAAGTTGTCACTTAATTCGTCGACAGTTTTTTTTATTGTGTAAATTTACGCATGAAGAAAATGTCGAGGAACGAAATTTTTTTCGATTCCACCATCGAGACGCATTTCATCTACAGCGTGAACGGTGAACGATCGACTAGTAGTAAAGCTTAAGATTAAGAAAAAATCGTTTCGGAAATCTACAATCCCCCTGCAAAAGACAGGAATCGTGTTGTTTATTGAAAGGTTCAGTTCTGTTAAATGCTTCGATATTATCGATCCTGCTCTTCCTACTTGTGTTTTCTCCAGAAGGAATAACGAGCGCTCATGTAGTTGCATCGCTACAAGTGACGCAAATTACGATCGATTTCCCTACATTTCTCACTATGGAAGATGAAATCGGCATTTCCAAGTGCAAAACTCCGTTCTACTCGATAATTTTAAAATTACGATACCCGTGTCGTGTTTGATTCAATCCCCTAGCTGTATCAATGAGCATTCGTAGCTGTCCGCACGAAAAAATAACAAGGGAACATCCAACAGCTTTCACTGCGCGAGATGAATTACACCCTTCCCATCGAATCTTTCGAATTTTTACAATATTCGATTGTGGAATCCCCTGCATTGCGCACTGTTGGAGATGAAATCGAAATTCGCAATAGCGAGATTCCATTATACTAAGTATTTGTAAATTTACGATGCCCTTGTCATGTTCGATTTCATCTCGCTGCGGATTTCTCGAGCGCTCGTTGTTCACCGAAACGAAAAAAGGCGAAAAAACATTCTACTTATTTCACTGCTCGAGATGAAATTCATCTTCCTGATCGGAGAGTTCTATTTTTCTCAATATTCGACGACACGACATTCCATATTCGAGACTGATTTCATCTCTGCCTTTCATGCAGAATGAACGGTGAGTGGTACAGCTTCAGATAAACGAAAAATCGTTCCAAAAATCTAAAATCTCCTTGCACGAGATGGGATTCGTGTTTTTTGTTGGATAGTATGGTTTTGTTTTATAGCAAAATATTGTCGATCCTGCTATTGCAACTGAATTAATCTCCAGCGATAATTTCGAGAGCTAGTGTACTCGTATCACAACAAGTGACGCGAATTATGATCAAACCCCCTGCATTGCGCACTGTGGGAGATGAAATTAACATTTCCAGTTGCAAGATTCGGTTCTACCAAGTATTTGTACATTTACAATGCCCTTGTCATGTTTGATTTCATCTCCCTGCGGATTTCGCGAGCGCTCGTTGTCCACCGAAAGGAAACAAGGCGAAAGAACATTCTATTTCTTTCACTGCTCGAGATGAAATCCATCATCCCGATCGAGAAGTTCAATTTTTCTGAATATCCGACGATACGACATTCCATATTCGAGACTGATTTCATCTCTGCCTTTCATGGAGAATGAAAGGTCAGTGGTGCAGCTGCAGATAAACGGAAAATCGTTTCAAAAATCGAAAATCTCCCTGCAGGAGATGGGATTAGTGTTTTTTGTTGGATAGTATGGTTTTGCTTAATAGCAAAATATTATCGATCCTGCTACTGCAACTGAATTAATCTCCAGCGATAATTTTGAGAGCTCGTGTACTTGTATCACTACAAGTGACGCGAATTATGATCGAATCCCCTGCATTGCGCACTGTGGGAGATGAAATCAACATTTCCAATTGCAACATTCGGTTCTACCAAATATTTGTACATTTACGATGCCCTTGTCATGTTTGATTTCATCTCCCTGCGGATTTCGCGAGCACTCGTTGTCCACCGAAAGGACACAAGGCGAAAGAACATTCTATTTCTTTCACTGCTCGAGATCAAATCCATCATCCCGATCGGAAAGTTCAATTTTTCTGAATATTCGACGACACAACATTCCATATTTGAGACTGATTTCATCTCTGCCTTTCATGCCAAATGAAAGGTCAGTGGTGCAGCTGCAGATGAACGGAAAATAGTTTCAAAAATTTAAAATCTCCTTGCACGAGATGGGATTCGTTTTTTTTGTTGGATAGTATGCTTTTGTTTTATAGCAAAATATTGTCGATCCTGCTATTGCAACTGAATTAATCTCAGGCGATAATTTCGAGAGCTCGTGTACTCGTATCGCCACAAGTGACGCGAATTATGATCGAATCCCCTGCATTGCGCACTGTGGGAGATGAAATCAACATTTCCAATTGCAACATTCGGTTCTACCAAATATTTGTACATTTACGATGCCCTTGTCATGTTTGATTTCATCTCCCTGCGGATTTCGCGAGCGCTCGTTGTTCACCGAAAGGAAAAAAGGCGAAAGAAAATTCTATTTCTTTCACTGCTCGAGATGAAATTCATTTTTCTGATCGGACAGTTCAATCTTTCTCAATATTTGACGACACGACATTCCATATTTGAGACTGATTTCATCTCTGCCTTTCATGCCGAATGAAAGGTCAGTGGTGCAGCCGCAGATGAACGGAAAATAGTTTCAAAAATTTAAAATCTCCTTGCAGGAGATGGGATTCGTGTTTTTTGTTGGATAGTATGGTTTTGTTTTATAGCAAAATATTATCGATCCTGCTACTGCAACTGAATTAATCTTCAGCGATAATTTCGAGAGCTCGTGTACTTGTATAGCTACAGGTGACGGGAATTTGAATCGAATCCCCTGCGTTGCGCACTGTGGGAGATGAAATCAACATTTTTAATTGCACTATACCGTTCTACCAAATATTTGTAGATTTACGATGCCCTTGTCATGTTTGATTTCATCTCCCTGCGGATTTCGCGAGCGCTCGTTGTTCACCGAAAGGAAACAAGACGAAAGAACCTTCGACTTTTTTGACTGCTCAAGAAGAAATCCGTTTTCGCGATAGCACAAATCTTTTTTTTTTCAATATTCGACGACACGACATTGCATATTTGAGACTGATTTCATTTCCGGCTTTCATGGAGAATGAACGGTCAGTGGTGCAGCTTATAAACAATTTCCGTTTATCTGCAGCTGCACCACTGACCTTTTATTCGGCATGAAAGGCAGAGATGAAATCAGTCTCGAATATGGAATGTCGTGTCGTCGAATATTGAGAAAAATTGAACTCTCCGATCAGAAAAATGGATTTCATCTCGAGCAGTGAAAGAAATAGAATGTTCTTTCGTCTTCTTTCCTTTCGGTGGACAACGAGCGCTCGCGAAATCTGCAGGGAGATGAAATCAAACATGACAAGGGCATCGTAAATCTACAAATATTTGGTAGAACCGAATGTTGCAATTGGAAATGTTGATTTCATCTCTCACAGTGCGCAATGCAGGGGATTCGATTCAAATTCCCGTCACTTGTAGCTATACAAGTACACGAGCTCTCGAAATTATCGCTGAAGATTAATTCAGTTGCAGTAGCAGGATCGATAATATTTTGCTATAAAACAAAACCATACTATCCAACAAAAAACACGAATCCCATCTCCTGCAAGGAGATTTAAAATTTTTGAAATTATTTTCCGTTCATCTGCGGCTGCACCACTGACCTTTCATTCGGCATGAAAGGCAGAGATGAAATCAGTCTCAAATATGGAATGTCGTGTCGTCGAATATTCAGAAAAATTGAACTGTCCGATCATAAAAATGGATTTCATCTCGAGCAGTGAAAGAAATAGAATGTTCTTTCGCCTTTTTTCCTTTCGGTGAACAACGAGCGCTCGCGAAATCCGCAGGGAGATGAAATCAAACATGACAAGGGCATCGTAAATGTACATATATTTGGTAGAACCGAATGATGCAATTGGAAATGTTGATTTCATCTCCCACAGTGCGCAATGCAGGGGATTCGATCATAATTCGCGTCAATTGTTGCGATATGAGTACACGAGCTCTCGAAATTATCGCTGGAGATTAAATCAGTTGCAATAGCAGGATCGATAATATTTTGCTATTAAGCAAAACCGTACTATCCAACAAAAAACACGAATCTCATCTCCTGCAAGGAGATTCTAGATTTTTGAAACGATTTTTCGTTGATCTGATGCTGTACCACTTACCGTTTATTCTGCATGAAAGGCAGAGATCAAATCAGTCTCAAATATGGAATGTCGTGTCGTCGAATATTGAGAAAAATTGAACTTTCTCATCGGGATGATGGATTCCATCTCGAGCAGTGAAAGAAGTAGAATGTTCTTTCGCCTTGTTTCCTTTCGGTGGACAACGAGCGCTCGTGAAATCCGCAGGGAGATGAAATCAAACATGACAAGGGCATCGTAAATGTACAAATACTTGGTAGAACCGAATCTTGCCATTGGAAATGTTGATTTCATCTACCACAGTGCGCAATGCAGGGGATTCGATCATAAATCGCGTCAATTGTTGCGATACGAGTACACGAGCTCTCGAAATTATCGCTGGAGATTAATTCAGTTGCAATAGCAGGATCAACAATATTTTGCTATAAAACAAAACCATACTATCCAACAAAAAACACGAATCCCATCTCGTGCAAGGAGATTTTAGATTTTTGAAACGATTTTTCGTTCATCTGAAGCTGTACCACTCACCGTTCATTCTGCATGAAAGGCAGAGATGAAATCAGTCTCGAATATGGAATGTCGTGTCGTCGAATATTGAGAAAAATAGAACTCTCCGATCAGGAAGATGGATTTTATCTCGAGCAGTGAAATAAGTAGAATGTTTTTTCGCCTTTTTTCGTTTCGGTGAACAACGAGCGCTCGAGAAATCCGCAGCGAGATGAAATCGAACATGACAAGGGCATCGTAAATTTACAAATACTTAGTATAATGGAATCTCGCTATTGCGAATTTCGATTTCATCTCCAACAGTGCGCAATGCAGGGGATTCCACAATCGAATATTGTAAAAATTCGAAAGATTCGATGGGAAGGGTGTAATTCATCTCGCGCAGTGAAAGCTGTTGGATGTTCCCTTGTTTTTTTTTCGTGCGGACAGCTACGAATGCTCATTGATACAGCTAGGGGATTGAATCAAACACGACACGGGTATCGTAATTTTAAAATTATCGAGTAGAACGGAGTTTTGCACTTGGAAATGCCGATTTCATCTTCCATAGTGAGAAATGTAGGGAAATCGATCGTAATTTGCGTCACTTGTAGCGATGCAACTACATGAGCGCTCGTTATTCCTTCTGGAGAAAACACAAGTAGGAAGAGCAGGATCGATAATATCGAAGCATTTAACAGAACTGAACCTTTCAATAAACAACACGATTCCTATCTTTTGCAGGGGGATTGTAGATTTCCGAAACGATTTTTTCTTAATCTTAAGCTTTACTACTAGTCGATCGTTCACCGTTCACGCTGTAGATGAAATGCGTCTCGATGGTGGAATCGAAAAAAATTTCGTTCCTCGACATTTTCTTCATGCGTAAATTTACACAATAAAAAAAACTGTCGACGAATTAAGTGACAACTTTATTTAAAATTTGAAATGGCTTGTCTCCGTGGTTATAGGATTTTTTCAAACTTTTATTTTTCCTCACGACTTGAATGCATAGTAAGATTAAAAATTATTCTATTGGATCGTAGTGTCACCTTTTAGCTTGTGGCAGCTTGCTAGCCGGATGCTCACAAATACGTTTTCTTATTCAGTCTTTCCCTATGAAAGTCTCCACTCAAAGACGATGAGAAATAATTTTTTTACCAAAGTATGGGAAAATAATTTTCCTATTCGACTGTACCATAACCAACTTTTTCCGACTATGGTTGCTCGAAATCATCCGTCAAAACATACAGCATACGTATTGCTGTCGTGGAATCATCTGAACATTCTCGTGGATTCATAATTATTCTCAAAAATTGGAGTGGGTCACAATTTTCCCGTACATGGTGAGAATCACAAAGAATAAACTTTCTCGGAATCTATCGACATCTCTGGCAGTACGGAAATTGCTCGAGTGGTCGATTCTCTCATCAAACAATAGCCTTATAATTTGACAGTTTTATTGTCGGTATCATGGTTATTAGCTTAATAGATTCCTGGCGATGCATCTTCATATTAATGAGAATATCAAAATGCCATTTTATTAATTAATAACAATTTTTATAATTATTATACGCAAAGTACGGTTAATTATTTCACACTTTTTTTTATGCACAAATTCATAATAAATTAAAGTTTTGTCCAAAAAATTTCCCGTCATTATTTGGTAAAAAGTTTTTAACGTTTGTTTTCATGCTCCAAAAAATTTTTCGTTTCATTTGTTTTATCATTGCAGTTTTCATTTTTCCGTCGCGAGCTCTTTCAATTAAATACATTTTTGGAGCAATGAATGTTTATCTGCGTTCTAACAATGATTTCCAATACTTGTGAAATTATCATGAATTTTTGAATATTATTTAAAATAGCGGCTTTTCCGTATCTTTTTGCTGTATTCCTTGACAAACGTGTTTATTTAACACCAACGACAATAATCTAGGGATGGAACATGAAAAAGTCGCAAAAAGTGCAAGCCACAATTTTTTAATTTTTTTTTACTCTCAGCTCCATGCCGATCATTATTGTCAGTGCTGAAGCAAAGGCTTCGACGATCTGGCTAATTGACTTTGCTTATTCGTTTTTTTCAAAACAATTCCAGCCGTTCCTGGCCAGATATCCCCTTGAAAATATCAAGACAAAATGTAACCTTGCGACTGGCTAAACCGGATGCAAATCTTCTGAACCGGAATCACAACCCGCCTCTACAATGAGTTTTTTTTTCTAATAATTCGAGACTATCCTGGGCAGATTTGCCCTTTAGAATTTCGCGAAAAAATGTTTTCGGCGACTGCCTAGAGAAGATGCAATTTTTTTTCAGTTCTCCGCCTTTTTATTATTTTTGGTCCTAAAATAAAAAGATTTTGTCGAAAAAAACATTTTTAAAAACCAACATTTGAAAAAGCCACCATCATAAATAATTACTAAATTTTTTTATCAATTTTTACTCATCATTGCGAAAAAATTATTTTCCTGCTGATTCTCGTCATTTGTTTTTATTCTCATAAGCCAGGCCATCGCGACAAGCATGAACATTGCCGCACGCCTAGCGTTTATTTGTTTCGCTCTCGCGCGTCCGTGTAGTGTTCAACGGTGTGGGTTTACGAGTGTTTTGTTTCACGAACCTCGCTACTACTGACGTCGTCCCCTCAGCTGTCTCAACCCTTTCAAATTTCTCTTCGATCGAGCGCTGATTGGTCGACGTTGGTCTACCTTGGTCGACTTTAAATCGCTAATAACTCCACATAATTTGATTTTACAAAATTTTCGAAAAGGACTTTTCTGCTCCGTTTTCGACGCTCTACCCGAATCTCATAATATGATCAGTACGTTAGTATACACCCTGTATATATATATATACATATTAACTGTTTTCTACGTTTTTCACCTCCGCAATGCAAATTATTAACATCGTTGGCAATAGTATTGTAGTGTAGATTTTACTATATTTTATATGGGTGATTAGATATATTCTCACGACTTTCGGAGCGCAAATCGATAATTAAATTCCATAGAGGCGTATAAGCTATGCTTATACATGACCGATACTTTGACATTAGTTCTTCGAAATGATCCTTTTCTCTCTCTTTCTCGACGAATAATCGCATTATTCGCTGCAGTGGCTAGCTCTCTGATCCGATATACACACTTTTATCGATGATACGAGTGAATGTAAATATTTGCGCTACTATCGGAGCGGATTCTCTGTGTCGGTGAATTTCCTCATCTCATCGGCTACTGTGATTATCAACGAATCCCACGTTCATCATAGAGGACTAAAGCCCTTATGCAGATGAGCTACTGACCAAACGAAATTTCAATTTCAATATGATGCGACCAATGAATCTGATACATTCGAAGATGCTTTGGTACTGTAGCAGCTTATATACTTTTTCCACTCCTAAGCTACTATATAAGGCAGGCAGCTCATGCAGAAAGCCATATACAGTTCCACCATGCAGCTATCAGAGGTAAGTACTTCACACAAATTATATTCTTTGCCCTTCTCTATCCCTTCACATCCTTACACCACCACCAACTCAGCCGTACCGCAAGACCGATAGATTCGAATTTCGAGTTTAATCCTAATTTCTCTTTTAACTTTTTCCCTAATCATCCAAGCATTGGGGCCATTCTGACTAAAAACTCGATTAATGAATTTTTGCATATGCAGCGTCCACACGGCTGCGGAAGAGTACATGAAGGTGGGGACCCACGGTTCCTTAGACCAATCATGGACCTCCCCCTACCATTCTTCGAGCTGCGGAGACGAGCTATTGAGGTAAGTTTATATCGTTACGATTATCAATTTACATAGTTACGATTTTTACTTTGACCAATTAATCAATTAAATTATTTTATGGTTTCAGCAAGCGACTAAACGATATCCAGCACCGCCGGCGCCATTGTCACTTCCACCTCCACCCCCCCTGCCACCTCCTCAGCTACCGACAACTTCACAACATTTGGGGATACCACCTCTTATGGTAAGAATTCACAAGCTTTATCATTATTATTATTATTAATTTTATCATTAATATTATCAGCATTATTATTATTATCAAATTATTTATTTGTATCAGTTTTTAAGTTATCCGATTTATTTTTTTTTCCCCATAGATTCTCCCAGCGGTGGTTGAGGCTAAGGTTAAGCTGCCGGATATGCTAATGCTGGACTTATACCTATTCGACAGCAGCGAGGGAGTGGAGGAGGAAAAGAAGAAGGATAACCCCTCTGAGGAGGTTGAACGTCGGCGCGCAATTCTGATACATTCTCAGAAGGTTGATCCTTCTTCCAGGAAAGGGGGGCAAACTCGCCGGGGGAACCACATGCTGGCATTTTCCGGCAATAATGGGCCCTTTATCCGCAAAAGGACAAATCCAGCGAGACCCGCCACCTCAGCAAGCAAGACACGACTCCTACGAGTAATAAAGAATATAAGAAATGCTTGAAAATAAAAAAAAAAAATAAATAAATAAAAATGAAAAAATAAAAAATAAAAAAAATAAAAAAATGTATTTTAATCAAATCCTGCGGCTTGTGTGCGAACTAAGCACAAATTCCTACGTCCCGTTTCCAGCATATCTGATTTGAACGAGTCGACGTTTCCCGCGCAAAATAATTTATGCCAAAATCCATCAATGCTTCAATGGTTTTGAGCATCACCAAGAGATGACGCTAATATTCAAAGAATAAAAGGCGGTACATTTAAATGATGCAGAAATTGGAAGTTTCCTGGACAAAATCTTGAAAAATCCACCGATCATTGATCATCGATGCTTGAATGGTTCTGCATGTCAACAAGAGATGGCTCTGATATTCGAAGACCGAAAGGTGGTACATTTGAATGAGGCAGGAATGAAAAGTTTCCTGGACAAAATTCTGAAAATCCGTCGAACGTCAATGTTTGAATGGTTCTACACAACGCCGAAAGATGACGCTGATATTCAAAAAAACTGATATTTCAAAAATAAATCCAAAGTTTAACCTTTGAATATCAGCGGGAAATTTGAATTGGGATATGGTATAACTGCGTGATCATATTGATAGAAACTTTTAAATAAATAAATTTCATATGTAACCAAGTTTAACTTTTTATTTATTTATTTATTCACTCGTACAATGTGCATGCGCATTGCTCATAGTAATCTTTAATCGAAAGGTCGGGATTACATTCGGTGCTTGAGGAGTCTTGATACGACTGGAGTAGCCATGTTTTTAAAGCGTCCGCGTTGTAAGCTGCGCAGTGCGGACTCCACGATTCTGGATGATTGGTGCGTGCGATAGTGACGTCTCCACGCAGCTTTTGCAGCGATGGACATCCCAGGTCTTCAAGATTCTCCACGTTTGGTAGAATTTTCTTCAGATATCTGTTTTTCTCGAGACCCTTGACGTGAATCTTGCTGGCGCCTCGTAGAAGGTGGTGGAACGACTCGTCGACTTCTTCGTAGGGTATATCACCACTATTCCAGGGGATACCGTGATAGTTTTTCTCAAGCCACAGATTCTCGCTTCTGTATTTAGCAGACAGATAACTCCACTCGTGAGGCGCCTCAAGCAGATAGACCGATGGCATGGCCTTAGTCTCAACGGCAACTACTGCGACCTCTTTATAAACGAACTCGTTATTAGGTTGCTTAAAACTTTGGAAGTCCACAACGAACTCCATTGTCAAATTGATGCCAGTTGCTGTTGCCTTCGCTCTTATATACTCAATATTTGTCTCCCACTACTCTTCATTTCCCTCTCCATATCTTCCTCTCTCTCTACTACACGACATCCAATCAGCGCTAAAGTCTAAGAATAGCAGCCAATCAGCACTAAGACTAAGAATATAAACCAATCAACGCTAAGCCTAATAATAGCAACCAATCAGCGCTAAGTTTGAGAACAACAGTACTCTCCCAGCTAGGCTGTTACGGGTATAAATACTCGAGCAAACGAACGAGTAGTCACATACCGAATCATTGGAGTGATGAGTCATAATGTCTGCTTGTCTCTGCAAGGAAATCATAGAGAGCTGGGATAAAGTGCTGGAGCTTTCACAGAAAGAAAGTTTCTCACAGATTCACGAATGGATGAAACGCCTCGCTAAGGTAATAAAATCGTTGGAAGATTCTCCTGCAACCACTGTTCCGGAGAAACAAAAGTTCCTCTTTATAATCGGAGTCCTGAGAGGGGTTGAGATTAAATTAGAATGCTTGTTGAAGCGTGGTGCTGGGGTACAGAGTCACGAAAAACTTGCTGACCGAGTGCGATGGTTAGATCTAAGAACTTCATTCAAAAAGCGTATCAAGACGGGTGTCATTACGAATTTGAAACATGTGGAAGTGAGATCATTTATGAAGGACTGTCTGACTCATTTCAAATAAAAAATCAAGCATATATTGAAGAGTGAGAGAAGCGCGGTGAAAGTATACGCAGTGCTAGCCGCGAAATTTGTGATACTGAGAAACGAGAAGGAAATAGTGGAAATGAAACACTTCAGCACAAAAGCCGAGCCCATTTTCATAACAACCGATGTGAATGAATGGTTCGGTGCAAACATTCAGAATCCCATTCAGAGAGATCTGGAGGAATTTGAGCAGGAAGGCTCAGGATGGTCGCTGCATTCCATCATTAACCTGACTGTAAACATTAACAAGTTGAATCCAATGCGAGGTAGCTCTTATGTGAGGCTGCCTGAAAAAATGCTAAACGAAAAGGCGTGCGTTAACGTGAGAAACGATGACGATTTGTGTTTTAAGTGGGCTATACTGTCTGCGATGCATCCGGTCATCCATTCGGATCGTGTTTCCGAGTATCGAAAGTTTGATACAGAGCTGAATTTTGATGGTATTGAATTTCCCGTGATGCCGAGACAGATTTCTAAATTCGAGAAACAGAATGATGTATCGGTCAACGTGTACATTCTCAAGAAACAGAGGCAAAAATTCGAGATCGCGCCCCTTCATGTAACGTTCGAGAAAAAAAATCAACACGTCAATCTCCTTCTCGTACAAGAAAACTATGTGAATGAAGAGGAGGAGGACGAGGAGGAGGATGATGATAATGATGATAATACATCTTCAAAACGTCATTATGTATGGATAAAAGACTTGTCTCGCTTAGTATCGAGTCAGCTATCTAAGCGTAACCATAAGCATCATGTCTGTGATCGATGTCTCCACTACTTCCGGACTGAAGACAAGTTGATCGCGCATGAGAATGATTGCAAAAAAGTCAATAAGTGTAGAGTTAAGATGGCAAAATGTGGAAACAGCACGCTCCACTTTAAGAATCACTGCAACAAAGAGCGAGTACCGTTCATCATTTACGCAGACTTTGAGTGTCTGCTCAAACCCACTCGAGATGAGAATGCGTATCAGAAGCACGAAGCGTTCAGCGTGGGATACTACTTAAAGTGTAGCTATGATGATACGCTATCGGGATATCACAGCCACAGAGGAACGAAGCCTGCCGAATGGTTCGTTCGAGAACTTGAAAAACTGGTCAACGATCTCGAGACCATTAATAGAAATCCTCGTCCTATGGAGAGACTGACGACGCAGCAGGAGAGGAAATTTCGCGACGCAGCCGTCTGTCACATATGTGAAAAATCATTACCACCCAACGACAGAGTAAGGGATCACTGTCATCTGACGGGAAGGCAAGTACACTATCCTCAAATTATTCTGACTTTATTCTTATTTTTTTGTGCTTTATTTCCAGATACAGAGGTCCAGCTCACAACGAGTGCAATCTGAATTATCGGGACTCACAAACCATACCTGTTGTCTTCCACAATCTTTCCGGCTACGACTCACACTTCATCATACGAGAAATCGCTACTTGCTTCAAAGGTCGAGTAGATGTGCTTCCGCAAACCAAAGAACGGTATATCTCGTTCACGAAGCACATCGAGGGCAGCGACTTCAATTTACGATTCGTCGACTCGTTACGATTCATGGCCTCATCGTTGGAGAAACTAGCTTCGTACTTGGAGGGATTGAAGATCGTGCGACACGAGTTCCCGCATCTATCCGACTCTAAGTTCGAGCTACTTACAAGGAAAGGCGTATTCCCCTACGAGTATGTCAACTCATTCACCAGACTGGATGAAAAGGAGCTACCATCGCGAGAGGATTTTTATACTACTCTGAACGACAGCACTGTCTCGAATGAGGACTATGAGCATGCACTGAGAGTGTGGCGAGAGTTCAACATCACTGACTTGGGAGCATACTTGGATCTCTACCTGAAAACTGATGTCCTACTCTTGGCCGACGTCTTCGAGAATTTCCGCGACAATGCTATCAAAGCTTACGACTTAGATCCTGCCCACTACTATACCACACCGGGCTTCTCATGGGACGCTATGTTGAAATACACGAGGATGGAATTGGCGCTTCTCACCGACTTGGAAATGCACTTGTTCGTTGAGCGTGGAGTATGCCCGCGCCAACAACAAGTACATGAGTGATAACGATCCACATGCGGAGAGCAAGTACCTTATGTACTATGACGTGAACAACCTCTACGGTTGGGCGATGATGGAACCCCGTCCCTACGGAGGCTTCGAATGGGTAGAGACTGTTGAAGTGCGCGACATCTTTGATGATTCTCCGGTGGGATACATTCTCGAGGTCGATCTCGAGTACCCCAAGGATTGTCACGATGCGCACAGAGACCCACCTCTTTGCCCCGAACACAAGAGGGCACCCGACTTGAAGCAAACCAAGCTCATGACTACCCTCGAACCCAAGACCTGCTACATCCTGCACTACAGGAGTTTGAAGCAGGCTCTCAGATACGGATTAAAACTCACACGCATTCATAGAATGCTTTAATTCAAGCAGAGCACATGGCTCAAACCCTACATCGATCTGAACAGCGATATGAGGAAGAAGGCGCGAAACGAGTTCGAGAAGAATTTCTTTAAACTTATGAATAACGCGGTGTTCGGAAAAACTATGGAGAATGTTCGCAAGCACGTGGACATTAAACTCGTGACACACTGGGGTGGGCGCTATGGAGCTGAAGCGCTAATTGCAAAACCCAACTTCCACAGCTGCTCCATCTTCGATGAGAACCTCGTAGCCGTACAGCTCGCGAAAACGGAGGTCTACCTCAGCAAACCGGTCTACGTGGGACTCAGCGTGCTGGACCTGTCCAAGATTCTCGTCTACGAATTCCACTACGACTACATGCGTGAGAGATTCGGTGATCGCTGCAAACTCCTCTACACCGACACGGATAGTCTCCTCTACGAGATTCGCTGCCCTGACATCTACGACGTCATAAAGCAGGATATCCTGATATTCGATACCTCGGATTATACAGCTGACAACCAATTCGAGATGCCACGAGTCAATAAGAAAGTCGTTGGACTCATGAAGGATGAATGCAACGGACGAATCATGACGGAATTTGTGGGCTTGCGCAGTAAAATGTATAGCGTACGAGTCGAGGGTCGTGATCACATCAAGAGGGTGAGAGGGGTGAAGACGCGAGTCGTGGAAGTGACTATCACCTTCGATGATTTCATGCAGTGCCTCCCGCAGAAAATATCAAAGTGTCGAGAGCAGTGCATCATCAGATCTCGACTGCACACAGTGTACACCGAGAAGCAGGGTAAGATAACGCTCAGTCCACACGATGACAAACGATTTCTCCTGTCCGATACGACGGACACGCTGCCATGGGGGCATTACAAGATTCAGTCTGTGGTGCTAGAACTACCGGGTGAGGATGTATCCATACCGATGGAGGGGGTATGCAATCACGACAGTGGAGGGGTTCAACCAATCAGCGTCACGATAGTGGAGGGGGTAGCTCCTATATGAAAGATGAGCTCATACGTCTGTGAACAGACTTAACCAATCAGCGTCAAGATGGTGGAGGGGGCAGCTCCCATATGAGCGGTGAGCTCTAATGCCTGTGGATGGATTTGACGAATCGGTACCACGCTGGTGGAGGGGATAGTCCCCATATGAACGATGAGCTCATACGTCTGTGGAGGGAGTTGACCAATCAGCGCCACGATGGTAGAGGGGATAGCTCCTATATGAACGCAGAGCTCACAGCGGTTTCCATCAGACGCTCACGATGGACGTTACAAAGCTTAACAAGATCGCTCTTCTCGGAGATTTTCTCCCAACGAAAAAACTCAACGATCTGATGGTGCAGCAGAAGTACAAAATTACGGAATTGCGACAAGTCACGACGAAGTACGGATTGAAAGTTGTTGCCAGCCTCGATGATGATTGTCAAGTATTTCTGCCAAAACGTATCTCGACCGCATTGGAGAAAGATCATACCACGTTCGGCCAAATAGTACAGTCGGTATCAGTCGGAGAATTGTTCCTGACATTCCTTGGCGGTGCGATATATCAGATCAAATTTACCATCGACAGTACCAAAGAATTGGTCAAATAAATGAATATATATATAAAAATATAAATTTTATCTATAATGGTGATAAATAAAATAAATATTATTTTGTTTTACATATGAAAATTGTCTCTTTATTTATAAATCAACCTTATTTATCGAGCTATTGTGCGAATTGTCGAATCCCAACCACTTAACATATGCTCGATCTCCACGTTTCTTGAGCACTTTCTCCACGAGATACACGTCGGGATACCGTGCTTTCAGAAGATCCTCTTGATAGAAGCCTCCAGCGATGGTTTCCTTCTGATAGTCCTTCAGCTTGTATGTCGTTGGCTTCGTTGATAGTACTCGATTCACGGTGAAAATTCCCGTTGTCCAGTTGGGTGTGTAGCCTTTCTCGAAAACGTGTTTGTTCTTGCTAACTCGTACCTTGTCACCGATTTTGAACTTGGGTGCTCTGCGGCGTCGATTATCGCACGACAAACGTGGGATCAACATGCTGGCCGCTGTGACTTCCCTCGGCTTCATCCTGATAGTTCGATGCTTGGTGTCGTTATAGGCTGCTACGAGAGCCGGCAAAATGTCGAGCCACTTGTAAGTACCACGCAGGCTGAATTTCTGCCACATCTTGTTCTTGAGTGTTCGATTGAAACGCTCGACGATAGATGCCTTGAGATTGCTATACGTTGAATAGTGATTGATGCGGTATCGTTTCATGAGATCCTGGAAGCTCGCATTGTAGAATTCTTTACCATTATCAGTCTGCAGATTCGCGGGTACTCGAACTTGACGAAGCACCGAATCCATGGCGATCGTGCCATCTTTACCAGTTTTTCGCGTCACAGGCACAGCCCAGGCAAACTTGGACAGCACGTCGATGATTGTGAGCAAGTATCGAGCACGCGTGTTCTCTCGAGCGTAGGGTTGCATCTCGACAAGATCAGCTTGCCAGGTCTCATCGAGACCTCGCACGATGAACTTGAGACGTGGATAGTTGCGACGAGCTGGCTTGTGCAGCTCTTCCACCAACCTCTGATGCTCCATCTTGTGTATCGACGATTGCAGTGTTATATACCAGTCTCTCGTTCAGTTGATCTTTTAGAATCTTTGCCTTCAGCTTATCGAAATCCTCTCTCTGTCGAGCTACGATGTGATAAACTTCAAGCAATTCCTGCTGAATCAGAAGTTTTACAACACCCAGATTGACAGCTTCATGCGGCTCGTTTGAATCAGCAACGTTGCACAGCCTTTTATTATCGATATTGTAGTGGTTGTCTGGAGTAAGCTTGAATCCGAAGCCTGGAGGACCTTGTGCATCCTTAGCTCGATCTAGCTGTCGACCGAACACGTTGACGCTCATCGTTCGACTGAGCCTCCTCCCACTCGCATCCTCATTATTATTGAACAATTCCAGCCTCGCGCAACTCTTCAATGATCGAGATAATCTCGTTGATGTGACTTGGATTTCCAGCTGATCGTGAAGCGAGCAGCAGACGTAGTCGATCAATCAGCTCGTTAGGATCGTCCCAGTACACGTAATCCATTCGTGTATCTCTCCTAGCAATTTTATATCGAGACAATGCTTTACCGCTCTTTCGAACTGGCAAAGCACCAATCAATGGTGCTATATAGTTTTTGAACTTGTTGGTGTTTTGTCTGTGAACGGTCTCGTCTGGACTGTAATGTTTCTTGTGTGCATTCGTCATTTGTATGATTCTTCCATAATTACTCTGATCTTCGGCACTTATAAGATCCGCATCGGGTTGTTTTCTGAAGAGCAGTACGAGCAAGCCAATATTGGCTAGGTATTTGCTATCACCAACATTCACGTACTCTTTATCAAAACTTATCGGTGAATCATCGATGTACCATCGAGCAGCTTGCGAACTCCGTAAGTCGTATCAAGTTACTTTTTCCGATTTTTGCTGAGTAAGCGCAGATACTTGTCAACCGTAGAGTATATCTTCCCCTCCTCCTCCTCCTCCTCCTCCTCCTCATCATCATCATCATCATCGTATGCAGTTTTAAATGAACCTTCCAACTCTTGACTGTTAACCTCCTCCTCCTCCTCTTCCTCCTTTGGATTTAAGTTCTTAATTTCATCCTTGATTTCACGCACGTTTGTGTCGGTAGCGCTAACGAGTCGTTCCAGCGGGTTAATGATCGGCTTGAAATTTTCATTGAGTGCTTTTTCCATACTCTGCTCGTTCGTTCTGAGAAGCACATATTTGCGTTTAATCGCATCCCGCAGCTTTTCCATCTGATAGAGAGTATTTTTTTCTCGACGGAACTCAGTCATCGTGCTATCGCTTCGGTTATCCATCACGTACTGACAGTTTCTCGAGGTGTGTTCGCTATACTTATAGCAAAGCAGTCGAAACCCTTCCTGTATCTACCGCTATCGAGTCCTCTACGATCCTTGTCGATCACGAGAAATCCGTGATTGTCATCGTTCCAACGTGTTGAGCACATACCTCTGAACTGCGAGTATGTCATATCCATATTCACATGATCGTCATAGATATGCTTGAGATTCACATCGTCTTGTCGAAATATCGCTAGCAGGTTAACGTTATCGCGCACCAGATGTTTCGGAATCTGAGCATACGACTGGCACAGGTAGAAGCAATCAACGTTTTTATGCCTGCCCATACAGTAGAAGGCTTTAACGTTGTCTTGCTTCTCGCAGGCTATATCGTCAAATATGATGATTGAGTTGGGATGAGCATCCTCGGGTGAGACAACTCGATCGTGTTCGCTGAAGGCAAGGTATTCGACACCCTGCACGGGGCTGATCAATTTCTCGAGAAACTCGTACTTTGGTTGATTCAGAGACTTGGAGTATACATAGACGTTTTCGAAACGTAGTCCATTGGGATGTGTAATGAGAGAGAGCAGTGCGTTGGTCTTGCCACAATTCGACGGACCGCAGAAGACTGCTTGAATACTGTCTGGCAGTAATTCACCATGTCGTTTGCAGCCTCTTTGACGCTGCTCGGTGAGAGTATCGAAATTCGCCACTGGCAGCTTGCGTGACTGCTCTCGGAAGTCCATAACGTACTGAACTCTAGAGTATAAATAGGAGCTCTTATATACCCAACAGTTTCATTCGTCGACTGACCAGCGTTATGAGCAGAGGTCTCCTGAACAGTCTCATTAACAAGCTGCCTGTCGAGCTTCATATACCGGGCTATCAGTACTGTGGACCAGGCACAAAACTAGCGAAACGCGTCGCTCGCGGCGACCCTGGTGTAAATCCTCTGGACGCAGCCTGCAAGGAGCACGATATCGCCTACTCACACAATCGCGACAGCGTTGAAACGCGCAACAAGGCTGATCGAGTGTTAGCTGAGAAAGCCTTGCAACGTGTCTTGACAAGGGACGCCGATGTGAGTGAGAAGGTTGCAGCTTACGCAATAGTAAACACCATGAAGCTAAAATCCAAACTCGGTATGGGGATGAAAAAGAAGAAGAAGCCTACGATCACGCTCTCAAGGATAATGAGGGCTGCCTCGAAGTCAATCGGAAGCAACTCGCGTGAGATTATTCGCTCAGCGCTGAGTAAGGCTCGTGACGTTGTGAAGAGAGACGGTGGACGGAGCAACGTGCGCATGCCGCGCGTACTATCAGTTCCTAATAAAGTCGGTGGATTCTTACCGTTCCTCATCCCCATGTTTGCTGGACTGAGCGCGACGGGGGCGCTGGCAGGTGGTGCTGCGGGTATAGTGAAAGCAGTAAATGATGCAAGCGCCGCCAAGCATCAGTTGGGGGAGAGTCAGCGACACAATAGAACCATTGAAGCTATCGCACTTGGTAAAGGTCTCTACCTGAAGCCGTACAAGAAAGGGTTCGGCTTACATCTACAAAACAAGCAAAAAAAAAGTCCGATTGTCAGCTCGGGCAGTCGACAACGGGTGCCAAAGACGATAACACGTCGCAACATTCAGTTCCTGCGAAGTCTCGGACTTCAAGTTGGAAGGAAGCTATTGTACTATTTTGTTGCTATGGAAGACGCTCTGCACGTACAGTCTCCCGTCGTCTTCGACGAATCCGTAACGCATTACGAGATTCATTCGCATCAACCATACACCACGTCAGCGTACAATAACAGTGATGAAATACGTATATCCATTCAACATCAGGACCTGTGCCTCTTGCCCTCACGAAGCTCACTGCATGTGTGCGGGAAATTGGTTAAAGCAAACGGGGGAAACGTCACATTAACGAAGCTCGTGAACAACGCTATCTTACATCTTTTCGAGGAGATTCGTTATGAGATCAATGCTATAGAGATCAATCGAAACAAGAATGTTGGATTGACATGTCTGATGAAGGGGTACGCGTCGTTTAGTCCGGGTCAGAGTGCAACAATTGAAAACGCAGGCTGGCTGAATATCGAAGAGACCAATCAACTGACCGATGATAGCGGGTACTTCGATGTATCCATACCCCTCGCGATGATTCCCGGCTTTGCCGAGGACTATCGAAAAATCGTTATTAATAAAAAGCATGAGCTGATTCTCACGAGATCGAGAAACGATTTGAACGCCGTTGTGCAAACAGCTCTGGAAGATGGATCCTACGAGGATTTCAAGATTGAACTAGCCAGAATCGAGTGGATGATGCCCTACGTGACGCTAACGGCCAAGCGCAAGATACGCCTGCTCAGCCATATTGATAAGGACATCGTGATGCCGTTTCGATGCTGGGAGTTGTATGAGTATCCCACTCTCCCCAGCACAACAAAACACATTTGGACTGTAAAAACGTCCAATCAGCTTGAGAAACCGCGTTTCATCATTTTGGCCTTCCAGACCAATCGAAGAGGAGTAAAAAATGTAAACGCTAGCCGCTTCGATCACTGCAACATCACCAGCGTGGAACTGTTTCTCAAGTCACAATGCTATCCGTACAGCAGTCTGAATCTCGATCTGACACGGAATCAGTATGCGCTCTTGTACGAGATGTATACCAACTTCCGGAATGAGTATTATGGCAGGAACTCGGAACCCCTGCTGACGAAGAAAGACTTTCTCACACATGCTCCGATTATCGTGATCGATTGCTCGAAACAGAACGACGCGCTTAAACTAGCTCCAGTTGATGTTCGCCTGGAACTGGAGACTAGAGTCAATTTCCCTGCTGGAACTACGGCCTACTGCATGATCTTACACGATCGAATGGTGGACTACAATCCCGTGAGTGGGGATGTAAGAAGACGCGCGTGAGACACCTCAAGACCTTGAAGTTACCGAGTGTCTACGATGCCTAAAACACTTTCCGAAACGAATCACTTACCCCAATGAAATGAGAGTGTAAATAATGTATATGCAACTTCAAATAAAAACGATTTTATCTCATACCGAGTTCATGGAGTTCGTTTCTATCAATATGATCACACATTTATACCATATCCCGATTCAAATTTCCCGCTGATATTCAAAGGTTAAAATTTCGAATTTTTTTGAAATATTAATTATTTTTTCCAGGAAACTTCTCATTTCTGTATCATTTAAATGAATCGCCTTTCGACCTTTGAATATCAGAGCCATCTCTTAGTGATATGCAGAACCATCCAAGCATCGATGTTCGATGGATTTTCACCTCAGGAATCTACCTTACCGATGGTCGGGTTGGATAAGCAGGGATCATATCACGCGGAAGATGGCTCTAATATTTAAGAGCTAAAATTATCGATTTTTTAAATATCAATTATTTTGTCTCTACCTTACCGATGGTCGGGTTGGATACGCAGGGATCATATCCCGCGGAAGATGGCGCTAATATTTAAAAGCTCAAATTATCGATTTTTTAAAATATCGATTATTTTGTCTGGGATTCAAATTTACCGCCTTTTAGCCTTTGAATATCAGCGCCATCTCTCGGCGATGTGCAGAACCATCCAAACATTGATGTTTGATGGATTTTTAAGATTTTGTCCAGTTTCCCAATATCGGGCGTCATGAGACCCCGCGGGTGGGAGTAGCAAAAATCTGCGACGGGTAAGCGGGGGAATCTAGCATGCCGAGGCGGGTAACCCTAGGTTTCATACGTCGGAATCTTCCACGGAGTTATCGAGTAACTACCTTACCGATCGTGGAAAACCTGCATTATGACGCAGGAGTCTGCAGATATGTAGGGATCTTATCCCACAGATATCTACCTTACCAGCCGTTGGAATAAGTGAAGCGCCACTAAGGTGATCCTTCACTTAATGAGTTCTTATACACTTGTCTGAAACAAGGGTCTGAGAAGATCACGTCAATCACGCCCGCGAGAACCAAAGTGAGCACACGGACTTGCCGCTAAGGAACGGGATCTCTCGACCGATTGCTAAGAGCGTCGTATTAAGACTAATTTGATAATATGTCGAGAAAACCCTCGTTAGCTTTGGGCGTCCGGCTACAAGGGTCTCGTGGGAGTGGATTGAGAAATCATCGATGGATGTAGGTCTCGATGACGTACGAAATCTGGTAATGCAAGGGAGCCAATAATCCAGGTCATATGTGATGCAAGGGATCGAATAATCTAGGTCATTTGGTAAGGTAGAGTTAAAAGACGTAAAGGGGAATCTGCTGACGCGCGGTTTGATCGAGTTTCCAGAGAGTGACTGTCGCAAGAGTCGGCGTACTCTCTGGAATCTGATGACTCTGTTGTATTGCAATGAGCGCGGGTAGCAATACCTGGGTTTGTCACAAAGTCATCATTTTTATTTTGAGGAAAGAATCTATTTTTTTGTTGCTGAGTAAAATATGACTCAAATATGTGAGTCCAGTTTGTTTTCTTAAATAATGAGTATGTTATGGGTCACGTCTAGTATCCCGTCGCTCATGTCATGGTTACCTGAATTTCGGCAAATAATGGCTACCTAGCATCTATTTAAGACTCACATCTATCTGAACGGCTGATTATCTTTTTTGTGGTGTTGGGAGACTGATTATCTTGCCGACGATTTAGATTTATTTTTGGTTATTTATGATCGACCTGAAGTTTTTCTGATCAACGCAGGCGGGTTGCGTTACATCTTTGCTCGCGAGTGCTGGATGCCAGGAAGCAAGCTGTAAAA
The DNA here is from genome assembly GCA_963564615.1 of Rhorus exstirpatorius. Lineage (NCBI taxonomy): Eukaryota > Metazoa > Arthropoda > Insecta > Hymenoptera > Ichneumonidae > Rhorus > Rhorus exstirpatorius. Next base: position 3,076,772 of record OY751321.1, on the reverse strand, counting down.
TGAGCCGATATTCCTGTGTCACCCTCCTTCCTATGACTTCCCAGCCTAGCGCTGGACCAGCCTGTTGTTATTGCGGGTATCGTGGTTCAGATAACCTCCGGCGCTCTTTTATGTTGGGGTTTATGGAGCTGACGAAGATGGGTAAGGTGGAAGTATTGTCTTTAGGTTTCTGGGGCCCACCTGGACACCGTCGGTGGCCGCCGCTATCCACGGGCAGGACTCTGACCCCATCTAAGTCAGTGACCAGATCCCCGGAGAACATATCCGCGAAGCAACGTCAATTACTGCTGGTAGAGCGAAATATATTTTCTGTAAGATTCTAGTCGATTGTTCAGGAACACCGTTCGAATTTCGCGCCCTTATCACGTCCTCGGCCAATTCGGAAAAGCTCTCGGAGGCGAGAGACTCCAGAGAATTGGGAGAGGAGCGGAACGCACAATTAGAGAAGAAGAACAACGAGGGGCAGCCATGACGCTAGGAGAGACAACTAGACCGCCAAAGAACCAAGAAGATGGGAGAGCATCAACCTCAAGAGAGTAACGATCGATCATCGGAAATCACTTCTTCTCGGCAAGTTCTCGAGTTTAGATGGTTTTCTTGTAAATATTAAGGTGGTTCTTGCAAACTCGTCAAATCTAGATAGATCGATAAAAATACAAACATAAAGGTTGAGGTTCCTTTAGTATGCTTGCAATGTTTTTAATTCTTTTATCGTTTGGTTCCGGAGATATGTGCTCGTAAACTTTTTCAATTTAACACCGTGGGTCTAGGCCCCAATGTGACAAACGAAGCTGGAGTGCTTACTCTTATCAAATTCTAATACTTAGAAACTAAATGAGCGGACGAAACTTTTCTGGATCGATGTAATAACCATTATTGAATATTCTGATGAAATTTTAAATTCATTTACCGTACCGTTATAATTAAAAAACGTCATTTTCTAGCCCCGGGAGCAAACCAATTCTCGCTTGTTTCATGCGTGCCCGCTCACCGCACTCCGCCGCGCCTACGTTGCCGGTAATTCCCCGCGGCCGGTCGCGCAAGAACGACTCTAAGTAGCGTACGTCGTCTCAGTGCTCTGTGCGAATACCTGTGATACCTCGTGATTCGAGATCGTCGTTAACATCGAGATAATTGGTGAGACCGTATTATTGTACCGGTGATAAATTCATTCTCTCGTAGTCACCGTGAGGCTTTTTCTGTTTTATTGGTAAAGTATCGTATTACGTTTTTGGTTAATTCCTTTGTATACGAATGAGCGTGTGTCCGCGAATGAGATTATTAACTCATTACTGTTCACTCTTTTTTTTTAGTATCGTATCGTTCCGGCATTTATTTTGGTATAATATTTTTCGCGATTATTTCGTTTCTTGTCATTTTTCCGGTTATATACTATTTAGTATTTATTTATTAGTGATTATCACGTCCCATATTTTTTTGGGTTATCGTTATGAACCCGCCTTGTGCCCGAGTAAATATCTCGCCATCTCTTTGTGCTGTCTTCACCGTCGAATATTGTACCCGGTTATCTGTGAGATCTGGTGATCGGAGACCCTCCAGCTATCTTAAAGTGGTACGATATTCGCGTGTCGGATTTAGCTTATGTTACTGGCCATCGTTCGAAAAATCTGGTGTTAGGATTTTCGTACATCAAGGCCTCGTGTTAACTCACAAATTGCGTATTAATTTTCCCTGCGTAATTTCCAGTTATATTTCTTTGCGTTCTATCGAGCTGTGTGTAATAAGTGAACCTGCGGTTGTTGTAGAAGATACGCGATTAATTTGAATTTATTATCACATTGGTAGTTGGAGTTATGTGTAATTCACGTTGAAAGAGACGTGTTTAATTTGAATTTATTATAGTAGTTCCGTTAGGTTATCGGCAATTCGCGTTTCAGAAATATTTCTAAATGGTTATTTTATTTGGCGCGTGGCGTCGTGAATTCTACCAGTAATTTTGGTAAATTACAGTTGTCTTTGTAAAAATGCCCAAATTTGGTTATCTTGTATCATCGGTGATCCATAGTTCGTTTTTCGTGCGGTCAATCGGTTACGTTTGTTGTATCTACGATTTTTATTGTACAGCACCGATCTTACTGTACATCCCCGTCACAATAAGTACGGGTGATCACCAGGATTGATTCAAAATAAATTATGTTAGTTTCCCGAAGCACCGCGTCGTTCTTTTTCACCTAACGATCCCGCCCCTCTACCATTATCGCTTTTTTCGCGAGCTTAGTCGGCATTCTGAACTGAACTTAATTTTTATCTGTCGAGTTGAACGGTTATAGAAAGCGAAAAATAAATAAGGCATTCAGTCTTAGAGGTGGTGACAAGCGAGATTCGTTGAGGACCTAGCGCCCAACTCTTCAATAGCCAGGTGTAGCGGATTTTGGTTAGATTGGGTTGTTTAATTTGGGTCATTGTATTTTTGGAAATTTGGGTAATTGAGTTCAGTTGTCTGAGAAGATGAATTGAGAAATTCGTCATAATGTATATAAATGCGTATTTTGTCACATATAACCAAAGTGTGGCCTCTCTCGTCAAACAGAAAATGAAATTTTTCTTTCACACGCCTACCCAATAAGTTTTACTTCTATCGCGCGAAGTATGCACGCAGTTTTTTTTTCTCCATGCACAACACTCGACATGAGCAGTGAGTTCCTCTCACATCTTTCGCCGAGAAGAGGTACTAAAAGACAGGTCATGCCACATCAAATGGAAATATTTATGCAGCTCAAATTCGGGGCTCATTACCGCCCCACTTGAGCTTAAACGTCTAATGCAATTGGCACTGAAAAAATTTGAGGAATGGATCTTTTTCTGATTCATAGATGACTTATTGATTCTAGCAACGGACTGAAAAGGCGATGCTGAAGTAAACATGGACAAAGACTGTAGGTATGTTGAGCCAACGTCTAGCCAATGTTGGAGTCAGTGAGTCCTGCACGTTTCCACAGTTTAATTAATTATGAATGAGTCCGTAAAAGAGTGGCAAGCCTTCTCTACTCCAGTTTTAAAACTCTGCAAGATCAATTATCAGACATCTGACAGCCTGATCGCTTTACGAGAATCGTGTGAAAGAATCAGTTAATATCTACGTGTGAGTCTGTGTGAGGGGTTTTGTGAATGTCATCGAGCTCCTTTCAGATCTGCGAAAACGTATACTGGCCGTATTCGTGGAAATGCGCCAGCTCGGTGACATTGTATGTGCGGTTGCCTATCTACCTGGCCCTGAGCTGGCGCATTTCCACGAAAAATCCTGGTATGCTAATGTCCGTGTTAGTAGCTAAGTGAATATCTCGCGAGCGCATGCATATCCTCATCATGTAAACTAATTTACTCATAAACAACTTATTAGTTTCATTGTCAATTTTTGTATAACTTACAACAACTTTCCAAACTTCGTCCAGCTTCTCGGATACTACGAGCATCGGATGTATCGTCTCGACTAGTCGATCAATTTTGCTCATCTTTGATGGGATCTGGGTAGTCGACGAAGTAGTATTGAGAATCGGCGTTGTGACGCTCTTATCAACGATGGCTTCATGGATATCTTTCGTAAGTGTATAAGCGGCACCGAGGGTATCGGACACGAGATTCATGTGAAATTGCAACTTCCGATCCATGTTTCCAGTCTGCTGTCGTAGATTATCGATCTCGATCGTCACGTGATTCATAACTTCGTTGCTCATTGCTTTTGTGATCTCAACTACGTTCATACTAATTGGCTTTTTCTCACTGGCTTCGGCATTTATATCGTCATTTGTGAAAAAATTATTATCCAACTGATTTTTTAGACTGATGAGCTTTTGGTCAATATCGGAGACCTTTTGATCCAGCGAAATGAGCTTGTCACCATGATTCCCCAGCGATGGACCGTTATGATGGATCAATCGTATCATAGGAACTAAAATAGTGAAAATCAGAAAAAAAATTTGAATCATTAGAATCATATTAGAAAGAAGAGCCGTGTAGTGATGTTAAAGAAGATTTAAATTAGACTGATAAGTTTTTTGCAATGATGTTTAACAAAATAATGATAAATAGTTGTCGTAAAAAAAAGCTTATCATTCTTTAACGCATTGTTTTTTATGTCCTTGCATAATTTATTGAAATGGGTTCCTATTTGATTGGTATCCATCTCTGCTTACAATGTACGTAAGTATTGAAATCGTCCACGTCCCTGAACCTAGTTTTTGAGGTATTCGAGTTCTTCGGATCTGTTGATAGCAACGTTTTTTTTTTTGCGGAAAATAATTGTACAAATTTTTCTACGTTGAAGATGTTTGGAATTTTACCCAAAAATAAACGGTGCTTTTCAGAAGTAGCTAGCGTGTTCGCCTCTACACCAAAGCATTGGGAGGTCGAGGGTTCGATTCCCAGTCTCGTAGTTTTGTCGAGAATAAAAACATGGGCATAACAAGCTCCGGATATACCCATGCGTCATACACATGTACTAGTACGAGTGTGCGTCCTAGTACGTCTATGCACTAGTACGTGAGTGTGTGTATAAAGCTGTTTAAATTTTTGGTGAAACGTAACGTAGCTCCACGATCGAGAAGTGAACCTGAGACCAGCTATATTGGAGTAGGTTTTTCCGTAAGATTCCCAATGCCCATGGCAGAAATACTATGGCGAACGCGATACAGGGAGAAGTTTGATACAACTGCATGAGGGTCTGGTTACTGATCTGGTCTGACCCTCATGTTACGACCCAGGGGCTTGCTGCCACCAAGGTTTGCTCATCGGTCGGTCTTTTTGAGACCGAGAGTTCTAGGGGATCGTTGCTCTGGAAAAGCTATTGAAATAGCTCTTTGGCGCGGGAATGTTTAAATGAATCAAATGAAAGTTAAAAACACAAAAACAATATTTTAATGGAATAAATGAATTTGAAATTGATGTTGTGCCCGCGAATTTCGTCACGTGGGGATGAAATCGTCGAGGACGGGTTTGTGGGTATTTGTCAAGGTTGAGTAAATCTCCAACTCGAGTATTACAAAATTACGGTCTAGTTAATTCGATGATGATAAAGTATTGGTTACAATATTGTTCTTGGTTATTTTGCCTTGAGACCGACTGACTGCAATTTGACCATAGCTTCCGCAATGGATAGCTCGCTTTATTGAACAGCGCTGTTGCCGACTAAAGTCTGCCTTTATATATTATTCTTGTAATGACTTTTCGGTCAATTTTCTGGAGAGGTAGAATCACACAAACGTCGCTTGACGACGTGTGTTGCAAAGTCGCCTTTGAACTGCTGACTTTGCACAATTGCAAAGTCACCTTCAAACTGCTGTGTTTGCACAATCAATGACTAAGTTGAATATAATTCTACACGATGAAATCAGGGCACAACACCCCACCCCCCTTGGGAAGATGAAATTACCAATTTTGGCGTTAATATTGTCGTCTAGCATTGTCGTCTCTCAGCTTACAATGTGTTATTCATACACGATTCTAAAGAGCATGTGAAAGGCGACGGTGAACTCGGACGGGGTCGGCATAGTAGTGTACGGGGCGCGTTACCGCCTAAGCGGACCGTGCCATCGCTAGATGGCCCCACAAAAAAAGCAGCTACAAGCGTACGTGACGCCTAAGCATGCATGCGTGCGTGGAAATGCCTGCACACAAATGTATGCATACGCGTCGCCGAGAACGTGTAGTATAGTCTCGGCAACTAACAATACATCGACTCTCTCTCTCTCTCTCTCTCTCCATCTCTCTCGCTCGCTCACTCGCTCTCTCTTGGAGAATCGACTGTGGGTACGTCAACGAAAATTCGACAAGTCCTGACATATTCATAGTCAGCTCGAAGAGTTTTCGGGCGAGGATACTAGTTTCTCGATCGAATCTCATCGAAATGAATCGTCGATCTCACGGTAAGAGAGCATCGTCGGATGAGAGTGTGTATTTTTACCGAGCAAAATGAATCTCGGCTAAAATGACTCTCTCTCTATTTCTCTGCTTCTCTCTATCTAGAAGAGTCGATTGCAGGTACGCGATCGAAAATGCGACAAGCCCTGACATATTCGAATAGACGAGTTCTCGGCCGAGAATATTAGATTCTCGAACAAATCTCGTCGAAATGAATCGTCCGACTCGTCGAACGATGCCAGAAGAGCATCGTCGATCGAGCGTATTTATCATCGATGAGAACGTGCAATTTCAGCGAAAATGTCTCTCTCTATATCTCTCTCTCTCTCTCTCTCTCTCTCTCTCTCTCTCTCTCTCTCTCTCTCTCTCTCTATCTTTCTCTCGCTCTATCTTGGAGAGTCGATTGTAGGTACGCGATCGAAAATTCGACGAGCTCTCACATATTCGAATCGACGAGTTCTCGGCCGAGAATACTAGATTCTTAATCGAGTTCTATCGAATCGAACCGTTGAGCTCGTCGAATGACAGTAAGAGAGTTCCGTCGATCGAACGTCTGTATTTTTACCGAAACATGCAATCTCGGCCAAAATTGCTTTCTCTCTCTCTCTCTCCATCTCTCTCGCTCTCTCTTGGAGAGTCGATTATATTTACGCGATCGAAAATTTGACGAGCTCTGACATATTCGAATCGACGAGTACTAGGCCGAGAATACTAGATTCTCGATCGAATCTCGTCGAAATGGATTGTCAGACTCGTCGAACGACGCTAAAAAAGTATCGTCGATCGAGCGTGTTTATCATCACCGAAAACGTGCAATTTCGGTGGCAAAGCACTCTCGCTTATGTCGAGTCTACTGTACGTACGCGATCAGCAACTCGACGAGCGCGAATACATTCGAACCGATAGGTTCTCGGTCGCGAATCAATGATTCTCGATCGAGTTCTATCGAAACAAACCATCGAGCTCGACAAATGATGCTACAAGAGCGTCATTGATCAAGCGTGTGTATTATCACCGAGAACGTGCAATTTCGGGGTCATTAAGGAGGGGGGGGGGTCGTTAATTCGATGAAAAAAGATCCTTTTTAACATTTTTTTTACAAGATACAGGCAATGTATTTTAAATTAACTGATTACGGTATTGTAGAGTAACATTTCAAGCATATTTTCTGAAAATTTTAGTGGAAAATATTGAAAAGTAAGCCGTTGGCAGTAAATCTCACGTCTCGAAAAGAAAATTTGTTTTGTGGTGATGGTTGTAACTCGTTACTGGAACATCTGAAATCAAAAAATCAAATTGATTTTATTATTTTATGAGTTTCCCCAGGTAACGCTGTGGAGTTTTTTTTTAATTTGTTGTTATTTTTTATTTTACAATTTCATGTTTGCCGATTTTAGGGAAAATCGCGTTTTTTACTTTCCAGTGTTACCACAACAGTCAATAAAACAGTACAAAAACAATCAATAAAAAAAAAACTCGACAGCGTTACGTGGGGAAACTCATAAACTAATAAAATCAATTTGATTTTTTTATTTTGGATGATCCAGTAATGTGTTACAACCGTCACCGCAAAATAACTTTTTTTCGAGACGACTCCGGAGATTTGCTGCCAGCGGCTTTTTTTAGTGTTTTCCACTGAAATTTTCCGAAAATATTCTTGAAATGTTACTCTACAATACTATAATCAGTTAATTTAAAATACATTGCCTGTATCTTGTAAAAAATTGTTTGAAAAAGGGTCTTTTTCACCGAATTAACGATACCCCCCTTATCATTTTCAAGAAGGATGCTCAGAGAGCATTTCCGTCAACTTTTTATTTTCTCAGCGCAGTTCAGCTTGGTAGAGCAGTTGCCACTGCCTACCGCGAAAACTATTTTTATTTTCAGATATTTTTTTATACACTATTTTATTGAACTCAAAAACGCAATTTTTTTTTTTATTCGGTCAATTCACTGATCTCAAACGATCATCAAACCAAGATGGGAGTGTGATTCCTCTTATTTTTTTTTTCAAAGGTATCTAAATAACACATATAAACAATTTCAACGCAAGTTGTTAATTTTTTTTGCTTTTTTTCCCAAAATTTATCATTAATAAATAATAATACGTCATGGTTATTTAAAAGACTTATTGTTACCAGCTTGAACAAAAGTCTAACCAACCCATTGCTGAGTGTTTCGAACCATAAATACCCGACGTTCTAGTTCATAAGTAATTGCTTTCAAAAACAGTTATGACGTATCATCATTTATTTATGAGAGATTTTGAGAGAAAGGCAAAAACAAAAAAAAATCACAGCTTGCGTTGAAATTATTGACATTTTTATTTACATTTCTCAAAAAAAAAATGAAAAAACACGAATGAATTTTTTTACAATGTAATCAAATTGTTTTAATTCACTTGATTGATTTTTTCGAGAGGTAAATTTGGCGAGAGTCCCACGAGCACACGCGCTGACCGAACCGAAAAACACTGGTGAGACTGTGCGCTCCCACATGGATGTACACGATCGTTCGCACTCTGTTTTTTTATCGATCTCGAATACAAGCATGTGTGCCAGGCCCGCAGACAGCGCGGAGAAAGCCGAGAGTGCCCGACGCACACGCACACACGGAACTGCTCCCACACCAATTCTCCACGCGAGTTCCTTCGGTTTTCTCCGCCGCATATATATTATTTTTCTTCTTTATAACAAATCATCGATCGTTCGTGAAGGCTACGCGAATTTGATAATATAAACACGATAGAAATGAATAAATGGATGAATATTGTCAAATTGCGCGATGCCGAGTCATCCGCGAAATCTACGTAGTATACACGTCGCACAGGCGAAATACACGTATAATACGTGGATTTCGCGGATCACTCGGCAAAGCGAAATTATACAAATTCTTCCATTCATTCATTTACATCGTGTTTATATCATCAAATTCGCGTAGCCTTCACGAACGATCGAAAATTTGCTCAAAAGGAAAAGAATAAATGTATATATAGGAGTAAAAACATAAATTATCGGCCAAGTTTGGGTTTCACTACCGGGGATCTTTTTGTAAATTACACAGCTTAGTGTCTGTGTTGAAAAATATGGGCCATAATTTTTTCAGATTTTTTCTTTCATTTTTTAGCCACCGTTGAGTATCGAATTCTTTTATTTGAAACTTTTTGTTGTTTTTTTAATTTGATTTTGGCAGCTTGAATTTAAAAAAAAAAACTAAACTTTCCGAAAAAAAATATAGCCTAATTAATATGAGTGTAGAAGACTCTCTAAATCAAGATTATAATTTAAAAAGTCGTTTTTTCGCCATTGCCCAAAGTTCAAAAAAAATGTTAACTATTTTTTCAGAAAGAAAGTTAATTATTTTCTCAGAAATTTTTGAGAAAATTTTACATAACATATGTAATTTTTAAGATGAAGTCTCTTAAAACACTCGTGGGATTAATAAAAATGTAAAAAATAATACCAGTCATTTATTCTAACAATTTTAATATTTTTTTATTTTTTGGAGTGGCTGTTGAAACGAACAATAGAAAATTTTTGTGTGCTGGTGTAAATACTGGGTTATTGATTTTCTTATTTTGCCATTACAACAACATACAGTCATTCCAGTTGAAATACATGTGATAGAGAAAAGGTTTCTGAGTTCGACACAGGTTTGAAAATAACTGTTCCCAAATTATTTGGTACAGGCGAAATCGAATGCAATGATTGAGTACCTTTGACAGTCTTTGAACGCAAAGATCTTTGTTCAATTTTAGTCTTTGAATTCAGATACTCAATATTTTTCAAAAACTAAAAAGTTACATTTGGTAACTTGTTTGAATGAGCTTCTACCAATTTACCAAATGTAACGTTTCAGTTTTTGGAAAATATTGAGTATCTGAATTTCTCAAACACATGTATTTCAACGGGAATGATTCTATGTTATTGTAATGGTAAAATAATAAAAACAATAAACCAGTATAATATTTACACCAGTACACAACAGTTGTCATTGTTCGTTTCAACAGCCACGAAAAAAAAAAATATTGAAATTGTTAGAATAAATGCGGTTCAGAATGTTTTTTTTTACATTTTCAAATCCCAGGAGCGCTTTTAGAGATTCCAACTTAAAAATGACATATTTATATACGGTATAATTTTCTCAGCTTTTTGAAAAAAATAGTGAAGCTCCGTGAAGCCCAAACTTGGCCGATACTTGATGTTTTTACTCGCATATATTATATGTATATGGGGCCTATGGGGAATTCCAAGCAGATTCACCTAGGCCATGACCCTGACCATTTAAGATTCTTCTGATTTTTTTTTCCCTGATCAACTCCAACCCAAAAAAGATTAAGCAAAATTATTTTTTATACACCATTCAAATTATCTCAAAAACGCCATTTTTTTTTTAAATTGGGTAAATTCACTGATCTTTAACGATAATTTTAAGACCAGAACGGGAGTGGGACTCCTTTTTTTCAATTTTTTTGAAAGGAATGTAAATAATAAATATCGATAATTTTAACGAAAGCTATCTATTATGAATGCCATCAATTATCGTGGAGCCCAATCCGACTGTTTAAATAGATTTTTTAGGGGCTTGAAAATGACATCGCTTTTTTGAACTGTAGAAACGGTAGACTGATTTAATAAATGGATAGTGTAAATGGGAAATGAAAATGAGGAAAAAATTCTCTTCGATTATAATGAATGATATTTTTTTTCATATTATTTACTGCACATTATTCTTGTATTTTTCCAAAAAAATTTTGATAGTTCATAAGAAATAGCTTTTAAATACAGTTATGACGTATGATTATTTATTTATGATACATTTTTAGAAAAAAAAGGCTAAAAAATTATTCACATCTATTCCTTTGAACACATTCCTTTGAATTCCTTTGAATTCCTTTGAAAAAAATAGAAAATACAGGAGTTCCTCTCTGATTCTGGTCTTAGAATTGTTGTTAGAGATCAGGGAATTCACCCGATTAAGAAAAATGACGTTTCTGAGATAATTTGAATGGTGTATAAAAAAAAATTTCGAAAATATTTTTTTTTTGGTTGAGGTTACTCATTAAAAAAATCAGAAGAATCTAAAATAATCAGGATCATGGCCTAGGTGAATCTGCTTGGAATCCTCTATGTATATTATACAGATTCTGTATAATACAGATATAAGTTCCTACATGCTGTCGATAACTGGTCCAGTGTCGCTTACTTTGTCATCTCCACCTTTTTCCCATTTTCATCGCACTTTTGGTCTCGAATTTACCCGTTTTGCATTGTTTCTGAATTTCTCTTTGTTAATCGCTCAAAAATTTTGGAATCAAAATTGGAGGAATAAAGATAAGACCCAAAACTGATTCCCTGATTTTTTTTGAGAATTTTCGGACAACCTGAGTGGATTAAAATAGCCGATGACGATATCGTCATAGATTGCCAGCAGCGTAGTCAAAAAAAGAGATTGCCAGCGGAGGGTTGATAACTAATACTAAATTTACGAATAAGGAATAAGTGTGTTTGCAAAATGTACCTGTATTTCTTGCTCCTTCGGCGTGCTTGAGGATGATTTTTTTAAAATTATTTTTATTCTCCTCTTTCACGTCACTTTATCAATTACTTTTTGTAGGTATGAAATACTGCACTTCACCAATTTTTTATTGCAAATTCTTATATTTGTACACTATTTTTCTTTACACATGTATAATACTATTACTTATAAAAAGTTCACGTTACGCGCAGTCGTCTGCTATATAGTAAAATCGCTTTGTCACGTGAAAACACGACGTTATACGATGAAGCTGGCAAAACGCGTATTGGCGGGTTTCGACAGCTCGCATGGGCGATTGTTTTTTTTTTTCCTTTCCCCTCTCACGGGCTTCAACGAAATCGAGGCACTACCCCTTACAATGTAATAACACGCTGAGTTGATGAAACTGATATGCTTCTACAAAGAAGACAAAAGCACTACGAAACGAACATTTCTGCACCGCCGAACATTGTGCATTTGAATATATTAATTTTTTTAATAAAATGGTGCAATCGCTCAGCAAGTTTACTGCAATATTTCTCATACCGAGAGATGAGCGTGGTTGCATATTAAATTGAGGGGCTTTTCATCGATTTTTTTCGGTTTTCTGCCAAATCGACTATTTTTTGAACTTCTTTAGGCGCGATGAGGGTAAAATTTAAAGGTCACGTCACGAAAAATCGTCACATTTCGTGACGCAAAAGAAACGAAAGATATTCTTTTGGAGAGAGAGTCTGAGAGAGAGTATAAGTCATATAGCTTATACCAACGAAGTCAGACGTAGACTCCGGACACCCTAATATATATGTATATTATGAATATATATGCATATATATATACTCTGTTCACCGAGAGAACGACCTCCATCCTCGTCGCTTCGCCTCGATCGCGATGGCGCTATCGCTATCGCACTCGTTGAAAGCGCGTCGTTCTCTCGTTGAACGCAGTATACAGAGAGTAAAATAAAGACATATATTGTGACGTGACATTTTGCCTCGCCACCCGCACGGAGTGGTGTCGACCATGGGGTCGGGTTTACGACCCTACGACGACGCTCTTCGATAGACCACCCGGAGAATTTCGACTCATTTTAGCATAAGTTTTGCGTTGTTTTTTTAGTTTAGTACCTGCATTTTAGCGTGGCGAATAATTCATTGGGCAAAATGTTCGTTAAATTAATGGAAGGAATTTAATTTTATAGTTTGGAGTAAGACCAGCAGTTATGTCTGCCATATAAAGAGTAAAACTCCGTGTCCCGCTCTCGAGCTCACTCGCCGGTGAGGAATAACTTGGGACTCGCGAGTGGCGGTGACGTGTCGCGGGGGCGTCTCGCTCGTGGCCGGGCCGTGCATCGTTGGCCCAAGAGGGTTCGAGCGATACTTTGCTCATTACGCAGGCGAATATTCGCCATCATTATTCGTGGGAGATAGGGATGCCAACGGAGACATTGGGAATTGGACCAATATACAGCGTCACCCGCTCCGATTGACTACGCAACCTTGGTGTTGCACCCTCCCCTACTGCCCCCTCAGTGGTCGTGGACCGTGAGATTCGGCGCCTCATTTAAGGGGATCTTTGGGACGGAGCCGGCAACGCGGTGCTGTTTTGCCTGGTGGCGTTTATTGTGGGCCCACCGCCTAATCAAGGGACGCTTTGATTACGCGAGGGAGGTCTCCCCCGTTGCTGGTAATCATCCACGGGATCCCAGGAGGAGGGCGATTGAGGGGCAGCATATCATAGCTGCGAGTAGAGGCTCGCACACAGTTTTGGTCGCGGGAGGGGTGATCCCTTCGTCACCGTCACACGTCACTCAATGAAGAAAGCGAGAAAATTAAGGAAAGTAGGGAGATAAGACACCGGCGGGGCGATGCGAGAGAGTGGGGCGCGCGAATCGAGGAGAGAGTGGGCCACCGAGGTAAGTCGATCGATTATTGAGGATCATTAGATCAGTCGTAATTTTTCGGGAGTCGAGCGAGGAGCAAAAGTAGTGGTCGGTGCTCAAATACCGGACAACGAGGGAACTCGGTGAGCCCAATCTCCTCACGCTTATTTTCTGCGTTAATATTCGGAATTCTTTTCTCGTCTAGTCCATCATGTATTAATTTTGAAGAGTAGCGACCACGGTCAATAGCGATAGTCTCGCGATCGTGGTCGGGAATAATGGTTTTTGAGTATTTAATTGAGTTTGAGTAATTGAGACGGGAGAATTGGACTAGAGAAATGGGCGAGAAGAGAATTCCTCCGAACTGGTCTGAACAATTAAGTATCGAATTCATTGAATTTTTGCCTGTCGTATTTTTGCCCAATCAATTAGTCTCTTTCGGTAATTAAGTTCGCGCGCCACTATTCAGTAATTTTAATTAGCCTTAGCGCATTTACTTGAATTAATTGAAATCATCGATGAAATATTATTTCGTATGTTGAACATTTCTTTCGATCAAGTTGCGGGCTCAAGGCCTCGCGCTCGAGACAATGGTACGCTCTCGCGTACCGCGCTTGTTTATCTTTTCTCTCTCTCGCGGCGTATATTCGCCGAGCGCGGAGAGCCAGAGTCTCGTACAAAGCCGTCGAATTATTTTGCGTTATTTCGTTCGTATAATTTATCGTATTTTTCGTGTACCGGGTAAGCCATAAGTAATCATCTTTTCCGTATTTCCGATGCCTATTTCAACTCTTATAGAATTCCGTCTGCGTACAGTACTACCTCGGTTAATTATTACTACCTCGGTAAATTCACGAAAATATTCAATTAATATCTCAGTCATTTCTTCGCAATAGTTTTACTACCTTTACCTCGGCCATTTAATCGCAATAATTTTACTATCTCTATCTCGTTCATTTATTCAATACAGCGCCATTATATTACCTCGGTTAGTTATTACTACCTCGGGTAAATATTACTACCTCGGTTAATTATTACTACCTCGGTAAATTCACGAAAATATTCAATTAATATCTCAGTCATTTATTCGCAATAGTCTTACTATTTGTACCTCGGTCACTTCTTCGCAATAGTCTTACTACCTTTACCTCGGTCATTTAATCGCAATAATTTTACTATCTTTATTTCGTTCATTTATTCGTTACCACGCAATTATGATACCTCGGTTAATTATTACTACCTCGGTAAATTCACGAAAATATTCAATTAATATCTCAGTCATTTATTCGCAATAGTCTTACTATCTGTACCTCGGTCACTTCTTCGCAATAGTCTTACTACCTTTACCTCGGTCATTTAATCGCAATAATTTTACTATCTTTATTTCGTTCATTTATTCGTTACAGCGCAATTATGATACCTCGGTTAATGATTACTACCTCGGTAAGATTTCGTTTAGCATTATGGTCTACCCGTGTCGTTACTAGAGCATATTTTGTGTTAGGTCGTCGCTATTGAGTAACGAACAATCAGGAAATTAGTAATTAAGAAAGGATCTGGCAAATGTATCGGATACTATCCGAAGAACCATTGTGAACACGAAATTGAAGCATTATCTTGAATAAATCCTCGAAGGAGGTATTAATATTGAGTTCCGAATTATTGTCACTCTACTTTGACCCTGCCCCTCTACCTTTTCGTCCCTCAGGTGAGCTGAGCTAGTCGAGTTGCCCTCGATCTCGCCTCACTCGTTCGTTCGTGCCCTACGCAATTCCGGGATTCTTATCGAAGCAAATAAATAAAAGTCGGTCCATAACCGGCGGTACTTTGTACCTGGCGCCCAACGCTTTGACTCGAACTTTCCCTTTGCTTGTGGTCAATTCTTTAGTCTTTTTATCCGGCACGGAATGTACGGGTGATATGCCCGATCAGGAAGTGTGGTAGGAAAAATCCCGTCACAATATATATAGATATTGGGCCGGCTTAAAAGAAAAAAAAATTTCTCCTTACGTACCCTTCAAAAAGTCAGTTTTTAGCCTCAAACGAAGCCTCGTGAAACCAAAACTCGGTAGCAAAATACTAAGAGGTGACTCCTCCACTCTAACCGAAATATCTCGAAAACTATAAAAGTTAGAAAGCTGTTTTTGGTTTCATTTTGTAGATAATCAAATTTTCTTTAGAACGATCGCAACTAACATGCACCCAAATGTTCATCTTCCTACGCTCATTGCCTATGTTCATTGCCCTACGCAATTCCGGGATTCTTATCGAAGCAAATAAATAAAAGTCGGTCCATAACCGGCGGTACTTTGTACCTGGCGCCCAACGCTTTGACTCGAACTTTCCCTTTGCTTGTGGTCAATTCTTTAGTCTTTTTATCCGGCACGGAATGTACGGGTGATATGCCCGATCAGGAAGTGTGGTAGGAAAAATCCCGTCACAATATATATAGATATTGGGCCGGCTTAAAAGAAAAAAAAATTTCTCCTTACGTACCCTTCAAAAAGTCAGTTTTTAGCCTCAAACGAAGCCTCGTGAAACCAAAACTCGGTAGCAAAATACTAAGAGGTGACTCCTCCACTCTAACCGAAATATCTCGAAAACTATAAAAGTTAGAAAGCTGTTTTTGGTTTCATTTTGTAGATAATCAAATTTTCTTTAGAACGATTGCAACTAACATGCACCCAAATGTTCATCTTCTACTCTAGACGAACGTTTACAGTTGAGTTCATTGAATAAATGAACGAAGATGCTTATTACCTTGTAAATTTTGATTTCACCCGTGTTCGAAGCTGATAAAAATTGTGCCACGCAAACTATTCCATGGAAAATCTAATTATCTACACAATATGTCTTTTTATTTTCTCTCTTTTACCGCTCACTGTACAGTTCAAAATAAAAATTTTAAAATTGATAAATTTCTGTATTATTTGAAATTTGAATATAATAATACACGCGTATATACAGATATACATATCGTTCGCTCCCTCTGTGTCTCTCTCTCTCTCTCTCTCTCTCTCTCTTCGGGTTGGCCACAGACCGTTCAGACCTCGCGCTCGCTCTGAATCTTCTCATCGACAAGTATCACATGCAATTTTGCGGACAAATACCACTCCGTCAATTTTCACTAAAAATTTTCATTTCTAGTTCGAATTTTGAAATTTTTGGGTCATTGCATTATAAATAAAGGTCCCCAGAAATACCTGTGCAAACCATTCAATTTGATAGTTTAGGAGTGGTAACTGTTTGAAATTTGAATATAATAATACATGCGTATCTCTCGCTCCTACTCTGTCTCTCTCTCTCTCTCTGTAAGTAGTCACACGCACGTCTTACCGTTCCCCGTCTTCTTGAGCTTTTACTGCCGCATGGGCCTACGGGCATCTCTGCTTATAGATCACAGCATGCCAAAAAGTGCGCTCAATCGTTTGATTAAATCTAATTTGTGCTGGGACTTGCGTGAGGACAATTTTCCCGGATTATCTGTGACATCTCGTGATATTGAGGTTATGTACTGCAGCGTTTTGAGGTTACCTGTCCTTCCTTCACATCGTTCACTCGGTAATTTTTCATCGCTATGACGTCATCTTCGACCGCTCGTCAACTATTACCGACTGCAGATCATCAATCATCGACTGCTGCCTACTACTGCGATGATTACATCAATCGACACTATCTGCTTGAGAGGGAGAGCACGCATCAATATCTATCTATATTCCCCTCTGTCCTGGCGTATTAGGTGTGCGTGCGGGAACGACACACTATAGCTATGCGCTAAATTTGGCTACGTGCTATTTCACCTCGTGCTTCGATCGTGTGTGAGCCACTGCTTGCTCTTTCAAATTTCAAATGTCTTTTCTCCTCACACATGTTCTAAGTTGTACTACCGTAGTCAAGGCTCAACTCTATTCATTATTGTTCGAGCGCTGGACGGTTGATGCGTTAATTCATTAATTTATTTATCTGATACTCCACAACACTATATACTCACAAATCTACTGTTCTTATAATTTATTTATCTGGTAATTTATTTATCTGATACTCCATAACACAACACTATTTACTCACAAATCTACTGTTCTTATAACTTGCATCTAAATTTACTCATGTATAATAATCATCAAGCTTGTTCTCGCAGCTTGCTGCAATATTTGCCCAAAATTGGGCAATAATAAATATTATCAATCAATCAATCAATCCCTATCTTTCTACGCGCGTCGTCGAAGGGACGATAGGCAGCGCTCAACGCTTCGAGCTGCTCGCGGATTTCTCGCGAACTACGCGTTCTCCCTACATGTACTTACCGTCAGTAATTGCATGTAATTTTGCGGACAAGTACCACTGCGCCAATTTTCGACGTACAGCAATGAATGAAGGCTTGTTGTTAAGGGTTTTTATCCGTCTAGTAGGTGTTGACCCAATATTTTGTAAAATATTTTAAATTCGTCGATTTTCACTAAAAATTTTTATTTCTAATTATAATTTCAACATTTTTGGGTCAACACCTTATAAATAATGGTCTCCAGAAATACCTGTGCAAAATTCAATTCTTTCGGTTTGATCTTTAGGAGTGGTACCTGTCCGCAATTCAACATGTACTCTGCATTACCATCAGAGAGGGTAAAACAGTGCTTTAACATGCTCTTAATATAAAACTTTATTATACAGAGTGGTCTATTTAACTCTGCCACTCCGAGTAAATTGGTTGCTACTGACTTTATCGAAAAGTGTCCTATGCAAAAGTTGTTGCATTTGAAGGGGAAAAAGAGTTTCCGAAATGAATATTTTCTGAAGGTCATATCTTTGGAGATTTCGGTGGTGACGATGGTTTTTTGAATGGGATTACCTATTTTCTTGCTCACCACAAAAGAGCTGACCATGTCCACTTCATGACCTTAGAATGACTTTCGATTTAAAAAAATACTTGTGTAACGTCCTGGGTCGAAATACCCACCTAAATTTGAAATTTTTCATATACGTTCTTTTAATACTCAAATTACGAGAAAACATGAACGAAAAGAGGTGACCCTCATTGCCGGAGTTCACCACCTAAGCGCACAAAAACTTGAATCTTTTACGAACGAGGCTCGTCACGGGGGAAGGCGCTGAGTGACGAACCGGCGTATGTCGCGCGTTATC
The DNA here is from genome assembly GCA_963564615.1 of Rhorus exstirpatorius. Lineage (NCBI taxonomy): Eukaryota > Metazoa > Arthropoda > Insecta > Hymenoptera > Ichneumonidae > Rhorus > Rhorus exstirpatorius. The sequence goes on along the minus strand of OY751321.1, from coordinate 3,058,357 downwards.
ACTAAGCTCCCGCAAAATGCTGGAAGTTGGTGAAAATCAACGCCTTGCTGGTTCGCACACGGTAGCCGCGCTTATCGCTTAGGGATGAGCCTCAACATAAACAACAAGTGCACTTCGTGAGTATCGATATCCCTGCACTGGCAGTAGTCAGAAATCAGTCTGGACAATGTCGATTACACGAAGCTGACAGGAAAATCGCCAGCCATAATAACTGGAAATCCGTCTGGCGATTATCGTCAGCAAAATGTCGAGGTGTGAGAGAAACTCTTCCCTCACGCGCTGACATCTCCCACCTTATGCGACAATAGAATAAGGGCCTATATAATGACCAGCAAGAAGTCCGTCAGCCAGTCTATAAGTCGGTCTGTGAGCAGTGAGTAGAGAGTAATCAACAGTCAAGTGCTTAAGAGTCAGAGTACTCAGTCACTTGAGTAGGTTAACGAATAACCATCGGAAAAATCGGCGGGTCTACCTCGGGGACCCGACCGCGTGTAAAACAGGACTAAAACTTAAAAAGATGTGAAAATTGTGAAAACTTCCTGTCCGATTTCCCTAACGGGATTGATCGAGGACTATTTGAATAAACGCCGAAATTTATTTGTTGAAATTAAAAAGTGATTCGACCAACTCATTTAAATAACCCGCTACGCCTGCATCCGCTCATCCAACGAGGATAGATTCGGCCGGTAAATACGGGAAAATAATAGATAAAACGTACGAACATACTTCAAGTTGTTCAGTTTCGATTGGGACACCCACCAAAATTCACGTGTTCCCAACACCTTTTCATAACTGCAGTACCGTGCGCTAGACGCACGTGCTCACGCAGTTACTTTACTTAATTTTCTCACCTTCTCTAACTACAGTACGGTGCGCTAGACGCACGTGCTTAGGTAGTTAAATTCTCTAACTACAGTACTGTGCGCTAGACGCACGTGCTTAAGTAGTTACTTTTCTCACCTTCTCTGACTACAGTACTGTGCGCTAGACGCACGTGCTTAAGTAGTACAGTACTGTGCGCTAAACGCACGTGCTTAAGTAGTTACTTATTCCTCCCCCCGGGTACAGTCCCGTGCGCCAGACGCACGCTCTGTACTCTAACCAGCCAACCACAACTCCATGCGCTAGACGCACGCACTGTGGTGGAGGTTTCAACCCTATCGTGTGGGAGTCCCACCCGAAAATAGGACACACTCGAAGGATAACTTTTTCATTTGGACTTTTACGAGCAAACGCCGAAGCGGTAAATCCGAAAATAATAACGACTCGCTCCAGGGAAGAATTGTTTAATGTACGAGCACAGCAACAACAACTCGAGCGACACCTCAACCGACAACGTCGTCTTCATCAACTAAACACCCGCTACGCCCAAACAAAAAACCATCTAACAAAAACCACGGTAAAACACCACGTTTTACCAAAGAAAGTAAGAAAAATCTACGTTTCACGTAAGTAGCGTCACACGATCACCGCACTCTTGCCTCTATCCCCGACCGGCGCATTCCGGTCCCAACAAGAGGCACCCTTATTTCTATATATACCCTATCGTTCTCACCCAGGACATAACACTTGATAAAATAAAAATTAAAAAAATTAAAAAAAAATAAAATTGAATATTTTATTTTATTTATTTTTTATTTTTATTTTTGGAGCTGATACTTGATACTGATAAAAATACTTAATAAAATAAAAATTAAAAAAATTAAACAAATAAAAATAAAAAATAAATAAAATAAAATGATTTATTTAATTTATGTATTTATTTTTTTATTTCATTATTATTTTTTTTTTTTTATTTTCATTTTATCAAGTATGTTTTTTTGGCCGAAAGTCATGAAGTGGACGTGGTTGGATGCGTTTCGATGTTAGCTCCTTTGTGGTGAGCAAGAAAATAGGTAATCCCATTTAAAAAACCATCGTCACCACTGAAATCTCCAAAGATATGACCTTTAGAAAATATTCACTTCCGAAACTCATTTTCCCCCTTCAAATGCAACAACTTTTGTATAGGACACTTTTCGATAAAGTCAGTAGCAACCAATTTTTTCGGGGTGGCAGAGTTAAATGGACCACCCTGTATATTTTCCCAAGATAATCGTGTACTCTGGTGTACGATATAATTCCCAATCTTATTTTATTTTTATCGTGTACCCGTTTGTAGCGTATTCCTTTTGAATGTAACGTTCATGTTCGGATTTATCCTCCGTTTCGTTGCTGCGTCCGCAGGGTCGTTTGCTTCTGGTGTGGTTCTCGCGCCGGGGCGTCGCAAATACATATGGGGCATTCCAGGTCAATTCGACAAGGGTCTGACCCTCACCCTCTCCAATCTGAGTCTTAATGCCCGGAGGTGTTTCGTTAGCCTAAAATAACATCTCCAAATTTTTCTCAGATTTTTACCAACCCCCCTGACGCCCCCCCGACTCCTTAAGTAATGATATTTTCGAAAACGGTCAATCGGACATTTTTGAAAATTAGGAACAAAATTACATAAATTCTGTAGCCAAAAAGAAAAATATCCCAACCAAACCGAAGTGGGCAGGCAAAACGGTCATTTTTTATCAATAAAACCCAACAAAATTATTATAGCTACTATTCCATGCAGCGTATAGCTTCCTGTAATATGATTAAATGTTGGATCATCTTCGATATCCAAATTTGTATTAAAGTTTTCGGTTCTTTCTCCTATTTTGTTCATCTCCGATGAATCCATAATTATTTTATCAGTGTAATAATGCGTAATAGAAAGATGAGGTATTTTTATTTTGCTTGATGAAAATGTTAGATTGAACGGTGGTAGGAAGGTTATGGCTTCCTCTTGGTTGCTTTCTTTTAACGTTTCTACTCTAAAATTTTCGGAGGTGACGGAACATTTCCCGTCCAAAGCCAGTATGCCTGTATTAAATATTCTAACCTATTCAATAGCATTTCCTTTGCATTCTATCATGATCGTTTCTTTGTCTTGTTTACAATTGAGCAATTCTTTTTCGCTTAAGTATAAATAACGTTTCTGCTTCCGACTAATTATTGCGTATTTTTCCGATGTTCCTATAAATTGAAATGTATTATTTTCCATCCTTGAGGGTAGTGGATATACTTTGTTGACATGAAATTCAGTATTTTCTATTAATAGTATTCTTAGAATTAAGATGAGTACCCCTGAATTGCTAAATGCATCTATGTTAGTGATCTTGAGCAGACTGCTTAATTTATGATGATCCAATGGCGTTGGAAAATTAAATCCTCTTGGTAAATGAGGCCACGCTTTTATTAAATATTCTATTAATTCTGTTTAAGATATCATTGGGCTAATTATCCCTTGTTTAAGATTTGTTAGGAAATTTGTCAGCTGTCTTATCTCGTCCCGTAATGATTGCACCATTATATTTATTTTAAATATTTTTTTGTTTATTATTTGTACGGGCGTTATTTCTTTTGTTTTATTACACAGATCGCTCTCTAATTCTGATATTAATTGTATCAATCGATATTCGTTTGCTAACATTTTGTTCAATATTTTTGAGTTGGAGTGTACAATTTGTAAATTGTCTTTTATTTGTTTTTTCGAAATTGCGTTGATTCTCTCGTTTATTTCTTGGATGTCGCTTGTATCCATGTTTCCAGTGATTTTTGTTATTATTTTTTCTATCCCGTTAATTAAACCTCTTATTACTATACTTTTATGCGTTCCTGTTATGTCGTACATAGTATATATATCATCTTCTATATTTTTTATTAGCATCTGTACTGAATTCATAATGATCTCTTCTTTTATTCCCTGACAGATTTATATTATTTTTATTAGTAATGTTTTCATTTTTTGTTCTCTTGCTATGATGGGTTTAAGATCCATTTTTATTGCTAATTTCCAAATATCTCGTGTGAGGAATAGCGTTCCAATTTCTTCGTAATAGATTCCTGGTGTTGTAGATTTTTCCCCTTGAAAATTCCTTTTTCTCGGTTTACAATTGACACCCTTTGCGAGCATAGTCAATGCAAGCAGGTTCCTGAAAAACGACATGTTTTTTCTTCTTTTATTGTTAAAACTTCTTTAAGTGAGTGTAGCGTTGAGAAATGTGTCGCGATTCTCACGGTTAGACCTGCGTTTTCTGTTCGTGCTGTGTCAGCGTCTTCGCCGTCGTCTAATGAATTTTGATAAGACGTGTGCTTTGAACTTTTTATTCTGCTTTGAGCAGCTTCATTAATTGCCATACCGTCTACGAGGGAACGTCTCTAACCAACATCATTCAAAGTGAGTGTTCTCTTTGTTTTAATTTGTCATTTTCTTTTCTGTTTTTTATTTTTTTATTTTAATATAAACTGTGTATATAATATAATATAACTGTTTAATATAATTTGTGTATTTTAATTGGGAAATTTTTTCTTCTGTTGTGTGTTTAAGAATGTATTTTTTCACCAAGGGAAATTGCGTGATTTTCGAAGGGGAGGGGGTCGATCTTCAGTTGGTATGTTTTTCCTTTTTTTTGTATTCTCTATTTTATTGTATATTATCTTCCCCTTTTTGCGTTTCTCCTTTTTTGTCCTTTATTTCGTTTTTGTTTTAATTCCTTTTCATTTATGTTTTATTCCGTTTTTTTTTCTATTAATCTTTCAATCGTTGTGCTCTTTTCTAATCCTTTTTTTTTCTATTTGCAGAGTTACTCCCGGGTGCTGACGGGACGGTCACCGTGGCGGAGAACTTGGCTTCCCCAGTTCGTTGCAGTAGCCAAGGGGGTCCGGGCGCGGAGGCGTCGGCTCCGCGCTCTCCTCATCGAGCTGTGGAGGGAGGATGACTTCTCCCGCGAGTGCGATGAAGGGACCCCGAGGGGGCCCCTTACGATTTGTTCTGTTTGGGGTCCCTGTTCGGCGAGGGATCGCCCCCCCCCCCTGCAATTTCGTAGTTGAATTATGTGCAATCATTAGGACAATAAGCAATGGCGTCCATTTCAAAAAATAAATTGAATTTGTTTAAATTATAATTTCATGTGTGTTTCGTGTTTTATTTCTACGTACCTTTCCCATTATTTATATGAGTTTCTTTTTCTTTATTTTATCATTGTTATTCTTATTATTACTATTTTTAATTTATTTTTTCCATATGCTGTTTAGCTTTTTGATTACTTAATTTCTTCTCTTTTTTTTTTAAATTTTTTACTTGAACGTAATTATATATATTTTTTATTTTATATATTTTATTTTATAAAATTTTTAATACGTGTTCATATGGATTTGATCAATTGCAATACAATTTTTGTAAATTGCAATCATATGCACCCAGCAAAATATTCGCCGCGTTGGGACAATTGACCGTTTTAAAGCATAAATAAGGGCTTTCAAAATTGAGAAAATAAAGGGACAAATAAGAGTGTGTGCATTACACTTTGCAAAATGCATTTGACATGGAGGGCATATTTTTTTTCTTACCTTTAAAACACACTTATAGTATATTGAACGCATCGTTTCAGCGAAAAAATCGTCGATAAATAATAATTCAATGAAACACGGAGCGAAAAGTAAGGAAATACACATCACACATACGCGGGGTTATAAACATCGAAAAAACTGTCGCATCTGATATCGCGAGTATATTTATCGTTTTTCATTTACACTTGGCGGATTTTGTATGTGCACCATCGCGTAATATACGTAAAAAATACACTCATTATCGCGTTTAATCGTCCAAAACAGGGAGTGGGTATAACTCGATAAAATCCACGGCTGTTAAAACTCGACAACTGCTGTCAGCTGTCAGTCAGTTCGTGTAGACGAGGCAATTTTCTATCTATGAATTTTTCGACAAATCGACCAATACGCTCAAAAACCGATCAATCGCAGCGAATTGCGTTGGGCAGAATTTGTACCGGCCCGATCGCATATATTTTCTATATTTATTAACATTTTGGCAAAAAACTAATACTGAACATAGGGGTTGTGTATATCACTGGAACTTTTCTGCGCCATATTGAATAGGCCCCGCCTACATGTTGGATCCCAATATTCGATGCTATAATCATACTCTTCTAATATTATTCGCCATCTCATAAACCTTAAGCCTGGATCCTTTACGTTAAAAAGCCAGGATTTATGATCTGTGACTATCGTGAAATTTGTGGCATATATGTATGGTCTGAATTGTGCCACTGCCCAAACTATTGCCAACATTTCTTTTTCCGTAGTAGAATAATTTTTTTCAGCTTTATTTAATGTTCGACTGGCGGAACATATCGGTAAATCTTCTCCGATTTTTCCTTGTGATAAAACTGCTCCGATTGCTTTGTCGGATGCATCCGTCGTAATTACGAATGGCTTTTCGAAATCTGGATATTGCAGTATGGGTGCGGTCCCGAGAGCTTATTGCAGTTTTTCGAATGCCTGCTGACATTTTTCTGTCCAGTCGTATTTTGTTTCTTTTTTTGTTAGCTCTGTTAATGGCTTTGCTATCTTTGAAAAATCTTGCATGAGTTTTCTATAATATCCCGCTAATCCCAAAAATGATTCTATCCCTTTTACATTTTTTGGCACAGAAAATTCCTGTACAGCTTTTATTTTTTCTGGGTCTGGTTTGACTCCGATTTCTGTTATAATGTGTCCCAGATATTGTGTTTCTTTTTGTAGGAATTGGCATTTTTTCGGTTGTATTTTAAATTTCGCTTCTCGAAGTCACTTGAACATTCTTGTAGCCTGTTGTTGTGTTCTTTAAAGGATGATCCGTAGATGACGATGTCGTCCAGATATACGTAGCATTTAAGTCCCTGAAGACCTGCTAGTACTGTGTCCATGAGTCGCTGGAAGGTAGGGGGTGCGTTTTTTAATCCAAATGGCATTCGATTGTACTCGTAATGTCCAAGTGGTGTTGAAAATGCTGTTTTTTGTTTGTCTTTCTCTGCCATCGGAATTTTATGAAATCCTGAGGCGAGATCGAGCGTTGTAAAATATTTAGCACGGCTCAATTCGTCCAATATTTCAGTAATATTAGGCAATGGGTATGAGTCCCCTTCGGTTACTTCGTTGAGTTTCCGAAAATCCACAGATACTCTTTTTTGTATGTTTCCTTGCGCGTCGGGTTTTTTTGGAACGACGAGTAGAGGAGCGTTCCACGGGCTCTTGCTCTGTCGTATTATGCCATTCCTCGGCATTTCTTCAGCTTGCTTCATTACTTCTTTTTTATGAGTCTCCGGTAACCTGTCTGGACGTACGCTTATTGGTGTGGTCCCATCTTTTATCTGTATTTGATGCTCCACTACATCGGTTGTTCCAAGCATTTCCCCTTCCAGGTGGAAAATGTCGGCGAAGTCTTCGATGAATTCTGTGAGAAATTCTTTTTCTTCTTCATTTAATTCGGAAGTGCCTTTGATCTCCTTCCATATTTTTTCTTGTTTCTTGATTCTTTCGGCTTTACCGAGGACGCAGATTTTTCTTTCGTTTGTTTCAATGTTATCTTCTTCAATTTCGATTTCTTCTAGTTGTACTGTGGGTCTGTCAATCTCGACCCTTTTTTGGCTTGTATTTCGTACGAGTATAATGCAGGAGTTTCCGTTTGACTTTGTGATACTTTCACCTATCTTGATACCTGGCTGTAACTCTATGGCGGCTACGCATCCTATGGTTGCCGTCAAAGTTTTTGCGTATACCATTTTTTCAGCGCGAGGTGGGAGTTTTTTTTTCGTTCCGTTGATGAGCGGCATGCTATGTTTAGCGGCATATTTTTATTGTTTTACCACTCAATATGTCGACGTTATGGTCTATCATGAAATCCTGTACCAGTATACCATCTGTTACTAGTGGTATATTATCGCTAATTACGAAAAATCCATGTTTGATATTTACTGCGGGAGTGACAACTTCCAGTATTACTTTGCAATTTGCATAAAAATTTTTCCCGTTGATTCCTTTTAATTCAACTGTTTCGTCGATTACTTCTGTTTCGTCTCGTAATGTACCCTTTTTTATAAGACAACACTGTGCTCCAGTATCTGCCTTTAATGTCAGAATGTTATCTTTTGCCTGGGGTGATGAGATGTGGAAAGCGCTCACCGCCAACTTCTTGGGAGTCGTCTTTGTACTGCAAATTTTTTTTGATGCGCCCTGTAGCTGCTCGCTTGCAGTGCTGACGTGCGATCTTTCAGTACGAGTCTCTGCCCGTATGGTGTCGATTTCGAGGGAGCCTATTGTCTTCCTGCTTCCCCCGTCGTTTCTTGCTAGCCCTCTTGGTGCATCGCGTTGATGTCCGTTCGATTCCGTCTTTTTATTATTTTTGGTCCCAAAATAAAAGGATTTTGTCGAAAAAAAACATTTTTAAATACCAACATTTGAAAAAGCCACTATCATAAATAATTATCAAATTTTTTTATGAATTTGTACTCATTATTGCGAAAAAATTATTTTCCTGCTTATTTTCGTCATTTGTTTTTATTCTCATAAGCTAGGCCATCGCGACAAGCATGAACATTGCCGCACGCCTAGCGTTTATTTGTTTCGCTCTCGCGCGTCCGTGTGGCGTTCAACGGTGTGGGTTCACGAGCGTTTTGTTTCACGAACCCCGTTTCTACCGTCGCGTCGTCGTCCCATCAACTGTCTGAACCCGTTTAAATTTGTCTTCGATCGAGCGCTGATTGGTCGACGTTGGTCGACGCTGGTCGACGTTAAATCGCTAATAACTTCACCAAATTTTATTGTACAAAATTTTCGAAAAGGACTTTTCTGCTCCGTTTTCGACGCTCTACCCGGCAGTCATTATATGATCAGTACGTTGGTATGCACCCTGTATATACAGCCCCTCCCTAGCAGGGGATGAAGTGGCCCACGCGACCGGGACCACCAAGATTTTCTCCCTCTCTCTCCCGCTCTCTTCCTCTACACTGACGCTCTTTCACTTTAGGCCTAGCTGCCCTTGCTCTCCTCTCTCCCGTTCGCGCCTTTTTATTAGCGGTCTATGTGCAATGCTTACTTTGCCCTGTTCGGGGACTTGGTGACGAAAGACAGAAGACCCTTCCCCACCGCTATTCGCAAAGAGTGCTCGAAAAAAAGGGCCCAAGAGAGCTTCGACCTCTAACTCGTAAAACCCGATATTCGAGTGTTTATTCGGTGGGTGAGAAACTAAACTGCAGTCCGAAAAATTGAAGAAAAGTCACGCAGGTCTCACATGATGTTGAGAACTAAGCCCGTCTTTTACAATTGCACATGTGGTCAGCAGGCGTTTGCCGTAAAATCTCAAGTGATACTCGCGCATCTCAGGCGATAGAAGTGCTCCACTACCAACCCATGAAACTCCTTAGAACATGTGGGGTTTCAGTGCCGTAATATTGCCACCTTGAAATATTCCCTTCTGATATATAAAATTATCAAATACGTTGCAATTTCCAATTTATCAAATTGTCAGGAATAAAATAATCACTATTAACGAGCTCATAAATTATATATTACATAATTTAACACATTCGTCGCCCAGAGGGCAGCGAACGTGTTAAAGCAAATACTCGTCACCCAAATATGGGCGACGTGGCGACGAATGTGTTTAACCACTTATCGATATTTGCAGGTATTTAACAATAGATTGAATAAATTCTTCAATACAGTATGAAGTTCATGCATCATAACGAGATTAGAAGATTAAAAATTCAATTTTTCAGATTTAATAATTGCACAACTTATCCATCAGTAGTATGTGGACCACTATGGCCACCCCCCACTTCTATCCCCTCCACTTTACCCCATGTCGGAGCCTCTTTTCGAGCGTGGTGGGGGTCGTGGTGGGGAGAGGTGGTGGGGGAAAAAAGTTCTGAGGGTTCGCCATAGTGGCCCGATTATTATCACTATTTAAATAATAATAATCCATAATTTTTTCTCTTTATTTGATTTTTATACAGGGTGGCCCAAAATTAGATGCGGAAAATGATAGGGCTAATAAAGGGCGTCGAGCTGAGTAAATTGATCCCAATAACATGTGGTCTGCGAAGTCGCGTTCGCGAGATACGGCCGATTAAAAAATCCCGCTAACCGCCGGCATGTAGGCAACCGAGTACACAGGAATCATCGGTTCTGAGTCTTGTTGACAAGCGCGCGCGTACGCTGATGCGGAACATAACACTTTCAAATTTACGAATTTCAAACGAAAACACTCTTGGCATTGAATTTTCGCCAAACACAACGACAAGGATGGGTAATGGAAGTGAATAACGCTTTCAACATTGAGAATTCCGAACGTAATTTTTCCTTATCTAATTTTATTAGGAAAACGAATCGCTACAATCCTTGTCGTTGTGTTTGGCGAAAATTCAATGCCAAGAGTGTTTTCGTTTGAAATTCGTAAATTTGAAAGTGTTATGTTCCACATCAGCGTACGCGCGCGCTTGTCAACAAGACTCAGAACCGATGATTCCTGTGTACTCGGTTGCCTACATGCCAGCGGTTAGCGGGATTTTTTAATCGGCCGTATCTCGCGAACGCGACTTCGCAGACCACATGTTATTGGGATCAATTTACTCAGCTCGACGCCCTTTATTAGCCCTATCATTTTCCGCATCTAATTTTGGGCCACCCTGTATACATTTTCACTTAAATATACGTAATGCATTTATACAATGAGAAAAGGATTTATTTTTTACGGACTATAACAGTTTTAACGATGTGATCCAAATGATGCATCAATAGATTGTCAATTATCGCTGTTTTTGTACAAGTAGGTAATTCGTTATATGAATTATTCGACGCTGTTAGTTTTTAGGTAGCTCTCTCTCGTATTTTCGCACGCTTTGTGCGAAAATTACGGCGTATGCGGCTCGTTGTACAAATAGATGTTTCTGATGATATTGCATTTACAAGAGAGTCTCTGCAATTTGTTACCTCGTTGCAAACACGCTGAAGCCACGAGATATTTCTGTTTATACTGGCTTGTAATAATGACAGTATAATGAAATGCTCTTTTGTGAAACAGACTAACGGTAACGAGTGATGTGCAGGGTCTACGCGCCCTTCTTCTTCTTCTTCATCCTCTATGTTGAAATGATTATTAAAATCGTGCCAAAAAGTGCCGTCCATAGTTTAACAACCATGGATATAACATTTGAAGCTAATTACAAGTCGTAACGTACCGCTCCGACAAATGTCAATGCCCACCTACACAGACTTTGTTCCCAAATTATTTAGCTTATACGCGAACGGCAGCAGTAGCGCACGTAGATTCTTAGCACATTTCACAGACATCGTAGGACTTAGTGATTTTTAGGTGGCTTGAATTCCAGATTATTAAATTTTGTTCCGCGATATTCCATGCCCAGATTATTTTCACGGGCTGCAGCTATAATCTGCTGAAATAGCTGATCGTCTTTTTCGAATAGCTGGACGAATCTGGCTGGTAGGAAGCACGCAAAGGTGTTTTCCACGTCGATGACGATACGCGTGCCCCATTTAGTTTGAACAGTTCTTATGTCGCTGATGTTGTAGTCTTTTTTGAGCTCTAGTTCCGATAACTTTTTTACAGGCAGAAACGCTGCCGTTTGTCCCACTGTGTTGATTCGTGCGACATCCATCGTAAATATCGAGTTTGTCGAATTTTCGAGTTAAAGAGAGAAATTGCGATCAGGATTGTATTACTGCATTGATAATCGCAATGTCGTGTGAAAGTGCTTCTATTCGCCGCTTCAATTCGCGTCGTTTTCTCTGCATACACCTCAAATGACAGCAAATTAAAATCTTTAAGAGTCTAAAGTTTTACTTCGATATCTGACCGCAGTTTGATCGCGAATGATGGTCGTTCTCCAGGGTCTAACTTATACTCTGCAGTCGCCCCTCCACTAGACCTCCCCCACTATAAAGATGACTCATTTTATTAGACATTACATAAACAAAACAAAAAATTTTCATACCGATTCGAAGAATCGTTGGTATGATGCACGTGCCGCTTGAAATATAATAGTTGCTAAAAGTGACTTTTGTACCCAAAGAATGCTGACTCCAAGGCGCGTGATCGCAGTTCGAGGATAGGTAGAAAAACTAAAACGTGAAAAATTTCAATGTCAAATTTTATTTCTTATATTGAAATTCGATTTATTATTGCCGTACACGGGAACAACAGTTCTGTATACAGTGTAAGTTCTTATGATTAAAATTATTTGTACCACCGCCACCACCAACCACAGTGTCCATATTGAAAACTTTGCCCCGAGGCTTAGACTTCTCGCGTTTTTTTATATACGCATCAATAATCGTTCACTGTTTTATCGTTTCGGGATAAATCATCCGAAAATACGCTTCGAAACTTATTAATACCAAAGCCAGTAGACATATAATAAAGAAACATAATGCAATACTGTCCGCAACACTGCGAAGCTGGAACCTGAAGCTGAGTAGCGTTGCATCGGAAAATCTTGAAGTTTCTTCGGAGTCGGATGAGGTGCTACGGGACGATTGGAGGGATCCCGTGGCTGTCAAAGGATCGTCCTTCTCCAGTTAGATGGACGTACATGGCGACCCAGTGGGATCCGGGCAATTTGTGGCAATCGGTATTAACGACAAAAGCTGTCGGCCACGTCCACACCTTCGGGATACGATCAGCCGGGTATACGCCTATCGTGTGGTCTGGTATGTTCCGCAAGGCCTGCAGAATTTCTAGACTGTTCATAGCAGCCTGAAGCAGAAGGTTTCTTTTTCTTTTCCTCGCAAGGCCCGTCTAAGCTCGTGCTCGTGGTCGTTCTATATTCCCATAAGGAAGCGATGCGATCTTTATGACGAAGCCAATCTTTTATTTGTTTCGCATTCTTCAGCGCACATTTGTACGTGAGATTGTTGTGTAGCAATCCGTGGTATATGCAACGAGTGTCGTCCCGATGAAGATAGTGGAATAAGGGAGCCTCCTTCTCCTCCTCGAAATTTATCATGAAGCAGCCTGTGAGTTGCGCCAGGTACTCTGATTTTATTGAGCCCCTTGTGAATATTCGATCAGATTGTTCCGCAATATTTTTCAAAATGAATTCCATCTGTCGCGACGTTGTATCGCCCTCACGCCATTTTAAACTATTTTAAACCATAGTCAACCAGGATTTTAAATCTAGTCAACCAGGAATTCTGACGCTTCAGTGCCGGTGATAGATCCTTATTGTCGTGAGGTGAAGACACAAGCCAATGAGCGGTGTACAGTCCGTGTAGGCAAATGATCGCAACTTCTTTCGGCCCAAAACGATCGTTTTTATCTCGCGAACCCTGTATATCGATTACGATATTCATGATGCTTTCTCGTTGCTCGCTCTGACAATACTGTTCAGCTCTTTGTGTCACGGAGACCTAGCTCGTCGGATACACATTCTGCTGACTAGCCAGAAAAGTTAACGATTACTTGTCTGGATGAATCAATCTCCAACACATTATCATACTCGGTGTACACAATACAATTTACCGTTGATGTGAGAGCCTTTTCGAATTGTACTTCTATTCTAACACTGCCGTGTTTTTTACCAAATTCCAATGAGTACTGCTGTTGGCCGATAAATCGGGCGTAAGATCAAACGCGAAAAGGCAATACCCTTCGGGGTAAGCCTCCTGTGGAATACAATTACCTCAATTGAGAAAGTGAATAACCGTTCCGGAGAACAGAGGATGATACGCGTCTACGTAAAGCTTCGATTTTGTAAAGTCGGGGTGCAGAGCCTTTGACGGTATTTGCATGCCATCCACATACAACGATAGATAATTCATTCAATAATTTTTAAATTAAACGGGTTTTTATCGAGGCAGCCGTTGAACGCTTTATTATCGACGAAGCCAGTGATGATACGTTTTGGTAGCTGGCAGAGGATTACATTATCGAGAGTTTCGCCATATACTCCGCTATGCATGGATATAGCCTTTACCTCTACGCGTGTCAGGGGGTATTTTGTCGTAGCTCTACACAGAGTTCTTGCATGCGCTAAAAGTACACCAGGTGCTATCTTGGCGCGACGCACAGTGGGGTAGATTTCGGGAAGGTTGGCAAACATAGGGAAATGCGGGTATTTAAAATGTGGAAGGTGATTCTTTAGTTTTTGAACTCGCTGATTTTAAATCTCGAATAAAAGTTTTGAAAAAACAAAATGGCGGACCGGAAGTAACTATTTTCGTTACTAAAAAGCATCCGATTTTAGGAAAAATCGCTAAATGTATGGTTTTGAGCTCGCTGATTTCAAATCTAATATAATAATTTTTAAAAAACAAAACGGCGTACCGTAAGTGACTATTTACGCTACTAAAAACCATCCGATTTCGAGGAAAATCGCTAAATGTATGGTTTTGAGCTCGCTGACTTTAAATCTAAAATAAAAATTTTGAAAAAACAAAATGGCGGACCAGAAGTGACTATTTACGCTACTAAAAACCATCCGATTTCGGGGGAAATCGCTGAACGTATGGTTTTAAACTCTCTGATTTCAAATCTGAAATAGAAATTTTGAAAAAACAAAATGGTAAACCGGAAGTGACTATTTTCGTTACTAAAAAGCATCCGTTTTTAGAGAAAATCGCTAAATGTATGGTTTTAAACTCGCTGATTTCAAATCTGAAATAAAAATTTTGAGAAAACAAAATGACGGACCTGATATATTGGTTGACACCACTCACAAACAACTGTTCACTATGAGAAATTAATATTTTCTTATTTTGTCAGTTCTGTATTAGAAATTTTCAATATTAATTTATAAATATAGATCTAATTGACCGGTAGGAGGAAGAAATTATTTACAATGCATTCAGAATGATTTTTTTTATTTTTAACTGTGAAAACATTGTTATACGATTGATAAATTTTAAGGACAAAAAAAATATTAATCGTCGTCGTCAGATAAATTATTGGAAGAACCAGAAGATTCGTCAGTCGAGAATTCAGTCGGATCCTGTAATCCAAATTTATCGCGCGAGCTATCAGTACCGAGTTAAAGTTGCAATTCTTCTGGGACTAAATTTTTCCCTTTCTTCGGATACCTCTTACCGATGCTTGACATGTACGGATCGGAAGTTGAGAGGATTCGATTAGAAATGTCTTTCATGGTCGCTGTTCCCGAGATTTTTCGGGAATAACTTTCGCGATATTTTTTTATATCTTTGTTACGGGCTTCTTGCGCGTCTTCCGACATTTGTCCAATCGGAAGTGGGGACCACTGAATTATCAACGGACCATGAATTAAAACTTTATGGACTGTAGTTGGCAGACTGTACCAATGGTATAGAGTTACAAAAATTTCAACGGTTTCGATACAATACTGTTGGAACGCAGTGACATTTACGGCATACCCACTTGAAAGAACTTGTAAAATTACGTAGCATCGTTTTATAATCTGCTAGTCTACACCTAAAATGTGTGCTGATAACGTTGTATTTTCGATGAAACGTCTGGCAGTGTTGCCGTCGTTGCTGCTACCAAATCCTTGTTTCGGTTGATCAACAATTAGATGCAACTCTTTTTTGAATGCGGCTTGAATATTTCGTTTTCGCTCAGCAATAACGTTCTTTTCATCAGCTTTGCGGGTTTGCCACTCATAAACGCCAATTTTGTAGCCGATATGCAAGAAGCGCTCAAAAAATCGGTTCTAGGCATGTAACGTTGATAATCCAAGGTCGAGTCGAGTTGTGATTAAGGCTGCCGACTTCATCAGCTCCATGTTGTTAAATTTTGATGATGTGTGGCTGCATATGTAGCAACGCATTGATGATTGACTTCGTATCTGTCACAGAGTTGCAAACTTTGCCGTCAATCATCGTAAAGAAAAGCTCATATTTTACGATAATTTTCTCCGCGTCAAGAATAGTCGTAAAAGGGACCAGAGACTCGATCTGATTTTCAACGTGCTGTCATTCGAGGTTAGTTGATAACAGTTTCTTTCAAAAATTGAACCCTAATAGGGCGACAATAGCGCGACGATGAAGGCCTGGAATTTTTCCAAATAACTAATTCCTTGTGTTCATTATCTGAACCTATAATTTACAATGGAACTATATATGTTAAAAATACTTACGCATCAGAACTGTCCTTGCTTGTAAACTTTTGCTTGTATTCACTGTGTCCGGAGCTTCCATCGCAACCCCATTTAAAAAGTAATCGTGATTTGTCGTAACTTCAGGCTTCAAAGATGTAATCACGTCTGTTTGCAATTTCAAAATTCTATGACAGGTATGATCCACTAAAGACTGTAATTTTACTTCGGCTGAGGTTTTATTTACCGTGATATTTGAAAGGTAACACAGCTTTTTAGCGGCAGCAACTTTTTCGTACCATGGATACACGATGTAATTCTTCTGCCTCAAAGATTTCCGAATGTTCTTATACTGCTGTTTCGTTAATTCTGCATCTATGAAATCCACAAGGGCATCATCTCCGGACATCTCAATTTGCTGTGGTTCCATCGACGCTCTATAAGCAATTCGATATTTCGTAGCTCTTACGGGAGATTTAGTTGTTATATCTTTAACAACTTCAGCAGCATCGAGTTGTCCTGCAGAAATAAGTTTTATTCTCGTGGCCAATGCTAGTTCATCCAGGCTACGTGATTCGCTTGTGTCTAAGGCCATTCTTTTTCTTGTTCGTCGACTTGATTCCTAGAAAGTCGATTGTCGTGGTCGGCCAGGTTTACCTGCAGCCATAGAAGTTGACAATGTCCCAACATGTGTAATAGAATTCTAAGAAAAAAAAACAACATTAAATTGTCTGCATTAGCCCACAAGTCGAGTTTTGTAGACAACTCATCCGGCGTTTAACCTGTCGCTGTATGTGGAGTGGTATTGTATGAAAACATTGCATATGGTAGCGACTCGTCCCAATCCCGTTAATCTTCTCTTATATAATTTTTTTAATATTCTGCCAACGTCCTGTGCGACCTTTCTAGCGCTCCGTTTGACTGCGGGTGATATGCGCTAGTCTGAATTTCCTTTATGCCTTATAGTTGGCACATTTCGTTAAATGTTTCACTTAAAAAATTCGTTCCTCGGTCCAAAAGTATTTCTTTTGGTGTACCGTATTTACAAATAATTTCTGTGACAATTTTTTCCGCTACTTCACGAGCTTCTTGTGTATGTATTGCGATTGCAGTGCTATATTTTGTGAGTAATTCTTGCAAAGTCAGTATGTATTTGTGTCGTTGATCCGTCTCGGGAAGAGGTCCTACTATGTCGACTGCACATTTTTTAAATGCTCATGTGGGTGTGTCTGTAATTATCATCGGTGCAGTCTTGGTCTTCGTCACCTTATTTCGTTGGCATTTATCACATGGTGCAACGTAGTCTTCGATTTATTTTTTTTATCCCGGGCCAGTTGTATTTTTGTTTTATTCTTTTTATCATTCTTTTTGCTCCGGGGTGCCCGCCGAGTGGGGCGTCGTGATACTCCTTGAGTAGAGTTTCTTCCTTTTTTTCCTTGGGTATGCGCGATCTATATTGTCATTTTCTGTCTCATTTCCGCTCGAGTCTGTGTCTGTGTCATTCTCTCGCAGCGTTTCTCTCTCTTCTGTGTCGCTCACCTCGGTATCGCTGGTACCCTGCGTGTTTGCGTTGCACAGTCATTCCAAATTCCGAATTGCTGGCCAAAAACCGAAAAATGAAGTTTATATTCAAGGAATTCTACCTGTGGGGTCAGGTAGAGGGGTATTCCGGGGAACTCTTCCACGGGTCGGTAGTTTGCAGGTGTTGCATTTAGCCGTTGGGATCTCATTCATAACGGAGCGCTCGAACAGGTATAGTCGGTCGTGCGCTACGCTAGAAAAATATCGTTGTATTCAAAGTGATATATCTTCAAGTAAAATTTAGTTATTTTAATTCTGCAAAATGGAGTCTCTTCCTGGATGTAAGTACACTTATTATATCATTGCGATTTCTTATATTAATCATACACCGAGCAACAAAAATTGTGAACATCTGACGTAAATTCTCGTGCTCGCTGCGGAAAAAAGTTATGTTCACATTGAGTAAAAGTTAATAATTCTAAATAATTCTAATTCTGGTGAAGTGCCACGTTATTGTATACACTCTTGAGTAATACCTCTCCAAAAAATTAGGTGCACCAAGTTGCCCTTCTGGTAATGGTGAATTTTTTAATAAATGGACGCGGGAATTCAGGCACGGCGCGTGCTGGCGCGGCATGTATAATATACTGTGCGAAGTGCACCACAGTAGGGTGCAAATTTAAGTGATTTGTTTCTCATAAATATAATTATTATTGTACCGGATTCGACTATCATTTTCATTAACAAATCATTACTGATTCTTAAAAATTTTCTATTATTGTCTAACTTTTGAATTGATTTTCCAGGCTCTCGTGATAGCAGTGAGGCGGTCAATTTCACGTGAAAGGAGTTGTTTGATTTATTCGCTGATCATTTGAATGATAATGCGAATGACGTGTACGAAATCTTGGAGGTCGAATTGTCGAAAAAATTCCATTGCTCATACACATTATCTGCAGATGAAAAACAAACAATTCGTGAGTTATTATATAATATGAAAGACAAATGGCAAACACCTAGAAGAATGTAGGCGCGGTTTATGGAGAAAAATACGGATTGGCTAAGCAGAATCGTCACCTTTGTAAATAATACGGAAATTTCGAAGGAAAACAAAGATTCAGATGCAGTTCGTGGGCCTGGTCGACATTCGCAGAGCTTCGAGGGCTCCAGTGAGCGGTCGAAACGGAGAAAAACTGCAGCAATCCGTGAGCAGTCCAGTGCCGAAGAGCTTGCATTTGCCATCCACATGAGTCTTCGAGCTGCAGGAAAATTGGATGCAGCAAAAGTGGTGAAAGAGGTTGCTCTGGGCAGTCCTACAAAAGCGTCCAAATACAAGAAAGCCTTACGCACTGTTACGGACATGACGACCAATCGTTATTCCGCTGATGCTGCGTTATCTCTTATAATTGAATACCGCATGTCTAAACATGTATATCAGGGAATACGGTCTGGAGCACTGGAACTAAATTCGAAGATGTAACCATCGTACAAATCTGTGTTGGAGGCGAAGAAAAAATGTTATCCACCCAAAGATGACATCACGATTACTGAGGGTAAAGCTGCGTTCAAACTTCAAGCACTGTTAGACCATACAGCAAGTCGCATATGAGCAGTGCAATGTGAAGTTTTGCATCTCCTCTCATCCAGCGAAATTTATAAATTGAATTTTATCTGCAAATGGGGATGTGACGGAACATCTGGGCAAAGTATATTCAAACAAAAATTTGATAATGACGACGGAGATAAAACAGATGCAACTATTTTCTTCACTTCCCTCGTGCCACTGCAGCTCGTGTTTGTTGACGGGGGTGATAACGAAGGAATAACCGTGTGGAAAAATCCGCTACCCTCCTCCCCTCGATTCTGCAGGCCAATAAAAATCGAGTTTTTGAAAGAGACTGCAGAAGGCACCCGAAATGAAGTTCAAAACATCAAGGAACAAGAAGAGCAGCTTCAACCTTTTCATACGATTGTGAACGGAAAAAAAGTCATTGTATCCTACAAATTAGGCTTAACAATCGTTGATGGAAAAGTCTGCAATTCACTAACATCTACTGCATCAAGTCAATGATGTTATCTTTGCGTTGCTACATCCAAAGAATTCAACGACATCGACAACAATTTAAAGAGGAAAATAAATGAAGATCATTTACAATATGGGATGTCACCACTGCACGCGTGGATTCGTCTTTTCGAGTGCCTTATACATATTTCATACAGATTAGAAATTAAAAAATGGCAGGCCGATAAGAAAAGCATTGAAAGTCGGAAAAAGACCATCCAAAAAGGTTTCCGTGAACGATTGGGACTTTTGATTGATCAACCAAAACAAGGATATGGTAGCACGAATGACGGTAATACTGCTCGTCGTTTCTTTCAAAATTCCGATGTTTCCGCATCTCTAACGGGAATAGATGAGGATCTAATCAAAAGATTCCACGTGATCTTGCAAATAATATCGTGCGGGTTTGAAATAAATGTTGATGAATTTGAAAAATACGCTGTAGAAACAGCCCGTAGATACGTGCTACTATATCCTTGGTATTACATGCCGACTACTGTGCACAAACTTTTAATTCACGGCACAAAAATAATAGGGGTTTCCATGTTGCCGATAGGACAGATGTCCGAGGAAGCCCAGGAATCTTGCAATAAATATATAAAATCATTTAGACTAGACTTTGCTAGAAAATTTAGTACGAAAAAAAATATGGAGGATGTTTTTGCGCGGCTTTTGGTTGCATCTGACCCTGTTATCTCAAGTTTGCGTAAACTACCAGCTAAGTCAAGCAAATCATCATCACGTGAAGCCATGGCTTTGTTGGAATCGCCAACTGCAAACAAAACAAGAGGAGTTGCAATGTCTGACTGCAGCGACTCTAGCGATAATAATGATAGCGATTCGGATGACAATTGGAGCCTTTAAGATTAAGTGCCTTTTATCATATTAGATAAATATATTGTAACAGGACAGACTGGGCAGTCTACCGTTACAATATAGCATATTTCGTCATCCATTGTTTATATCTATATTTGATCAATTTCACGATTCCCCGAAATCCCAAATTAGAATCTATCTTTCCGAGAAGCCCATGACGTAACTATAGTACCGTGTGCGAAAGCTCTAGAAGCTCGGCAAAATTGCCCTACTACAAAATCTTCGACCAATCAAATCACGGCGCCGGTTGTTCATGGAAAAGTATTTAAGAGCATGACGAGCAAGCCTCGTCCTCATTTTGATCAACGTTATCGGTGAGCATTATTCGCGTCAAGCGATTTCTTGACATTCTTTCTCTACGACGTAATCCCGTCAACTTTCGATATCCACTTCGTGTAATCACTCTTCAAGATTCTCAACGAATTCGTTTTACATCTGGTGCATCAAGGAGTACGAATAGAACGACATCCGGCACATTCAACTATCTCGAATAGTCTTTTTTAAGACTCTTCGTGATCATCGTTGATTCGTCCTTTTTAGGGCGAATATATTATAACGTACTTGCTTGTCTTTCTCAAGACAAAGCAAATCACAACTCTCGTTCATTCTTATCCAATAAAAGATTTCAGGTGATAGGGAGACTGGTTCGCTTGAAGCCCCCGCACTGCGTCGGGAAGTTGGATAGCTAACCAGGTGAACGTCTCAGAAAAATAAACCTTGAGGTGGGGAACCGGATTCCTTGGAAAAACCCTCAGCACTGTGGCTGAGGGCGGGAACAAGGGAGAAGGCGCATTGCAGAGAAAACCCTCCACGAGTGATAAGCTTCACTCATCCTCGTGTCATATTATCATTAATTCTTGAATCTTTCCGACCATCTGTCTATATCAAGTGTAAACGCATTGAGAATTTTTAGAATCATTCAAATTTAGGCGAGTGGCCCTCCACTCCCAGGACGCTGGTAAAAACGCAGATATTTCAGTCAGCCGACAATAAGACATCATTTCTCGAATTATAACGAAAAATTGATTTTTGTGTTTCCAATCGCTTCCCGATTGGAAGCACCGTGAAACTTGCGAAAACACACACACTCGCGCATACGCACACAAACACCAACGAACATTCACACGGGCAACCAGGCATAACAATAGAGAGACGTCGCGTCTCAAAGCACACCAAGTCTCGAAACATTGCGTACAGTCTCGCGCCACATAACTAGCGAATTGAGACTATAACGACTAACGTACGAACGAGGACAATGCAACGATTCGAGTCAGACATACGAACGCAGACTATTTCCTTAACATCTTAGAGTCATTTATCCGATATTGCAGTCCAAATTAATCACACCTATTCATCAGCCTCTCAACTCCTTATTGCCCAGTTGCCGCTGGACTTAACTTTTGCGTGCCCTAAAGGAGACCTTGCTTCTCAAGGCTCTCCTCTCCTCTAAGTGGCCCACTTTTTACACGCCTATGATGAAGGGTCACGTTATTCCCAGGTCATCCATGGCCAATGGGAAATAACTAGAATAACCAATCTGAGGCATTCTCGAACAAGCAATAAAAATCATCATATCAATTTGGCAAACCTCTCTCCTACACTATACGTCACTGACCTCGGGCCCGTGTCGAACCTTCTGTTCGCCCGGACGAAACAACGGGACGACAGACGAACACACAAAACGAAACAACAAATAAAATTAATCAGATTAAAATCGTGAATTCCTTCTAAATAAAATCGAGCAGGTATACGCATTACAATAGGACGACCGGCCGTGCCCGAAGTTGACAGGTCGTTTGTACACCCGAATTATGGCAACTCTGGTGTCTGCAGTTCGTCATTCTGCATTCTTTTACATTGAAAGTGCAGTTGTAAGGAAACCTTCGTGGAGTTCAAAGCAGAGCGTATATACGAAAGTTAAAGTGTGAAAATACGAACGTTCAGAATAGATACAGATAAAAGTAAGTAAAATGTATTCTTAATTAATGTAAATGACAATTGTTGTAAGTAATTATTAATTATTAATATTTAAATGACGCAAATGTAGTACCCACATAAATGAATGTCCGAATCCACTGCGATACTTTTATTATATAATATAATTTTATATAATATAATAATGTAATATGTAATATACATTATATATAATATATATTATATATAAAATATATATAATATAGGATATAATATAGAATATAATATAGGATATAATATAGGTAGATTAAAATTTGTTCCTATTAAAAATAAATTTTTGTAATAATATTGATAATGTTTGTTTGATTTCAGACACGCGTAATACGCATTACAAGTGCAGTTACAACGATATTTTCGAAATACTGAAAAATAACTTGCACATGAGTTTCGCTCAGCAAGTTGCGATTTTC
This sequence comes from Rhorus exstirpatorius, assembly GCA_963564615.1. NCBI lineage: Eukaryota > Metazoa > Arthropoda > Insecta > Hymenoptera > Ichneumonidae > Rhorus > Rhorus exstirpatorius. Next base: position 3,035,582 of record OY751321.1, on the reverse strand, counting down.
GAGGAGAAAGTTGCGTCAAAATTATCGATACATTTTTCGATTTGTAGTGATTCCAAAGAAGCAATACGAAAACTTGTCGGTAAATTATATGAGAAATGGCAAGAAGCACGTCGAAATAATGATCAATTTTAGAAGAAATATGAAACTTGGTTGAAAACTTCAGTAACTATTTTCGTAAGTAATTTAATTAATTTCTACAAAACTCGACTTGTGGGCTAATGCAGACAATTTAATGTTGTTTTTTTTCTCAGAGTTCCATTACACATGTTGGTACATCGTCAACTTCTGTGCCTGCAGGTAAACCTGGCCGACCACGACAATCGACTTTCGAGGAATCGAGTCGACGAACAAGAAAAAGAATATCCTTAGACACGAGCGAATCGCGTAGCACGGATGAATAAGCATTAGCAACGAGAATAAAACTTATTTCTGCAGGACTACTCGATGCTGCTGAAGTTGTTAAAGATATAACAACTAAATCTCCCGTAAGAGCTACGAAATATCGAGCTGCTTATAGAGCGTCGATGGAACCACAGCAAACTGAGATGTCCGGAGATGATGCCCTTGTGGATTTCATAGATGCAGAATTAACAAAACAGCAGTATAAAGACATTCGGAAATCTTTGAGGCAGAAGAATTACATCGTGTATCCATCGTACGAAAAAGTTGCTGCCGCTAAAAAGACTGTGTTACCCTTAAAATATTACGGTAAATGAAACCTAAGCTGAAGTAAAATCACAGTCTTTACTGGATCATACCTGTCATAGAATTCTAAAATTGCAAAAACAGACGTGATTACATCTTTAAAGCCTGAAGTTACGAAAAATCTACGATTACTTTTTAAATGGGGTTGCGATGGAAGTTCCGGACACAGTGAATACAAGCAAAAGTTTGTGAACGAGGACAGTTCCGATGCGAGTGTATTTTTAACATCTATAGTTCCATTGCAAATTATAGGTTCAGATAATGAACACAAGGAATTAGTTATTTGGAAAAATCCCAGGCCTTCATCGCCGCGCCATTGTCGCCCTATTAGAGTTTAATTTTTGAAAGACACTGTGTTATCAACTAACCTCAAACGACAGCACGTTGAAAATCAGATCGAGTCTCTGGTCCCTTTTACGACTATTCTTGACGCGGAGAAAATTATCGTAAAATATGAGCTTTTCTTTACTATGATTGACGGCAAAGTTTGCAACTCTGTGACAGATACGAAGTCAATCATCAATGCGTTGCTACATATGCAGCCACACATCATCAAAATTTAACAACATGGAGCTGATGAAGTCGGCAGCCTTAATCACAACTCGACTCGACCTTGGATTATCAACGTTACATGCCTGGAACCGATTTTTTTGAGTGCTTCTTGCACATCGGCTACAAAATTGGCGTTTATAAGTGGCAAACGCGCAACGCTGATGAAAAGAACGTTATTGCTGAGCGAAAATGGAATATTCAAGCCGCATTCAAAAAATAGTTGCATCTAATTGTTGATCAACCGAAACAAGGATTTGGTAGCAGCAACGACGGCAACACTGCGAGACGTTGCTTCAAAAATACAACGTTATCAGCACACATTTTGGGTGTAGACGAGCAGATGATGAAACGATGCTACGTAATTTTACAAGTTCTTACAAGTGGGTATGCCGTAAATGTCACTGCGTTTCAACAGTATTGTATTGAAAGCGCTGAAATGTTCGTAACTCTATAGCATTGGTACAGTATGCCAACTACAGTCCACAAAGTTTTAATTCATGGTCCGTCGATAATTCAGTGGTCCCCACTTCCACCTGGACAAATGTTGGAAGACGCGCAAGAAGCCTGTAACGATGATATAAAAAAATGTTGCGAAAGTTACTCCCGAAAAAACTCGAGAACAGCGATCATGGAAGACATTTTTAATCGTTCCCTCTTAACTTCCGATCCGTGAATGTCAAGCATCGGTAAGAGGTATCCAAAGAATGGGAAAAATTTAGTCCCAGAAGAATTGCAACTTTAACTCGGTACTGATAGTTCACGCGATAAATTTGGATTACAGGATGCGACTGAATACTCGAATGACGAATCTTCTGGTTCTCTCAATAATTCTTCTGACGACGATTAATATTTTTTTGTCCTTAAAATTTATCAATTATATAAAAATGTTTCCACAGTTAAAAATAAAAAAATCATTCCAAATGCATTGTAAATAATATCTTCCTCCTACCGGTCAATTATATCTATATTTATAAAATATTATTAAAAATTTATAATACAGAACTATGTAACGGCCCCGTCCCATAGCCTAAAAACTCTTTTCCTTTCCCACGCAAGCTCATCAACTTCACTCTCGCCATCAGTCCACTCTCACGCTCAAATCCCACATATCAACTAAACCCAATACTTCTTTCCGGTCAGTCATAATCGTCAGCACCTTAGCTTCAGTTTGCCCTTGGCCCCACGGACCTTGTCCCTCCGTCTTAGCGACATCCCCTCCACTCTCACTAAGTCCTCTCCTTCCTCCAGCTCATTAGCACTTCAGTTCTTCATCAACCATCAATCAATCCAGACGTGCACTCCCAAACATTCTAATTTGCCAACAAACCATCAAGCTAAAGTATCTCGAGTTCAACTTCATTTCTATCTCACTTAACCCGTTCGACCATCACAAATTGTTGTCGGAAGTCCGACCCATCAACGCGCACAACCCAAAAAATTTTTTTTTATTATTATCACCGAAAATACAACGAAAATAATCGGAAGTGAACATACGGAACGTGGAAGTGAAAAAAAAAAGAAAATATTACCCGGAAACATCGAACGACAACTGAGGCATACGACACGGTACATCCAACGATATTCGAAATAATACAAAAGGAAATAACTGAAAGGAAGGAAGGAAGGAAGGAAGGAAGGAAGGAAAGGAAAATATCGACCACGTAAAACCTCTAAAATCTAATGAAAATCGCAATTCTTCTAATAGCGGCAATGTAAGTAACGTTAAATATTTCAAAATCCATTATAATATAAAATTCTCACGAATACGTGAAAAATTTTTTTTTTTGTGCCTAAGCGAGCCATTGTGACGCATGACCGTATACCGCTGGCCTTTGTCACACCGATACGGCTCAATACACGCATATTCTCGAGCGACACAGTCACTCCATTCATTCTTTTCTTTATCGCGCTCACGCTCTAACACCAACGCTTGACCATTCTCGCACTCACTGGGCAACAAAGACCCACCGCTCAACTCCAATAGATACTATTAACCATTGTACTCGTTCAAGAAACCCAGTTATTTACCGCTTTCCCAATTCATAATTTTCTTTGGAACCCTTAATTAAAGAAAAGACCGCGACGACGAATCATTCAATACATTCAAAAAAAAAAAAAAAAAAAAAAAAAAAAAAAAAAAAAAAATTTCAGCCTATTTCAACGTACAAAATGTTTTATTTTAATTCAAAATTTTGTTCCCTTCGTTTGCCACCCGAATTAAGGTAATACAAATAAGTAATTTAATTCAAACGAATTCAATAAAAGCCACATTTCACAACTAATAGAAAAGGAAATTTTTTTTTATTTTGTACAAAGAAAAACCTTTTTTTTTACAAAATTGATCCAACTCGCCCGCCACGACGTAAGAGCTTACGTCAAAATTTGACAAATACATTTTACAATCTTAATACCGATAATAAAGAATCAGACGCGATGGCAAACAGCGGTGTTACCTTTCGCGATGTATATAACGCAATCCCGATATTCGACGGCAAAAATATACCAGTTGATCATTTTATTAAAGCATGCAAGAGAGCAGCAAAAGTATTGCCGGAAAGCGAACACGAGAGACTACTCATTATGATACAGTATAAGTTAAACGGAACAGCCCTCGATTTTGCAGAAACAAAAACTCACGAAACATTGACAGAATTCCTTAACGATCTTAGGGACAATTTTAGCGCCCCAATTGATTTTCTTGATCTCGAATTGGAATTAAAAGCAATTTTGCAAAATTATAACGAATTAGTTCCAGAATACGCGACAAGAACGCGAGTAATTTTAAAACGGATAATAGAAAGGTTAGAGGAATGTTACACTCGAGAAAGTGAGAAAGAATATCTCAAGAGTAGAATAGCAGAATTGAAAAAATCAGTGACACGAGCCTTCGTAAGAGGCCTTTTTGACAAGATAGGAAGCTTTTTGAAGAATCAAAACATCCAGTCTCTCGAACAAGCGATAAAAGAAGCAAGCAACATCGAGCAAGAACTCTTAAAACGAAAGACAGTAAATCAAAATCAAGCCACTCGCGAAAATACCCAAACCGAATACACCGAGACAGCGAAAGTACATTTCGTCGAAACCCAACAGGAAACCACTCAAAAATACTGCGAATTCCACCAAACAAACGGTCATTCCACCGCGGAATGTTTCACGATAAAAGAAATAAGGGAAAGTCGTAGCAGAAGACCCAGAGACTCATTCCGCCAAACTTCACCAAATTTCCAAAGCAGGTATCGCAGCGCGCCAGCGTTGCCAACTCAAAATCCCGGCGTGTCACTAGCTCGCGCTGAAAAGGTCATGGTTTGGGAATAAAAGTCACCAGATTTATTTTGCTTTTTTTTTTATTATTAAAACGCTCTTATAAACTTTTTTAACGTTTGTGTGTTCCACACTTATAAATACACACTTTCTTTAAATTATATTTATTTTTATTATCACAGAAAAAAATAAATATTTTAATCGTACACTCTTTGGACGTAATGTTGCATCTGCTAAAAGTAGAGAATATATATGCTTTTCACCTTTTATATGGCACCGGAAAGCAATTCAGCCATGAGATCACAGACTTCATTTTCTGCATCATTGGCCGACGTGTTCGGCGTGTTCGGCGCGACGAATCGCAGAGAATTATCTTTTTCACCAGAATTGCTCTGGTATGCTTGCAAAGTTCCAATGTGCGAGATGACTTCTTTTGGAAATTCGTAAGCATGACAGCATTGCCCTGATCTTTTTAAGCCGTATCTTACATCGAGGATCGCGTTGGTTATGTCAGCTGACACTCGATTCCGTAGCTTATTTTTTACGAGATTCATTTGACTGAAAACGCGCTCTACGTCAGCATTCGAGTACGGCAAGCTCAATAAATTTAATGCGAACTCAGAGAGTTCTTTATACGGGTTTTCGCTACAAGAATCGCGATACTTCGAGACCTCCTCCCAGAAATCCTCCGACGATGTTAAATTCATCCATTTAATGTTCGTCAAGTTGTTCCACTGATTCTCGATTTTCGAAATTTCTTTCGGATCATCTATAAACTCTCTAGCCAAATCAGTGATCGGAAGCTTATGTACGCGATTCTTGAGACTTTCAGAGGGATGTAAGATCACCATCTGTTCCAGTAAAATGAGATTTGTCGGGAGCCTGTTTTGTAGCTCGTGGCACAGTTTGATCGTGAACGCAATACAACGACTTTTCAAAATTTTTTTCTTCTCGGCGCTTGTATCCAACTCCGAGAGAGCTTTTTCGAACGAATAGCCAAGATATGGATTCGGATCAAGGAATTTATCGATCTTATCTTTGAATATGTTGACTCTCGCAGTTGGAATAAGAATTTTTGACGTAACCGATTTCATCAAATTTTTCAAATCGTCAAGAAGTTTTGATGGGTCGGCAGACATCGATTGAAACGCTTTATTAGTACGCTGAACGTCGACGAGAATCGAGTGTATGAATGAGAGATAAGCCTTATTTTCACCGTCCATATAATTTGCGTACAACAACTCTGCAGTATAACACGACTCCGACCTCTTTACGATTCCGAAATGGGTTTTCAGTTCGTCCCACTGTTGTAGAATTCGATCGATGGCTGGCTCGATTGAAATCCACCGTGTACCGCTCAATTGACGAATTTTGAGTGGAACAGCCCCATCGTTAATCACAGCGTATATTTCCTTGTACGCGGTCTGACGAAGACTCGAATAACTGAACCAATTATAGGTCTCGCGAATCATGTAATCGAGATTCCTCGGCAATGTTTCGGTTGTTGCATGAGAAACGGCCAATTGAAGAGAATGACAGATGCATCGAATAAGTACGAGATGAGGTAGTTGATACTTCCTCTTGAGCAACGCGAAATCTCCGTTATTAACGCCAATCATCACAGAAGCATTATCCGTTCCGATACCGAGTAAGTTCTTGAGATTCAAACCAAATGCGTCTGCCGTTTTTTCCACCGCCACGACTATCGCTTCTGCTGTCCCAGCCGTTATTTCCTCGAGATGTAAGAATGTCGTTATGATTTGGCCTCTCTTTTCACTGTGATACCTAACGAAAATTTCATTGTTAAATACTTTGCATGGAAGAAGTTCTTTTGTTCATTTAAATGTTTTTTTTTGCATTACAATCTGTTCAAAATGTTCCTAAACGTCGGAAAATCACATTTCGAAAATATGATTTTCTAGATGGATTAGATTGCTCATATGTATGTATGTTAACAGATTGACAAAATTCAAACGGTTATAACTCGCGAAGTGAAAATAAGTATGAAAATAAAACATTGCTTCCTATATGGAAATTAAAATTTATAAAAAAGGCTTGCTCATAGGTGGCGCTTTGTCGATCTTCCAAAAGAATATGGAAAAGTCAAATCATTGAGAAAATTTAAAGTGCATGCATTTTTTTTCAATCGAATTCATGGTTGACCATGATACTAACCTTTTCACGATTCCGAGGAACTTGGTGACCGATATATCAGTAGACTCGTCTAATATCAAGCTGAACTTTCGAACCCCAATATCGTCTTGTAGCTCTTTGCGAAAATGTGGACTCAGAATATTTTTTATTATCGACGTACACTTGGTCCTATGTAGTTGGACTTGGGCTGCTTCACACTCAGAGAATTTGGAAGAACAAAGTAAGCCGAGATGATCGATAACATTCATGTTACTGTGTACAGCTGCATAAAGAGCCAATGATGCTTCTACAGCCTTCTTGCGATTTATCTTAGTCGCATTGGAGGTGTTCTGTATTGAGATTGTGCGCTGTCTTTGCGGATTGAATGCCTCACTGACTTTGACATGCTTCTCTCGACTTGCATGTTTATCTATATCAGCCAGACGAGCATTAAATTCCGATTTACAGTAGAGGCACGATGCTTTCGTTTCGTCGCTTTCCACTCGCCGGAGCCATTTCTTGTACTTCGAATTCTCCATCCATGCATTTCGAAACTTCTGGACGTACGTCTTCTTGGCCTTTTGGACTTTTTCCATTTCTCTTCTTCGTGTATATTTTATACCCTTGGACCACGCATCGAGTTTCTCTGGCAAAGTCGGGGATGAAATCTGAACTCTAAAAAAAATAGGAACACAACCCATCAGTATAACCATGCATAACACAGTGCATACTATATTGTGTTGTCGAAAGAGAAAATGAGGGGATGTTCTGGTAACAGTGGGGGGAAGCATTCGACCCCTCATATAACTAGGTAAACGTTTCGATCTCATCGTTTGCTAAATCGTGGTTAGATATTACCCCCCCGAGTATGAAACGTTACAAGGGAAAAATCGACAGATTCGCCTTGATCAGTGAATACAATTATAATTCGCCGATTACTTTTTTTTTTGCTCGCGAGAGTTTACGCGATTTTCTTTGTCTCGAATTTTTACTGGCGTGAAAAAAACTTCGTGTCGGTTTTCTTTTACAACAGCTTGATGTGTACGTTTTTTTTTTCCTCGTTTCTTTTATCCGCAAGATATTACTGGTGTCGTGTACGATCAACGAGAACAATTTTTGCGTGTCGTTTTTTTTTCTAAATTTTTTTTTACAGTGATCGCGAGAAAATTGTACTTTTCTTGACTCGAGAGGGCACGTTTCGATCTCATCGTTCGCTAAATTGTGGTTAGATATTAAAAATCCTCCACCCCCCCCCCCCTGCCCCGAGTATGAAGCGTTACAAAGGGAAAAATCGACAGATTTGCCTTGATCAGTGAATACAATTATAATTCGCCGATTACTTTTTTTTTGCTCGCGAGAGTTTACGCGATTTTCTTTGTCGCGAATTATTACTGGCGTGAAAAAAACTTCGTGTCCGTTTTCTTTTATAACAGCTTGATGTGTACGTTTTTTTTTCCTCGTTTCTTTTATCGCACAAGATACTACTGGTGTCGTGTACGATCAACGAGAACAATTATTGCGTGCCGTTTTTTTTCGAAATTTTTTTTTTACAGTGAACGCGATAAAATTGTACTTTTATTGACTGGAGAGAGTACGTTGAGGCGCCGTGACTCCCATGGACCCGTGAGCCACCGAATTCGCCGTTACTTTGTATCGCGGTATCGCGGAAAAAAAACATATTTACCTCGAAACTACTCGCGGTCGCCGTGAGCACATTTTACGAGATTTGTTTTTCCATAGACCAGCAAATCGATATTTTTTTTCTGAACTCATCGGTAAATTCGTCGACGGTCGATATTCCGGCAACATGTTGATTAGTAATTCGTAACGAACGCACACCAAGTCCGTGGCGCGAACGATCACCTGCGAGTGTGAATGAGAGTTGCTCGTCTCACGCGCCTCCGAGACTGGCAGACACGATCTGGCATGTGAGATATGAGATATGAGGTTAGGTAATACTGGTCTATCAGTCACGCTCGAAATGCATAAAACATCGAAATAAAATTATATGTATAATTTAATTAGTCTTTCCAAAAACCACGCCATCGATTAAATTCAGATTCGATCGATATGCGAGAGATATTTTTGTTTTAAAATAATGACTTACTTTTGTGAAATCTCGTACATCACCCAGAAAAGCAGGAGAGTATTGACGATGAGTCGTACCATATTTCCTACAAAAACAAAGTTTATGAGATGATATTTCAGGCATTTAGCAATATTTTTATTGCATATTCATATTATGTATTTTTATTAAGCATCGATAATTACACGTAGTGTGTTTGATGTTTTGGAGCACGTTCTTCTTATTTCGGCATCGGCGTAAGCACATGTTTTATGTTCATACTGGTTTATAGAATTCAAGATGGCATACAATTCTCCTGGACGTTGAATTTGAATATGAAGCTTCTTGATATGAAGGGAGTGCGTGTCGTTTTTCGTTTTGATGGGAATGCCCTCAGAAAAACCAGTAACCAGTAAAAAAAAAAATGTCACTAAAAATCACTGGAATGGTTTCAAAGTCACCAGATTAGGTACTGGTTACAAACGAAAAAAAAAGTCACCGGAAGAGTGTCAAAAGGTACTAAATCTGGTGACAAAGTCACTGAGTTGGCAACGCTGCCAGCGCCTCGCGCGACCGCCAACAAAATTTTCAAAATAAATATCGCAACGACTCGCGAGACCGTCAACAAAATTTCCAGAACAGGTACCGCAGCGACTCGCGCGACCGTCAACAAAATTTCCAATACAGATATCGCGACAACTCACGTGACAGACAAAATTTCCAAAATACATACCGTGACAACTCACGCGACGGACAGAATTTTCAGAACAGATATCGCAGCGATTCGCGCGATAGACAACAAAATTACTTCCGAAACAACTCACGCGACAGACAATACAATAGCTCACGAGACGACTCATACGATTACCAAAGTAACCCAGAAAGCAGATCCCGCGACAACTGTCGCGACAGGTATAGCAATAACTCACAAGGGCGACGTAGCGAAAGCAAGGACAGATTTACTGACCACATTCACGAACTCGCAAGAGCCTTAGCAGATCTACAGCAGTCAAAAAACGCGAGTTCAACTCCGCGGGACAGCGCGACGTGGGGCGAGCCGCAAGAGCGCCCAATACAGAAACAGTAAACGAGAAAAACCCCAGAAAAACGTAAAGCAATAATATCACTCGGAAAAGCGGAAAAACGTCGACCACCGACGATAATAATAAACTCTATCGACTTACACGAACATTCAGCTCGATTCCTTGTTGACACCGGTGCAGAGATAAATTTAATTAAACAAAAAGTAGTGGGAAATAACACAAACGTAAACCCTCTCATGATATACGAATTGACGGGAATCACGAAAAATACGATTTTTACAACCGGTATGTGCATTATTAGAATAAAAAAAATTTCAGTTAAATTCCACATAATCGGTAACGAAGTACCAATTGCAGAAGACGCCGTCTGGGGCGACGAATTCTTTCAAAAAACCCCAGCCGACACAAAATCATGCATATCATTCGGAGATATCACAATACCCTTCGAAACTTATGAAACCGTAACGATACCGGCTCGATCAAAATCAACAATTTACGTCAGAATAGCAAATCCAGACCTTCTAGAAGGATATATCCCAAGAATGGACGCAGAAGAAGGTTTATTTATCGGCGACGCACTAGTGACAAATAACAAAGGTATCGCGTACCTAAGAGCGATAAATACAAACGAACGCAAAATACACTTTATGGTACCGACAGTAGAGTTACAACCGATCGACGGAATATCGGAGCCACCGATCGCCCTCAGAGAACACGATTTACACGACGAACAACGCGCATCAATTGGTGCAGCAGTAGTAAGTGAGAAAAACAGATATAACCAGCTTAGACCACTCTTACATTTGGAAGGCTTAAGTAACGACGAGCAAGCCCACGTGCTCCGTCTAGCTTCAGAATACTCTCACTTATTTTGCTTACCAGGAGAACGGTTAGGTCACACGACAATGGCAAAACACGAGATTTTTACAACCGACGATAAACCAATCAACACGAAACAATATCGATTCCCACAAGTACATAAAGACGAAATACAGAAACAAGTAAACGATCTCCTAAAAAAAGACATAATACAACCATCATTATCACCATATAACTCCCCAGTCTGGATCGTGCCTAAGAAAGCCGATCACGACGGAAACAAGCGATGGCGTATGGTTATCGATTTTAGGAAGCTTAACGAGAAAACGACACCAGACGCGTTCCCGTTACCGAATATTATCGACATCATCGATCAACTGGGAAAATCCCGTTATTATTCGGTACTGGATTTTGCATCCAGCTTTCATCAAATTGAAATGCACCCGCGAGACAAACCAAAAACGGCTTTTTCCACGCCGAACGGTCATTACGAGTTTAACCGAATGCCGTTTGGACTGAAAAATGCGCCGGCAACCTTCCAAAGGTTAATGGACATAGCGTTATCGGGACTCCAGGGTACTGATCTTTTTTTATACCTCGATGATATAGTCATTTACGCTACCAATCTGGAAGAACACGAACGAAAATTCCGTAAACTGGCGAAGAGATTGACGTACGCAGGACTCACACTACAGACAGACAAATGATTATTTCTACAACGCAGGTTGAATATTTAGGGCACGTCATCAGCGAAAAAGGCTCACAACCCAGACCAGGATTAATTCAAGCAATAAAAGACTTCCTTGTCCCAAGTAATAAAAAGAATATCACACAGTTTCACGCACTAGTGAATTATTACAGACGCTTTATAAAAGATTTCGCAACAATTGCTATCCCGTTAATCAAACAATTAAAGCCATCGGAGAAATTTAAATGGACAGAAGAATGCCAACAAGCATTCGACTGCCTCAAACAAAAATTAACAGAGCAACCTATTTTGCGTTACCCAGATCACAAAAAACAATTTAAGCTCACAACGGACGCATCAGACTTTGCGATTGGTGCCGTCCTCAGTCAAGAATACGAAAAATTTGACCACCCTGTTGCATTTTACTCCCGAACCCTCTCAAAAACGGAAATAGTATACGACGCAATGCGTAAAGAACTCTTAGCGGTAGTCAACGCAATTCAACACTTTAGACACTATTTATACGGACATCACTTCATCTTACATTAGTAACAGATAACAGAGCACTCACATATTTAGTAAAAAAGCCAGACCCACCGCAACAGCTACAACGTTGGCAGGCAGTCCTCAACGATTACGATTACGAAATCTACCACAAACCAGGGAAACTTAACGTCGTCGCCGACGCACTATCGCGGAACCCGATAAAAATTCTCCGAGTCAGACCCCGAGAACAATCATCGGAAGAATCGGAAAACGAAACAAAAAGGCCAAGAATATCGCAAGATTCGAACAAACGTAATCGATCATCATCATCGGATCAGTCCTCCGGCAACCCAGCACCGATTAAGATAATATTCCTACCGGAAGAAACCGAAGAATCCGAAGACATCGACACAGACACAGATCAAGAAATGATATCAGACAATCAAGAACGGATTGAAGGGAGTGCATGACCCAAAATCAATCAAAAAATCGACGACAACAACTACGGTTCGTCAATATCAGAAGAAGAACCGATCGAAACCATAAAAATTGAACAGGAACCGACCCGGCAAACTTCAAGCGATAACCCACAGAAAAACAAAGTGGAAAGAGATGCAACAAAATTCTACGAAAAAAAAGATAAAAAAGAAAACATAGAAAGCTCAACGCAGCAAGAAGAAAACACAAAAAGCTCAACGCAGCAACGAGAAGAAAACGATAAAAGCTCAACGCTGCAAGGAAAAAATACAAAAAGCTCAACGCAGCAGGAAATAAAAGATGCGAGCCCCGAGCCGCCACCCCGGACCCCCATCGATGCTAGTGACCACTTTCGAAGACCCAGAGCCACAAGCAGCGATAACACTGCTACTCACAATACTCACGGAGGACCCGGAGTCGTAAGAAACAGTGAACGATACGACGAATTGGCAAACAAAACCGAACACGAGACGGCAACGAAAGAGGGAGAGGTCGCAAAACAGGAGGTTGTCCCAAACTTTCGATCACCAACACATCACGAAAGCGACGGAAAATGCGCGAAGCAACCGGACGCGCAACCCAACTTCAGGTCACCACCACCACCACCAAGGGACCTGAAAGAAGAAGAAGAACGGACATCACCAGCTAATGTGGAAAAATGGCTCCAATCGGAACCTCAAACATCGTACTCTTCACGTCCAACTTCTTCATGGGAACCGGAACCAAGTACGTCGAAACAGGCTAAATACGAGGACATCGAACCAACCTTCCGATCTCCATCGGAGATACAAACGGTCCCAACACCAACCACCAAACGCAGACCAGGTAGACCACGGAAGAGACCTCCTTCGCAACTATCATCACTGGTCATAGTACGCAAGCTCGGTAGACCACGAAAAAAACCACTTTCCTCATTACCATCACGAGTTGCCAAACGCAGACCAGGCAGACCACGGAAAAATCCACCGCCTGAGCCAGTAACACGGAAAAGTCCCATACACCCGGACACACCGTCCTCAACCGATAGCGATCCCGATGACCGCGAAACTGACACAACGTTCATACCACCTCAATATCACAGAAATCGGTTGACGATAACTGGCCCACAACGAACAACTAGAAGCAGAGCAATAAGGGAAGAAGTAACAACGGAACCCGACTTAGCATCAGAACAAACAGACGCCACTGACTACGACGAACTTCCCGATCAAAACCAGAATAAAACATCACATGTCGTAGCACAAGTAAAGGAATTGCCTGCCCTCCCACCTAAAGGGTCAAGCCAACCAGCCGACGGAAATGGGTCTCCCCACCAAGAGGAGGAAAAACGAACGGAATCACGGTCTGAAATAAATATACTAACGCCCAGTAAAAATAAGCGTAACAGCGAGCCTGGCGACAGACCACTAGGACATCAGGACGAACAGTCTTTGCAAAACGAGAGCACAACTGCGAGGGAGAATATTATAATAAAACAACAGAACATCTCGTCACAAAAAGACAACATAGCGTTCTTCTTAGCAGCTGATTGCGCCATAAACACCATGGTTTCGAAAACATTAATGGAAAAAGGAAAAATCAAACAGGAGGAACTTCAGAAAAGTAAACCACGAGTTGGAGGAATCGTCATTACAAAGCAGGGAGAAAACTATTATATTTCTATGATCTGCAAAGAAAGATCAACAGACGACTCTAACTTACACACGATTCAGAAATGTCTAAAAACTCTCTTACAGACATTACACAGAAACAATATAGACTCCTGCGCACTCTCGAAAGACCCCGGAATTATCGACACATTCATGTGGACCAATATAAAAACATTCTTAAAGACACACACGCATGGCTTAAAAATAACAATCACTCTCTGTAAAGGGCTCATCTCTGTTCCACCACTAGCCAATAGACAATCCATCATCAAAGAATTCCACGCCTCAACAATCGGCGGACACAAGGGAATCGCAAAAACCCAACAGCGAATACGTTCCCAGTACTACTAGAAAAACATGAAAAACGACATCCAAGAAGCAATCAAATATTGTTATGACTGCCAAAAAAACAAGCTGGTTCGTGTTAAAGATCGAGCCCCCATGATCATCACAGATTCCCCAGCCAAAGCATTCGATAAAATCGCGATTGACATAGTTGGACCACTACCAAAGACAAAGAAAGGACATGAATACATACTAACAATTATCGACTTATTCAGCAGGTTCAGTGTCGCTATACCGCTAATACAAGTAACATCGTTAGATATTGCCAAAGCATTGTGTAAAGATTTCATCATGATATTCGGTGCCCCACGCGCAATCTTGTCAGATCAAGGCGCAAACTTTATGTCAGACGTTTTCAAGAAATTTGCAAACCTTTTCCAAATTAAACAGTACAGAACTTCAGCATATCACCCACAGTCAAATGGTGCATTAGAGCGTAGTCATCAAGGTCTAGTGGAATACATAAAACATTTCCAAAACAATGAACGCGATTGGAAAGACCTAATATCATTCGCGACATCATCATACAACACCAGCGTCCACGGAAGTACGGGTTACACGCCTTACGAACTAGTTTTCGGACACCCGGCTACCTTACCATCGGAATTCCCGCCAGTGGAAACATTAGTGACATTCGACGACTACATGACTACACTGAATAAAAACTTAAAGGACGTCCAACAGTTGGCCTTGCGGAAAAAACAAAAAATTAAAGAACGAACTAAACGGTACTACGACAGGAAAACAAAAACACCAAAATTTCAAGTAGGACAACTAGCATTTTTGATAAAGGAACCAAAAAAAGGAAAGCTCGACGCAAACTACAACGGACCATTGAAAATCTTAGAAATCACTGAAAATGATAACGTCAAATTACAAATAGACGATAGCAAAACAAAAATAGTACACGTAGATAAAATAAAACCGGCATATGTTCCAGATGCCAAGCGCGCGCCTCAAGCGACGGCGACACCGTAAGAGTCATGCAATTCTCACAGAACCCAGGAATGCACTCGCAACTACTGGGCACTCTCCGGTCGTCTCATACAACCTGGAAGCTCATCACATTCATAACCACTGACGGACTATCAACCAGACGGCTACAGATAAAAGAAAACCTAGACCAGATGTTCAAATACTGACACACGCTCAAAACAATGTGCCTCGCCAAAGGACAATTGGCAGTAATAAAAAACCGATTAGGAAAAGTACAAAAGTACGGACAATTGTTAGAAGGGCTAAAACCATCATCGAACCTCACTAGCAGCCGCAAAAGACGAGCACCATTCGAATTCATCGGAAAAATTAACAAAATACTTTTTGGAACAATGGACATCGACGACGCAAATAGAATAAATGGACAAATAGAAGCACTCACAAACAACTTGTTAGAACTAGCAGAAATAATTTATAATCAGACACACATTGTAAGAGCAGGTCTCGACACGACACGCAAACAAGTAACATCTCTAGCGAAGGCATTAGACAAAGAAATACGAAACATTAAATTCGACGTCAACAAGATTCAAAGCGCTACAGAAATAATACGACACGATCAAAAAACCATACTCTATTTAACAGAAATTGAAGAAGCCCTTACAGAACTAGAAATCGATACGGAAGAATTAATCAGTGCAATCCTTTTTGCAAAATCCGGACGAATACACCCACAATTACTATCAGCAAAAACAATCTTACACTGCGCGGAGACCATCACGAAATCTTCCCCAAATACCGAATTTCCAATACCACTAGAGATAAAATACATCCCCTAGTTAATGACCTCAACGAAATTAGCAGTCTTCCACAACGGAGAGAAACTGATTTATGTTATAAAAATCGCACTATTAGATCTGACACACTACAAATTATACCAAAATTTGCCTGTCCCAGTGCGTCAGGCTGCGTCAGCCTCGCGCTTCGCGTTTATTTAACCATCGGTGCAGTACACGGCTATTGCCGAGAATTTCGAAAATTTTTTCAGTTTCAATGATATAGAGGAGTGCAGTTTGGCGGTCTCGAGGTATATATGTGGTCTGGTCAATCCCATAGAACTTGTAGGCGATGAGGTCGGATGCGAGGTTCAAATGCTAACTAACCCGCAATTCAGTAACCTCGAAATTTGCGACATTAAACTCAAAACACTGAGATGAACCTACTGGTCCAGAATTCGCAACACTAATACGTTGCTATACGCGGCTCCCGAGATCGAGAGCCTATACGTCATCTGCGACAATCACGAGACACTGATAAAAACAATAGAGAATTCGGGTATCGTTCAACTGAACCCAGCATGCCAAGCGAAAACAAAAACAGTTAAGCTGATATCATCAAGCGAAATAACGTCGTATACACAGGTCAACCAAACGCACACACTAGTGCTCAATATTACCGAAATGATCGTAAAATCAATAAAAGCATTCGAACTCTGGAACATTACAGAAGTATTAATAGAAACAGAAAAGTTCACGCAACTAGTAGAACCAAACGATATCGATAATGATTTAGAAACGAATGAAATAGCATTGAAAACCGTTATTGCGAAAGCTCAGGAAATAACAAAAACACACTACATAAAGAACAGATTATCAGTCCTAGAGAACATACTAAAATATTTGGGCATCTCGACCGGTTCAGCTCTCCTATTCGCAGCGATCGGTTGGAAATTCTCAATGTTCGAAAAATTTCGCAATTATATAAACTCATATCATGTGTAGCCAATCAAACAAATAACGCGACCCCACGTCAGACGAATAACCAAATGCAAGAATACCCCGTGCAAACCTATCGACCACCCATACAATTTATCGAAACCATCCCGATACAAGCAAGCCCTCGACGCGAAATAACAGTCTCAACAGAAGAACTCTCAGAAATGGAGCCTAGATCACCCCGCGCCATTACATACAATAGACGAGCCCTACCGTAAGAGAAACCCTAATAACACGTACATATACACCCATATCACAACCACGCTATACCATAACACTGTACGGTTTATCTTTTAATCGCATGACACGCTTGCTTCGCATAAATCACAAAACAGCAATAAAACACATAGCACCCGAAATATGTTCACACCCACTCACAGACAAACATCAGTTACCATGGAGTCAAATAAACCTACACCAACGGTCAAATGCCCGCTATGTAAGAAGAACGGAAATTTCAACCACCTAAAGGAGCACATCAACACCTGCAGTTGGCAGTTAGCAAAAGAGGCTAGAACATCGAAGCTCAGGTTCATGATATGTCCATTATGCGACGGTCGCTACCCACCGGCACGCCTGATGAACCACGTAGACCTGTGCACCAGCTACTGGGTGAAGATTGGAAGGTGGCCCAAAGGCGAAATAACGGCAACAACAACGATAACAACAACGTCATCAAACACCCATACGACAAAAGCACACACACCACAAAAACAACAAACACGCACACCACAGAAACAACTATGACCGAAAAAATAAAGACTCTGACCCTGGTCCCCTACGAGGACTCGGAAGACGAAGACGACCAGGACATGACGATAAGCACCACAAAAACCACAACGGCAACCCCCCACCCCGACCACAGACGCAAACACCGACAAGAAAAACAAAGACGCTGGCAACAGCAACACGACGACGACACGGAAAAAAAATGACGATACCGACAAAGAGCAACCTGTTGCCAATTAACGAGGACAACGAAGACGAGGACAGAAAGACAAGAGACGAAAACAAGACACCGGACTCCTACACAGAGCAGCAGAAAAGACAGGGAGCAATCTCAAAAAAACCTCCCGCAACAACAGCAGACGGAGCGAAAGAACTGACACAAATACTATGGAAATCAATCAGAACGCACCTCCTCACAATCGGCGACGGAAAACACGTGACGAGATATACCCAGACGGAACCACGGACAGAACAACAGATAGACAGGGACGTACTGAACAGAATCATGACGTACGACCTCGAAAAACTCCAGGAACTGCGACTTGACATAGAACACATGATTTTCAAAGAACTACACCCACCGGAACGACTACTGGAATAACGGACAGGTACAGAAACGGAACACACACGATAACCGAACACACACACGCTTTGCTGTCCGCTTCACCCATAACAAAGAAGTCCGTAAATAAATAGATACACGCACACTTATATATGTAATCATAGAAGTAAATATCGCAACTAACATAGGGATAAGGTTATACGAATACGCCGTTAGCGTAACTAACACACACATTTTTTTTCTCTTCTTCCCCCGCTATTATAAACAAGTACGAAAAATATAATAAATAAATCAAAACATTACCATACAAAAAGGGTGTACTGCTCAATCGTCGCAAGGACCAAAAGAACCAAATCACCTGGATCCCGGCTAACATAGCCCTCACACCACTAACCCTAAGGCTAACCAGAAATTGGACTGTTTCAGGAAAATCATCAACCAAATGAACGACAAGCAACGATAATGAAAAATCGGAAGTACCATGACAATTAAACGGAAAAACTTCAACACAGAAGGAAACAAAGGCAGAAAAAGAATCATGAGCAGTTATTTTTGCACAATACATACGACTATTTTTATGAATGCCCTACAGACCACCCCCTTTCCCAACATAACAAACCACCCCCTACTAACACGAAAGCTAACGAACTTAGCCAGTTTCAGATCCCAGCACTTCGGAAAACTCAGGGGAATCCATAGTCGAGCAGATAAACATACCCACGGATGCACTATAAATCATTGGGCAAGAGGAAAATCCATACGATAATGACCAAACCACGACCCGAAGCCATCCGACAGAAGAAGAACAAAAATACTTACTCACCAACAGAAACCATTCACGAAAATTTAACGAACACGTTCTTTCCCATTTCATTACATAGAATCAACTTTCATTATATAGAATCAGAACATCAAAATATTATTGTAAACGAATTATTGTATATCACGATGCGGAGCATCGTTTTGTAAGAGGGGGAGTGTAACGGCCCCGTCCCATAGCCTAAAAACTCTTTTCCTTTCTCACGCAAACTCATCAACTTCACTCTCGCCATCAGTCCACTCTCACGCTCAAATCCCACATGTCAGCTAAACCCAATACTTCTTTCCGGTCAGTCATAATCGTCAGCACCTTAGCTTCAGTTTGCCCTTGGTCCCACGGGCCTTGTCCCTCCGTCTTAGCGACATCCCCTCCACTCTCACTAAGTCCTCTCCTTCCTCCAGCTCATTAGCACTTCAGTTCTTCATCAACCATCAATCAATCCAGACGTGCACTCCCAAACATTCTAATTTACCAATAAACCATCAAGCTAAAGTATCTCGAGTTCAACTTCATTTCTATCTCACTTAACCCGTTCGACCATCACAACTATCAAAATGAGAAAATATTAATTTCTCATAGTGAACAGTTGTTTGTGAGTGGTGTCAACCAATACATCAGGTCCGCCATTTTGTTTTCCCAGAATTTTTATTTTAGATTTGAAATCAACGAGTTTAAAACCATACATTTAGCGATTTTCCCCGAAATCGGATAGTTTTTAGTAGCGTAAATAGTCACTTTCGGTCCGCCATTTTGTTTTTAAAAATTTTCATTTCAGATTTGAAATCAGCGAGCTCAAAACCATACATTTAGCGATTTTCTCCAAAATCGGATGCTTTTTAGTAACGAAATTAGTCACTTCCGGTCCACCATTTTATTTTTTCAAAATTTTAATTTCAGATTTGAAATCAGTGAGTTGGAAACCATATATTTAGCGATTTTCCCGTAATCGGACTATTTTTAGTAGCGTAAATAGTCACTTCTGGTCCACCAATTTGTTTTTCCAAAATTTTTATTTTGAATTTGAAATCAGCGAGCTCAAAACCATACATTTAGCGATTTTTCCCGAAATTTGATGGTTTTTAATAGCGTAAATAGTCACTTCCGGTCCGCCATTTTGTTTTTCCAAAATTTTTATTTCAGATTTGGAATCAGCGAGCTCAAAACCATACATTTAGCGATTTTCCTCAAAATCCGATGCTTTTTAGTAACGAAAATAGTCACTTCCGGTCCGCCATTTTGTTTTTTCAAAACTTTTATTCGAGATTTAAAATCAGCGAGTTCAAAAACTGAAGAATCACCTTCCCCATTTTAAGTACCCGCATTTCATCATGTTTGCCCACCTTTCCGAAATCCAGCCCACTGTGAAACGTAGCAGTTTAAAGGGGACTATTGCAACACGTATATTGCTGAGTCGACATCGTACGATGCAACCGTTTCGGGGATCAAACCGAAAGACCATCAATTAATAAGGTCAAGTAATTATATAAAAAGCTAATCTTCTGTTGGTAACGGGGCTGTCAACTATTCCGAGCTGTCCCGAGCGGAAGCTATCGTTGGTTATACAGACAAGTCGGTCTCAAGGCAAATAATTAAGAATTACTGTGACGCAATTTTTGTGTTTTAGCGTCACAGGTCGTTCCGACCTCCGTTTACGAGAAAATATGCGAATATAATCCGGTAAATTTTAATATTTAGAGTATGGGTTCGTTATCGTTTGCCTCAGTTTTCGCGTTATCGTACGTTTCAGTTTTCAAGTTTGTTTTAAGGGGTTAATCACAGAAAGGACACCGAGTTACCGTGAGATCGAGCCAAAATAACGAGCCACCTGGTATATTCGGCCTTTCTTGGGAGAGTAATCGAGGGGAGTATAGAGGATCGAGTGGAAATCTCGACGCTTCACGCATATGGTATAGAGGGGAGAAGGACGGTTACGTTTGAGTTCCGTTTACGTATGGAAGGCCGTTGTCGGCTGGGCTTGCGATCCCCCGGCCGCCATGGATTGCCCGATCGCATCACTATCGTTAGGCTTAGTTTTAGGTAGTTCTGGATCTCCCCCACACTCGAAGAATATCCCTCAGAGGACGATCCCCAAAGTAATGAGTACCCCCACGTCATAACACCTTGGCATTTTTCAGTTATCGATTGGTCAGCGATATTTCGTCGTTCAAGTTTTGTGCTATCGCTCTAATTTCCCCCCCCAGTTTCAGGTCTGTGATAGAGTTTATTGTATGTGTGATGTAAGGAGAAGAGTGGGCTTGGAATCTAATTACGCGTGCGCGTAATCGTCCCCTCTTCCCACGTTACCTATTCGATCGAGTGATCTATTCGGATAGCTCTTGCTGCGCGACTCTCGACCCGAGCGGTTCACCGCTCGGAGAGCTCCAGTTATGTTACCGAATCTGTCCCCGTTCTCGTCACCACGTGTCTTTTCATTTTTCGCCGTTATCGCTTTGTTCATCAGTTCTCGTTAATTTTGTCATGGTTTGCTTTGTGTGCTTTTGGTAAAGGATCTGATATTTCTTGTACGTTATCGAAAATAAGTGAATAAATTAGCCTGAACCAAAGTCCCATACCGTATTTTTTCGTGTTGAGTTTTTTTTATTTCATAATACGTTTCCGAAGGCACTCGAGAGTTGGCCAGCCGTCCACGCCCTCTCACCACAACCTACATCCTGAGCGAATCGGGTATACCGTCACTATTCTCGCTATCCGACACGCCGGCGTCCTTTTTTGGTTAAGTTTTTCGTTCCCGTTTATTTTGTTCCGTTCAGATAAAATTACGTTTAGCGGGTTTGGTAATTCTCGCCGTCGAATTAAAAAGATTACCTGGCGCTCAACGGTTCTCCCGGCGTGGAGGATGGTGAGATAGGCCGAAGGTGGCGCGAATCGCGAGATTCCCGTCACACTACATTGTAACAAATATCATCACGAATAACCTAGACCGTAATTTTGTAATACTCGAGTTGGAGATCTACTCAACCTTGACAATCACCCACAAACCCGTCCTCGACGATTTCATCCTCACGTGACGAAATTCGCGGGCACAACATTGGTGGCAGCGGTGGGATTGTCACAATTCGATAAAATCAAATTCACGGTAACGGAGCAAGTGCCAAAAAAGGAAGCCGCGACAGTGACCGAGTCACCGCGCAAAAGTACAAAGTGTCGCGAGTGTAAGTGACCGAGTCACGACAATCGAACGCGAAAAAGAACTGGAAAAAAAAAGTGTAAACCCAACCGAGTTGGAAGTGAGACCAGACGCCAGAGTCAACAGACTCATTAAAAAAAAAAGAGAGTTGAGAAAAAAAAATATAGAAACATAATCGAGTGGATCCCGAGGAACATCAAGCAGTACCGACTACGAAACCTGAGACTCAAGAGAAAGCTGACAAAGACCATTCAATTCGAGTCCGACGACTCAATGAGAGGAAAAGATCGACAACGCAGAACTACTAGGGGAAAAGATTGACAACGCAGAACTACAAGGGAAAATCATCTACAACAAATTATCAAGCATCATGAAGCAGAGCATCACACTGTAAGTGACGGAACATATTGAATATTGTAACCCTCCAAAGCCAGAAAAAAGAATAAATAAATAAATTGCATGTCGAAAGACGAGCGAGTCACACGCTTATGCTTATCAGGTAGGCGCGCGTTATCAAGATCATTAGATTCCATTTTCAATAAATTCCTTCGATACAAGATACCAGAGGATCTTGATTTAGAAATAAATAAAAAAAAACGCCGAAGAATTAGTAGCCCAGACGATTCCAATCGTTCACCAGGCACTCCAAAACATAGACCCGAAAAACGCGTATGAGTAATAAGAAATTTTGAGGACGCAGTAGATACCGAGCACCGTACAGAAATAAACTTAGCTGACTTCACTTTATTAAACGGAACTTTATTAAACATAGACAATACAATGGCAGACAACGCGCAATCACACATGACCCTAAAGGAGGCAAGAACTTTAATACCTCGTTTTGACGAGACAAACCCCGAGGAAGTAGATGACATAATAAATGCATACGAATACGCTGACGAGAGTATCGCACTCGCAGACAAAGACGATCTTTTAAAAGCTGTATTAAAAACAAAGGTAGTAGGAAAAGCCGCGAAAGAAATAGAATACAAAAAAATAGACAGTTTTGCAAAATTTAAAGAAGAAATGACCGCCTTGTATGGCACAAAACGAACAGTAGCAGCTCTACAAGTAGAGTTCAATACAAGTAAACAAAAAATAAACGAGTGAGTAATGGCTTTCGGTCAAAGGTTAGAAAAAATTATGATGGAATTAATAGACGCAAGCACAGCGACAGAAGCAAATGACGTCAAAAAACAAGCCATTGAAGGCTACGTACGCCAAATGGGACTCTATAACTTCGAGCGAGGACTCAGGCGATAATTTCAGGTTATAGTAAAAGCTCGAGGCTTCTCAGACCTCGCAACAGCAATGAAAGTCGCAATGAAAGAAGAAAAATCAGTACAGGGTAACGAATCAATAAATAGGCAGACGCATCAGGAATAACGTCCGCCGGTCACATGTCACAACTGCCATAAGCAAGGGCACATGGCAAAGTACTGTTGCTCATCGTCTTACGGAAGGTACAGCCTGCCAGTACCGATGAAGAGTGTAAATCCATTCTACGTCATCTGCAACTACTGTCAGAAGCCCGGTCATTATTGGAGAGAATGCCGGAAGAGATTACAGGAAGAGGGTCAAGGGACCCAACAACAGACGTCCACGCAAGGATCATCGAGATCAAAGGACTACCAAGGTCAATACCCTAATAAGGGTCAAACAAGAGAAGAATCCCAGGGCGGAGGTCGAGGGCAAGGATTGGGTGACAAAAAAACGATTGGCTCATTATTCGTCAATACTCTATGCATACAGAAAGCCGCCACTGGAAGTCCAAACGGAAAATTAAAAGGAAAACCCACCATAGGAGATTTGATGCAAGAAAAAAGGGATTCCGATGAATCGTATGACGTACAAGACAAAAAAGAGATATGTCAAGTAAGTGCTCTGACTCCCGAGGAGTCTGCGAGTGACTTTCATAAATCCTCCCCACAAGCGGTCGAGGAAACGTTGACTTTAAAGTGTGACACCGACGCCCAGTGCTGCGTCATCGGAAAACGCGCGCTCGCTCCGGATACAGAGATCTTCGACGAGACGGTCGAATTAAAAGGTGTTAGTCGATCAAATTTCAATGCATTATGCAAAGTTATGTTGGAACTGGAAACGCCATCAGTAAACGTAAAACACGCATCTTTCGTACTCGGAGATGACGCGCCTCTGGAAGTCGATAGACTACTATGGATGGATTTCATACAGGAACACAATGTAGATATCTTGGGTGGAACTGTGTTTAAAATTTATGGACACAGCATTCCCCTAATTGATGGAGCAAAGAGTTCAACTTCATCTTGGCGTTCCGGGAAGAACGAAAAGCCGGCGAAAAACCATCCAGGTTACATCCGAGGACGAATCCCGCGAGAGGAACGACAACCAGGTGAGAGCAGGACCGTGGTGAACAGAAATTCATATCACGTACAGCCGAGTAAAATCATTAATAAGGAAATAAATATGGTAAAGAGACCAACAATTGAACTAAAAAAAGTGAGAAACAAGGATAGCAACCAAGGAACAAGTGAAGAAGAAACAACCGTGCTCAACGAGATACACGCATTAGATTCAAAATCAAGACGACATAATTTTTGGAGAAAAGTCGAAGAATACTCTGGAGAGTATAAAGAAGAAAAAGAAAAAATAAACGTAAATACTTTCAGCCGCATGTATATTCTCATGCAAGATCAGCAGAAATCGGAGGAGAGCAGTGACTCGCATACGAGCAGCGATGAAAAACATCTGATAAAGCGACATGCACTAACCCAGTTAGACAAGGAAACAGTGTTACGAGAATACCATGACAAGCCACTCGGAGAACATCAAAGAGCGACAAGAATGTACAAACGAATTAAGAGAAAATTTAGCTGGCCACAAATAAAATATGAAATACAAGAATACGTAGCAAAGTGTGAAAAATTCCAGAAGAACAAGATCACCAACAGAAAAAAAAAACAAGGATGCGGAAGTCAGACTATCGGCCGCGGACGCAAGTTAATCCGTGTGCGCATTAATTGAATAAAGCCATACTTGGCGCATTAGAAAAAAAAATAAGAGGAAATTCCATTGACATACAAATTAATTAAACACAAATAAGTAGACTAGAAAAAAAAAAGAGGAATAAAGCGAAACAGAGCAAAATTTAATAGAAAAAAAAAAAAATTTTGAATAAATAAAAAAAACACTCACGATAAAATGCAAAGGACCTGCTATAAAATATAATACGATATATGTTACGGGCATACTGGCTTTGGACGGGAAATGTTCCGTCACCGCCCAAAACTTTAAAATCGAAACGTTAAAAGTTATTAATCAAAAAGAAGTCAAAACCTTCCTACCAGCGTTCAATCTAACATTTTTATCGAATGAAATAAAAACAACTCATCCTTCTATTACACATAACGCACTTGATAAAATAATTACAGATCCATCAGAGATAAACAACATAGGAGAAAGATTCGAAAATTTTAATACGAAGTTGAGTATCGACGATGATCCGATATCAGCATACAATGTCATATCATAGGAAGTTATTTACTACACAGTATATAGTGCCCATAAGGATAATAGTAATCTGCCTACACAAGTATGTGTGACATCGTCGCGTGCGAGCCACACCGGAGGCAAACGATCCTGCCGACGCAGCAAGAAGTCTTTCGTGTGCAACGAAACGAAGATAAATCCGAGCAAAAAAAAACAAAAAAAACAAAAACAAAATCAAGTTTATGTAAAAAAAAAAAAAAACAAACAAACAACATTGTAAGCCGAGAGACGACCATATTAAGTATTGACGCCGAAATTTGTAATTTCGTTTCGTTAAGGGGGGAGGAGTGTTGTGCTGCAGATTTCATCATTTAAAGTTATATTTAAATTAACGCCGAAATTAGTAATTTCGTCTCCCTAAGCAGGGAGGGGTGTTGTGCCCCAGATTTCATCATGTAAGTTATATTAAAATCAGGACAGTTAAGCAATCGAGTGTGCAATGAGATTAACGATTCAGCAATTGTACAAACGTAGCAGTTTAAAGGGGACTATTGCAACACGCATATTGCTGAGTAGACATCGTACGATGCAACCGCTTCGGGGATTAAACCGAAAGACTATCAACTAATAAGATCAAGTAATTATATAAAAAGGCAGTCTTCTGTTGGTAACGGGGCTGTCAACTATTACAAGCTGTCCCGAGCGGAAGCTATCGTTGGTTACAGACAAGTCGGTCTCAAGGCAAATAAGCAAGAACTACATTGTAACAAATACTTCATTATCATCACGAATAAACTAGACCGTAATTTTGTAATACTCGAGTTGGAGATTTACTCAACCCTGACAATCACCCACAAACCCGTCCTCGACGATTTCATCCCCACGTGACGAAATTCGCGGGCACAACAGCAGTAATAAATATGGGAATTTATTATTTGCCCCAGTAGCCGCTGCAGAGCGCTACAGCCCATGCAGAAATTGAAAATAGGCGCTGGCCAGGCCCTGTCCAGTTTTTTTTTCTGGCCAGTTGATTTCCAGTAAACTGTCGAGTTCCAGACTAGTCGTGGAACGCAAATCTTTAGTACATTTTTTATGCAAAATATGAACAAAAACGAGATACATCACTAGCAAAACGGTTCCGTACGCATATTTTTTCATTGTTATACCTTCCTACCTATCCTATCTATTCACCTAACAGACTACCCACTACGCTAACGACTGTTTATGAACTTAAGTAATTCGTATCATGTATTTGACACGCCAGAGAATACTTGATCAATTGTTTGTTGAGGGCTACTCAGGGGATGGTGGTTGTCACATCATCAACCGTTTGTTTAGTAAAGCCATGGTGGTTTAGGGAGATATTACAAAATTGAATGTGGCGAATCGAATACGGCGGGTCCGGAATTCTAAAATCTTCATGCTTTCCAGATTTACTCTAACTATACATTCAGGTGTTTTTTCAGTCTGTGAACACGAATTAGAAGTCGAAATTACAAAACTCAATATGGCGTATCCTTATGGTGGATCGAAAATTTTAAAAATGCCATAACTTGTCAGATTTTGATCTAACTCAGTATTTAGGGGATTTTTGGATTAGTGAACATAAATTTGACGTCGAAATTACAAACTTCAATGTGGCGAATTTAATATGGTGGATTGGAAATTCTCAAAATGCCATAACTTGTCAAATTATGATTGAAAATTCTTGCCAATACCAAGTCGAGATTTGTCGAGTTTGCCCTCGCCAGGAAATTCAAAAGAATTCTAGGCTGCACTTCCGAATAGCTATGACCTCCGATTTAGCTGAAATTTGGCATGGTTCATTTTTTTGACGATATAAAACTTTGTCTTAAAGGATTTTTGGCGCATCGCAATAGCTTAAGAAATATCGACTATTTAAAATTAATACATTAACACGTGCGTGTATATCTATATGTATCGTAGCGCTTACTCCTATCCTTACTCTTTCGACACGTTACGACTGCGACGCAATTTTTTGAGTTTTTCGTCACAGGTCGTCCCGACCAGGGTTTTTTTGTGATTTTCGATAATTTAGATCAATTTTTACAATTAGCATGTAAGTCCGTTCTTGAATTCGGTATTGCGCATTGTTTCAAGTATAATCGTTGGATCATTGGATCATCGCGAATTAAGAAACCGAGTTACCGTGGGTAAGGACCGAAATAATGAGCCACCCGGTACACTCGGTCTCGAGGGGTGTAATCCGAGGGAGTCTAGAGGTTCGAGTGCTACTCTTAACGCTTCATGAAAGAGGTATGAGCAGAGAAGAGCGGTTTGAGGTACCTTTTAAGGTTCAGTTACATTTCAGTATGAAAGGCCGTTGGCGTATAGGCCTGCGATCCCTCATCCGCCATGGATTGCTTGATCGCACCGTTATCGTAGGTTCAGTTATAGGTAGTCCCGGATCTCCCGTACCCGAAGAAGGCCCCTTGAAGGACGATCATCGCGAGCAACAGGATCCACCCGCCGTAACATCTCGGTGCGCCTACGTTATGCATTAAGGGAATATTTGTTTTTCGATTGAGTTCAGCGTTATCGTTTAAATTTACCGGTCTATTACGTTTCGAGATAAGGCACACGGGTTCGCTGTGACGTCAGGTGCGGAGAGGATTTTGAGTTCGTGTAACGCGTGCACGCACGAGTTCTTCTTTCTCCGCGTTATCTTTTCGAGAGAATTACCTGCTCGAGTCTCTCTCGCTGCGCTGTTCTCGACCTGAGCGGTGAACCTCCCTTCCTGTTACCGAATTCGCTATCGTTTCGTTATCGCTATGTTACAGTCGTACCCGAGCTATCCTTTGCGTTCTCGTTTTCGATGTTACCGTTGTTCTCGAGTATCGAGCTATTTTCCGTTTTCGATCCGATTCTTGCTCTCGTTAGTAGTTTTTTGACACATGAATTTACCGGGTAAGTCGGTTATCGAGCTGTCGCTTCGATTGGAGCGACCACCCTAACGATCCTCGAGCACGTGAGTCCTCGTTATCGAGATTTATTCCCTTATCGAATTTCTTTCGTTATCGTCACGCTACCGTACTTTTGAGCTATATTTTCACGTTCTCGTTTCCGAATTTATCGTTGTGACCGCGTTTATTTTTAGCTATCGAACTCACCGTTGTTACCGCGTTTGTTTTCAGCTATCGAATTTACCGTTGCTACCGCATTTATTTCACATAGGCATTTGGTGATGGTTTGAGGAAATTATGAGCTACCGAAAGAAGACAAATGAATTAGCCTGAACCAAGGGCTCATAAATTTTCTTGTGTCAAGTTCAGTTATTTCAGATTACGTTACGAAGGCACTCGAGAGTTGTCCAGCCATCCGCGCCCTCTCTCCAACACCTACATCCTGAGCGAACCGGGTATACCGTTACCATTCTCGCCATTCAACACGCTGCCGTTAATTAACCCTTTGCGGCACTGCGTCTCCTTTTTTAAAGGCACCTTTTTTAAATCGGTTATTCAAAATTTACATTTAATTTTTGAGATATCGCTGTCATTTTTTTTGCATGATTGCACTTCTAGGATGTCAATGTTCATGTTTTGAGAGGGATATGATCATTCCGCCAATATAGTGAGTGCAATAAATAAAGAAAGTGTTGAAAATGCCTGTTTTTACAGAATAAATGTAATTGTGGGAAGGTTATGGGGACTAGAAAAGTGGAATTCGGTAATCTTGGGTTT